>CM059444.1:57629045-58021545 GCA_030390025.1 Squalus acanthias
TTAAATACCATAGCTGCGTTATTATCCACTGGCGAAGTGGGTGGACCCAGCTAGGGGTCTGCCAAAATTCTCCTGTGATAGACTTCTAGGAATTGCATGAGGGTTAAGTAAGCAATTTAGTTAACCTCTCTCAGACGTTCCCCTCCCTTTCTGTTGAGGAGCCTTGTGGGGAATCAGGAATACAAAATCATGCATACCAATCAGTCGCCACGCCTCAAAAAGATTAATAATGGAATTTAACAACACACATTGATTTGCACTCCAGGAATTGCAAGTTGGCTATTGTACAGGCGCCATACAGTCCAGCAAGGTACTGCTGCCATCTGCTAAAGACCAGTGTGGAGATGAACAGTGGAGCACAGCCAACTTTCGGATGATTAAATCCTCAGGAAGGCAACCTAGCAACATGATGCTTTACCGGAGCAGGATTAAGTAAAGCTTCAATGACTAACCAAACTGACTGACAAACTCGCTGATTCCTTTATTAGGACTCATTTAGATTGCAAAGTGTAGACATTACTTTCAGGGCAAGTAGATCTCCCCAACAATGCCTCATTGTCGATCTTGGTACATGGAGTCTGGAGCCCATTCGATTGTCCTGTCGCAAACTTAACTTCTAAAGCTTGTTCCTGAGAAGACAAAGAAAGCATCTGTCGATAAAACCAGTGCCCACAGATGTTGGTTCGGAGTTTAATTTTCCATGGAGACCCCTCAGGCAGGAATGGTACATGGACCAACAAATGCTGGTATGGGGACGTGCTCCTTGTACAGGACCGGTCTGCCATGGCCACCCCATTTATCCGAAGGAGTTGCTTCAGACAGCAAGTGTGCGCCCAGAAGCACTTCCATAGGGACGGGATGTACACACCTTCAGAGGTACAGTGCACCCGTGAGCTGGTTCCACTCCTTGCCTTCACAGGCAGGCCACAGAAAGAAAGACTTGCATTTATATAGCACCTTTCATGACCTCAGGACGTCTCAAGGCGCTTTAAAGCCAATGAAGTATTTTTGAAGTATAGTCATTGTTGTAATGTAGGAAACACAGGAGTCAATTTGCACATAAGAACATAGGAACAGGAGTAGGAGGAGGCCATTCAGCCCCTCGAGCCTGTATAGTCTCAATGAGATCATGGCAGATCTGTATGTTAACTCCATCCTCCTGCCTTGGCTCCATACCCCTTAATAACCTTGGCTAGCAAAAATCTATTGCTCTCAGATTTAGAGTTATTTATTGAGCTAACATCTATTGCTTTTTGTGGGAAAAGTTCCACACTTCTACCACCCTTTGCGGGAATTAACGTTTCCTAACTTCTCTCCCGAATGGCCCGGCTCTGATTTTAAGGTTATGCCCCCTTGTCCTAGACTCCCCCACCACCGGAAAAAGTTTCTCTCCATCTACCCTGTCAATTCTTTCAAAATTCTAAAAACCTCAATCAAATCACCCTTTAACCTTCTATATTCCAGGGAATACAAGCCTAGTTTATGTAATCTCTCCGCATAATCTAACCCTTGGAGCCTTGGTAACATTCTGGTGAATCAGCGCTACATTCCTTCCAAGGCCAATATATCCTAAGGTACGGTGCCCAGAACTGTACACAGTGCTCCAGATGTGGTCTAATCAGGCCTTTGTGCAGCTGAGGCAAAACTTCCTCCCCTTTATGTTCTTGTCCTCCAGTTATAAAGGCCAACATTCCATTAGCCTTTATTTAATTATTTTTTGTACCTGATTACTACATTTCAGTGATCTGAATACATGGACCCCTAAATCTCTTTGGACCTCCACTGTTCCTAGTTTTTCACCATTTAAAATGATGAAAATGTGATAACAGCAATGTGATAATGACCATATCATCTGTTTTTAGTGATGTTGATTGAGGGATAACTATTGGCCCCAGGACACTGGGGAGAACTCCCCTGCTCTTCTTCAAAATAGTGCCTTGGGATCTTTTACTTCCACCTGAGAGAGCAGAGGGGGCCTTGGTGCTCAAGTCCCATGGAGTATGACTTGAACCCACGACCTTCTGACTCACAGGCAAGAGCGCTACCCACTGAGCCATGTCTGATGCCTAGGCCAAAGCAGCTGCAGTCAGCTGTTGGTAGCACCCTCGCCTCTGAGTCAGAAGGTTGTGGGTTCCAGTCCCACCCCAGAGACTTGAGCACATAAAGCTAGGCTGACACTCCCAGTGCGGTGCTGAGGGAGTGCCGCACTGTCGGAGGTGCCGTCTTTCGGATGAGACGTTAAACTGAGGCCCCGTCTGCCCTCTCAGGTGGACGTAAAAGATCCCATGGCACTATTTCAAAGAAGTTCTCCCCGGTGTCCTGGCCAATATTTATCCCTCAATCAATATGACAAAAACAGATTATCTGGTCATTGCTGTTTGTGGGAGCTTGCTGTGCGCAAAATGGCTGCCGCGTTTCCCACATTACAACAGTGACTCCACTTCAAAAGTACTTCATTGGCTGTAAAGCGCTTTGAGACGTCCGGTGGTTATGAAAGGTGCTGTAGAAATGCAAGTCTTTCTTTTTTTCTCTTTCAGCTGTGCAGGCCAGCGGTTCGGTTTTCAGATCACTGGCATCTACACCCGACATCGGAGAGCGCGTGCAGACTGACGCATCGAGTTGCAAGCTCAACCTTTTTTTGAGCAACTGCGCGTGCAGACTGTACAGTAGCAGGGGGCGAGAGAATTGTTCCCTTTTAGCCCCGTGTGCACTGTAAATCTCCAGGAGTTAACACGAGATGATGAAGCACACGGCACCAAATGTAAGTAAATGATCTGCACGCACTCAGTCGACACATGCACAGGAACTGGCAGAGACGGACAGGAGCTGCACTGGACCAACAGGAATGAATTGTTGGCCTAGCGGGAGCAAAATAAGGTGTAAAAAGTTTCATTTTACACTCTTTATTCTGGTTAGGGGTTTTGTGGATTCATTTTTGTAATAAATGGTTAGGTTACAGGCTCAGGACTGCAGTAATGGCGCAGAGTACGGCTCGAGGAATGTGCCTCTTATGTAGATAGCTGGCAACATTCAAGCCTCCCAGTTAAATGAGCTGAACTCTGCAAATTGGGGCTTTTATTTAAGTACGGCCTCTGAAGAGCGATGAATTATACAGATAATGTACGGCACAAAGGCTCATTGTGAGCAATCGATTGAAATGAGGGAAGGGGAAGCGTGTAGTGGGACCGGAAATGGTGCCTGCCCAGCTGTTGGCAATTCGCAGGCGTACAACACTCTACAGTGTCGTGTCAACACAGGTCACAGTGTGACCCAGAGGGCGGGCGAGGGGGCCCTGGCTTTTCACCTATTGATTTACATCCAATAAATAACAGCACAACCTTAGAATACATAGAATCGCAGAATGTTAGAGCACAGACAGTGGCCATTTGGCCCATCGTGTATGTGCCGGCTCTTTGAAAGAGCTATCCAATTAGCCCCACTCCCCCTGCTCCTTCCCCCTAGCCTTTTCCTTTACAAATATTTATCCCCTTTTGAAGGTTGCTATTGATTTTGCTCCCACCGCCCTTTCAGGCAGTGAATTCCAGATCACAACAACCCACTGAGTAACAAAAGTTCTCTTCCTTTCCCTCATTACTAAAAAGAAATGGCTGTCTTTATGAAGTTCTCTGATCAGAGGCAAATGAAGACAGTGAAGTTGGGGATGGGGAGGGGGGGGGGGTCAGTTGTCGGTGAGTCATTGAGTTTGCAAAATATTCTCTCAAATCAAATATACAGTTGTGCTGTGCTGATGGAATTTGTAGAGTAGCGAACTGGAAATTTGATGGGAGGTTGAAGGCCCAACCTTTAATGGGGCCTGTAGGATCGATTCCTCCCCCCCAACGGTAAGATTATTGGACGATGAAAGATAAAAACCCAGAAGTGCACAGCCCGCAAAAAGAGCTGGGCAATAAAGGGTTAATTCAAATATTGCAGCCGAAACTGCGAACCTTCAAGAGACTGGATCACAGACAATCTAATATACGAATCTAAAGTCTGAACGAGAACATCCGCATATTCATCTACCTTAAGGGCTTACATTGTCCACCTTAGACCATGGCCCCGAATAACCAGTTTCAGTGCAGGCCTAGACAATGGGCCGGGCCTCGAACCTTTTGAATACGAATGCTAACAGAAACCAACAACTTCGCACATGCAGTCACTTTGGGAGGGATGCATTGTCAAAAAGATCTCAAATCAATGGACAATACCAGGAACAACTCACACATTTTGATATGGTCATCATATGCTCAGGAAGGGGCCAGGAAATACTGAAGGTTGGTTTTGGTTTAAAGTAAGATCACTTCGAAGACAGCGTGGGTGGAAGCCGAGGGCAGAACAGCGAACAGAAAGATTCGGGCCTACAATCAACTCCAAGAGACAGGACATCGGGAGTGGTGATTGGATGTTTCAGTCCAATCATAGAGGGGGCTTTTGTGATTGAGTCTGAGTGAGTTTGTGAGTTTCAGCCAGATCCCAATAAGGGTTTTGTGATTGAGTCTGGGTAACTTTATATGTAACAGTCAAATCGCGGACGGGTTTAACTGTGTCATATTGTGTCGATGCAAATGACCCTTGTGTAGGGGTTTGTATTTTGGGGTTGTTAGCCTGATATAAATCGTAGGGATTTACACTGGGGAAGTAATTGTGTGTGTGTGTGTTCAATAAACGAACGAATCAAAGGTTGAGCCAAAACCCTGTGCCGTGTGTATTTTGTTCTAATAAATCCTGACGTCCAAGAACTGTGTGTAACAGGGGACCAGTATCGGAGAAAACCCCTTACAGGCCCCTCTCCATTATTTACACCATTTTTTCCTTCATTATTTCTCTCTTAGTTCTACAACAATGGAAGTGCTTCACTCTTATCAACATTTGTGAAGTGTATTTTTATACTCTCGAAGGATAAGGATGTCACTGCTTGGGCAAGGAACACCTTAACACGGTCTACACCTGGTTCAGCATTGACCATTCCGATGCTAGGTGGAGGGTTGGTCAGATACAAAAAGGGACACAACAAAGAGCGTATTAAATGTATGATAATACACCGGAACCAAAGAACAATTGCAATAAAAAGTGATCTGTATGCCATCACACCACACTTGGAGTACTGTGCACAGTTCTGGTCTCATCTTATAAAAAGGATATAGAGGCACTGGGGAAGTGCAAACAAGATTTAGTAGGATGATACCAGCACAAAGGTTGTACCTATGAGGAAAAATTGAACAGGCTGGGGCTCTTTTCTCTGGAAAGCAGAAGGCTGAGGGGTGACCTGATAGAGGTCTGCAAGATTATGAAAGGGTTTGATAGGTTGGATGTAGAGAAGATGTTTCCACTTGTGGGGGAGACTAAAACTAGGCGCCATAAATAAGATCACAGAATCCCCACAGTGCAGATAGAGGCCATTTCGGCCCATCGAGCCTGCACCGACACATATCCCACCCTATCCCCGTAACCCCACGTATTTAATCCCCCTAACACTAAGGGTCAATTTATCATAGCCAAATCAACCTAACCCGCACATCTTTGGACTGTGGGAGGAAACCGGAGCACCCGGAGGAAACCCACGCAGACACGGGGAGAATGTGCAAACTCCACACAGACAGTCACCCGAGGCCGGATTCGAACCCGGGTCCCTGGTGCTGTGAGGTAACAGTGCTAACCACTATGCCACCGTGTTGCACCTAATATAGTCACTAATGAATCCAATAGGGAATTCAGGAGAAATTTCTTTAACCAGAGAGTAGTTAGAATGTGGAACTCGCTACCACAAAGAATAGTTTGGTCGAACAGCATAGATGCATTTAAGGGGAAGCTAGATAAACACACGGGGGAGAATAAAATTGAAGGTTATGCTGATCTTCTCTTCTTAGGCAGTCCCTCGGAACCGAGGATGATTGCTTCCACATTAAAAATGAGTTCTCAGGTGACTGATGAGTCCAATGCGGGACCTACAGTCTCTGTCACAGGTGGGGCAGACGGTGGTTGAAGGGGCGGGTGGGTGGGGTGCTTGGGTTGACGTGCGCTCCTTGCGCTTGGCTTCCGCTTGCTCCCGGCGAAGAGACTCGAGGTGTTCGGCGCCTTCCCGGATGCTTCTCCTCCACTTTGTGCGGTCTAGGGCCAGGGATTCCCAGGTGTCGGTGGGGATGTTACACTTTTTCCAAGGAGGCTTTGAGGGTGTCCTTGAAGCGTTTCCTCTGCCCGCCTGGGGCTCTCTTGCCGTGCCGGAGCTCCGAATACAGCGCTTGCCTATGCTGATAGGGTGAGATGAAGAGGGGCGGGAGGTGGCTGGTGTGGAGCATAAACACCGGCATGGACCAGTTGGGTCGAAAGGCCTGTTTCTGTGCTGCAAATTCTGTATAATTCTATGCAAAATGTTTAACTGATGAAGAAAGCTACTTTGTAATCCACAATGTTGATACCATAGAGAAAATTGATCAAAGCCACGCTGGCAGCGGACGCTGCAGTCAGAGGGAGTGCGGGTCGGAGAATCAGTGCTGCGGTGCTGCAGCCCCATCTCCAGTCTGCAGTTCCTCGGCATGTGGCTCGCTGCCAGGAGAACAGAATCGCTGAATTCCCCTTCTCGTTACGGCACATGGCAGCTTTGCATGAAGACCACCCGTTTGATCCCAACCTTCCAGAAACCAACCCCACCACCTTCCCGTCGCGTGTCTTGATGGCCGACTGATCACTGCCGTTTGATAAGGAAATAGTTCCCGACATCTGTCCTAAATTTGTCCTTCACAATGAACATGTGTGCTCTTTGCCCTGCTTCCTGGAGTCTTAATCTGGGTTCACTTACTCTTCTAGCCCATCAAATATCTTCTAAACCTCAATGAAGTTCCCTCTGAGATGTCGTTTATCACTGTAATCTCTTTCTATTAATTTATGTTGTCTCTTTAATCCTCTCTTCCCGAGGCCGAAACTATAGGCTCAGTCATCCCTGTGGACAATTCCATCGGCTCCCCTCTCGTGTCACTGAGGTTCTCTTGACATGATTAAAGACTCTCCTTGGCAGACTCTACCTGATCTCCAATGCTTCCAGGCCTAAAATGAAACCACAGCTCCCACTTCTAAGCACAATCGTAGCAAATTGTGCTTCTGCCCTCACTTTAAGAGTGAATGGAAGGCAAAAGCAGTCAGATAAAGGGCAGCAGAGCCCAGCAGCAAACCCTCCTACAGCGTTCTCCCTGGCTTTCCCGATGGTGCCGACTCTTGCTAGGAGGCCGAAGGCTTCCTCGAAGGGGCCCGGGGTAGGCCGGGGTGTGGTGGGGGTGGGGGGGGGGGGAAGCACTCCTGCTCCTCCTGGCCCACCAGCAGTGCTGAAACAGGCATTTACCTTGCGGAGCCGGCAGCTCCCGCCTCCCTTTCACTGCCGGGTTTCCCGACCCCTGGGAAACCCGCGCAGCAAGAGTGAATTTTAAAATCGGGCTCCCAATTGCACTGCGGGAGGCCCGATTTAAATATGGTAATTATATTCAGACAGCCCCGGTATCCGCTGCCGTAAAAAAATGGCGGCGGGCGCGTGCACGGCTTGTTGGGGTCGGCGTCCCCGTGTTTAGTTCTTTGCCCCACTCCGTCTCCCACACCCAACATCTCCCGCCAGTTGTTGGCGGTTGGGGTTAAATATCAAGGCCAAGGTCTTTGTTTAACACAGAGCAATACAGTTACCAACTGAGCCACAGACGCACCCCTGTATGTAACGCAGCCCTATGAGTAAGGCAGCGGTATACGTAAGGCCACCCTATGGGTAATAAAAACAGAAAATGCTGGAAATACTCAGCAGGTCAGGCAGCATCTGTGGAGAGAGAAACAGAGCTAACGTTTCAGGTCGATGACCTTTCGTCTGAACTGCTTTTGTATTAGCCCTATATGAATTCAGCCCTATATGCAGTCAGCCCTATATGAATTCAGCCCTATATGTAAGGTAGTCCTATAAGTTATCGCTATTTTCAATTCTTCAGATAAGAATGTTGTTCACCAGCCAGATGGAAATATTTTCAAAGACAAAGGAGGCGACTGTCTTCGGGACTTCTCCCGCTCTCACTGCGGTGGCGAAACCTGCGAAGACGGGTCTGCGCGGAACTCCCGGCGGCGGAGCGAGAGAAGCCCCCACCCCGAGGAAATTCCCGGCGACTGAGAGTAAAAGTGGGAGCCGAGCAACTGCTTACCTCTCCTCTGTGGCCCACGTACACCAGGGCACAGAGCGGCTGGAAAGCCCCCGTCCCGCAGGCCAGCAGGTGGGTCCGGTTGTACGGGTGCAGCACCCGCACGTAGTTGGCGCATTCACTCTGCAACAGAAAGGAGAGCAGAATGAGGGGCTAAAGTCATCAGAGGGCCGAAGCCGGTGGTTCAGATTTGTGCTCATCAAGGATGAGGGATGTCAGTGCTGGGCACTGGTAGACTATCCACCACACTCGCCCCCCACCACCCAGCCTCCCTGGTACTCAATGCCAACATCAAGCACTCCCACGTTACAGTGTGACTTATATCGAGTCTACAGCACAGAAACAGGCCATTCGGCCCAACAAGTTAGGTTAAAATTACCCTCAAAATATTTAACTTTTTACATAAAAACATAGAAACATAGAAGATAGGAGCAGGAGTAGGCCATTCGGCCCCTCGAGCCTGCTCCGCCATTTAATGAGATCATGGCTGATCATCCAAACTCAGTACCCTGTACCTGCCTTCTCCCCATATCCCTTGATACCTTTAGCTTTAAGAAATATATCTAACTCATTCTTGAATATATTTAATGACTTGGCCTCAACTACCTTCTGTGGTAGAGAATTCCACAGGTTCACCACTCTCTGGGTGAAGAAATTCTTCCTCCTTTCTGTCCTAAATGGCTTACCCCTTATCCTTAGACTGTGACCCCTGGTTCTGGACTCTCCGACCATCGGGAACATTCTTCCTGCATCTAGTTTTTTAAATGTATTATTTAAAACGATGTAGTTTCGGGGTAATATCACAGTAACAGCAACAAAAACTTGTATTTATATAGCGCCCTTAACACAGTAAAACGTCCCAGGCGCTTCACAGGAGTGTTTTCAAACAAATTTTGACACCGAGCCACATAAGGAGATATTAGGGCAGATGACCAAAAGCTTGGTCAAAGAGATAGGTTTTAAGGAACGTCTTAAAGGAGGAGAGAGAGGTAGCGAGGTGGAGAGGTTTAGGGAGCGAATTCCAGAGCTTAGAGCCTCGGCAGCTGAAGGCACGGCCGCCAATGGTGGAGCGATGAAAATCGGGGATGCTCAAGAGGCCAGAATTGAAGGAGTGCAGATATCTCGGGGGGGGCTGTAGGGCTGGAGGAGATTACAGCGATAGGGAGGGGCGAGGCCATGGAGGGATTTGAAAACAAGGATGAGAATTTTTTTTAAATCGAGGCGTTGCTTAACCGGGAGCCAATGTAGGTCAGCGAGCACAGGGGGCGATGGGCGAACAACAGGGCAATTATTTCTGTTGTTGGCTTCAATGTCATAAGTGTGTGAGCTACAAGATATTTTTTTTTAAATGCCCAGCCCCGGTATTCTACCATTTCCCAGCCTCTGCAGGTAGACTGAAGGGTTAATTGTATGCTGGGGTCATTTTCCTTCTGCCTTAAATGGTTCAAAACGCCACTGCAGCCTGGAACAGCGAGCAACAGTCTCTCTTCACATGGGTGCTGATGTTGGCCTCGCACATGCCAGCTTTTCAGGCATTAACAGCAAGTATTTCGGTCTGTGGGCACGTCATAATCTGACGCAGCCCCGTACTCACTCAATTCCTGCTCCAGCTGGGCTCTGCCACCTGCTTCGGATGGCCTAGCCTCTCATGCCCTGCAAACAATGAAGGGAAGCAATAGACATTCTCAGAGAAGGTAATACTGCACCGCGGTCGGTCCGCTGGGCCAGCTGTTTCACGGGGGGGAGGGGGCCTTCGATTGAGGCCTCTTTACCATTTAAGGTCTGAGAAGATGCTCTGAGGTCAGCGGGTCTCTTTCCCATTGCACCAGTTATAGCGAGGAAATGGCTGCCCTATTGTTCTTGCAGTGTCGCTCGCTGTGTGTTCCTGTGTGGCAACAATTCCCAGCGAGACACACAGACTGCTCCTCAGAGATACGCACTTCCACTCCCGTATCAGTATTTCTACAGTAACCCCTCCCGCGCTGATGAAAGGGCTTTGCCGAGGTTGGGAAGTGGGCACCGAAATCTTTGATAGAAAAGAAAATAAATTATTGCTGCCAAAGAAAGCACGCAAGAAACAGCAGGTCAAGGGAGCAAGGTCAGAAATAGAATTTCACATCGTTCCCATCACACGCTCTAGTATTTGATAGAATAGAAAAAGAATGCCCAGCCCACACTCATTGTAACACTGTCTCTGTTACACATCCCACCCTCATTATAAGGCGTTCAGATTATCTGTGATACACACCCCTTACTCATTATGAGAATCGCAGAACATTATCAATGATACACACCCCATTCCCTGCTAGCTGGCCTCGCTGCATCAACCTTTCACAAGCTTCAACTTGTTCAATATATCGCAGCTGTTTCCTAACTGGCACGAAGCCTCACTCTCCCATCGCCCCCTGTCCACTCCGAGCTCCACTGACTCTTCAGTGCGCCAAGTTCAAAACTCCCGCCCTTGGCTACAAGACCCTGCCCTGCTGATCTCCTCGAACAAGCGGACTTCTCCCCACCCCAGGCTTCCTACACTGGTGGCCATTCAGCCGTGATCACTCCTGCCCTCTGGAATTCTCAACCCAGTCTCTTCTGCCTTGCCACCCACCTCCTCCCGCTTTCAAAAGTTGATTGTGCCTTCAGATCCCTATCCCAGCCATTCCGATCACCTGCCTTTTCCCCAAGCTCAGTGTCCATCTTATTTCTTTCCTATTTTCTGTAAATTGCTCAACGAAGTCTTCCTCTAAATGGCACATAAATGCAAAGTTCTTGTTTTAAAAGGCTCTGAGCTAGACCACCATTACATACCCTACCCCCATTAGAAGGCTCTGAGCTAGATAACCATTACATACCCTACCCCCATTAGCAGGCTCTGAGCTAGATAACCATTACATACCCTACCCCCATTAGCAGGCTCTGAGCTAGACCACCATTACATACCCTACCCCCATTAGCAGGCTCTGAGCTAGACCACCATTACATACCCTACCCCCATTAGAAGGCTCTGAGCTAGAACCACCATTACATATCCTACCCCCATTAGAAGGCTCTGAGCTAGAACCACCATTACATATCCTACCCCCATTAGATATATTTTAATATAAATAAAAACTGCAAAAGCTGGAAATCTGAAGTAATAACAGAAACCGATGGCCTTCTTCAACCATTTTGAGTGGGGGCGGGGGTTACAGAAAGGTGTTTTTCACTTCAAGCACGAGAAATGTTGTGAGAGAATGGTGTTATGCTTCGGTTATCAATTGAGAGACTGAAATGATTGGAAGAGTAGGGTAACGTCAATCAGGAAGTCGTCCCTGGGACGGGTCAGGTGGCCTGCAGAGTCTTTGCCAGTCGTGTGCTACCCTGTGCTCAGTTATCAGGTGGCACCACTCGAATAGCAGAAAGTGAGGAGGTTAGTGGAACATTCGTGTGCCATGACATACAAGTCAGAGGTCACTGGCTGCAGTAATTAATGATCAGTTAGACCATTAATCCTATCTGCTCCCATCAGGCCTTCACTAGGCCTCATTAGCGCTGCTAATAAGTAGTGATTGGGTGTCAGTTGACATTGGCAGAAATTGGGCTGGCATTTATATTGCTAAACATGTCACCATTAAACTGGATCCATAACTGGATCCACCAGCTGTTTACTCCACAAACCAGAGGATAATTACACTTATCCCGCTTGTGTGGGGCCGGAGGTCTGAGCCATTCATCATATTTTTCTGGGCAACCTAATTCAATATTTAAAAACCGGGAGATTTTTATTTCCAAGGGAGACGGAGCTCCTGAAATCGTGAGGGGGCAGGCGGCAGAAAGATTTTGCAGACAACACTATGTATAGGTGGCCAGCGCGGAGCCTGTTTGGAAATCGCAAGCACACCGGCCGCGAGCTTCCGCTCGTTGATTTCAACAGGCAGTAAATGGCAGCCAACGCGTTGGCAATTCCCCCGGCCGGCACGGCTGGTGGGCAGGGTTCACCGCCGTCTGCCCGTAGCCCCGGAGATCGGGCCTGTGGTGTCAGGCTGGCTCCGAGGTGCTACGACATCATCTCCTCCCCAAAGTGAAGGCCGCCCAATCGGAGCGAGCGGATCGCCACGTACGAAAATGAATCTGCAGGTGGCAATGCCACAAACAAAACAAACAAACGCATCAGGACAACTGCGCCAGTGGTGGAATCAGATAAATATTTGGGATTGACCGAATCCCTCAATTATTAAAAGTCTCTTTGTGCGCATCATTCAGTATCTGAGCGAATACAAGAATTTTTTGGAACATGGAAGGGCCATCAACCCTGTCCGGTTGTGATGGAACAATCCCATCTTCTCCCCGCACGATGGGAGGGAGGGAACATAGGAACAGGTGTAGGCCACTCAGCCCCTGGGGTTTCCTCTGCCATTCAATTAGTTCCCTCCCAGTCGGGGAACACTTCAGCAGTCAAGGACATTCAGCCTCCGATCTTCGGGTAAGCGTTCTTCAAGGCGGCCTTCGAGACACACGACAACACAAAATCGTCGAGCAGAAACTGATAGCCAAGTTCCGCACCCATGAGGATGGCCTCAACCGGGATCTTGGGTTCATGTCACGCTACATGTAACCCCACCTGACGTAGAGTCATCCAGACTCGAGTCGTCGTTGGCTTGTTCTCTCTACACAGATGCGGCCGGACCTGCTGTGATTTCCAGCAAAAAAAGTTTTTTGTTTTCCATACAGACCCCAGCATCTGCCACATTTGACCCCTTGTGACCCCACCTCATTGTCTTTGATGTAATGTTTTCCTGACTGACCTGTTTGGACACCATCCACACCTTTGATTGCCGTGATTATCTCTCTGCCGAGGTGTGATAAAGGGCAGTTAGAAAGATTAACTGTAGTCGTCTGGCATTGTTCTCTGACTATATACGCTGTGCCTATATGCATCTCTTCACTTCACCTGACGAAGGAGCAACGCTCCGAAAGCTTGTGATTTCAAATAAAGCTGTTGGTCTATAACCTGGTGTTGTGCGACTTCTCACATTCAATTAGTTCATGGCTAATTTGTACCTCAACTCCAATTACCCTCGAGTATAAAAGGTTAAGGGGTGATGTAATCGAGGTGTTCAAGATGATTAAAGTAGTTGATAGGGTAGACAGAGAGAAACTATTTCCTCTGGTGGGGGGAGTCCAAAACAAGGAGGCATAACCTTAAAATTAGAGCCGGGCCGTTCAGCGGTGACGTCAGGAAGCATTTCTTCACACAAAAGGGTGGTGGAAATCTGGAACTCTCTCCTCTAAAAAGCTGTGAGGCTGGGGGTCAATTGAAAATTTCAAAACTGAGATTGATAGATTTGTGTTAGGCATTAGGGTATTAAAGAGTTACGGAACCAAGGCGGGTAGATGGAGTTAAGACACAGATCAGCTGTGATCTCATTGAATGGCGGAACAGGCTCACGAGGCTGAATGGCCTCCTGCTGTTCCTATTTTCCTTCCTATGTTCCTACCCTGCCTTTGATCCATATTCCTTGGTACCCTTACTTTAAAAAACTCTTATCAATGTCAGTCTTGAAAATTTCAATTAACCCCCAGCATCCACAACCTTTTGGGGGGGGAAGAGAGTTCCAGATTTCCATTTAGTGCTTCCTGTGAAAAAGTACTTTCAAATTTCGCTCCTAAATGGCCTGGCTCTAATTTTAAGATTGTGTCCCCTTGTTCTGGATTCCCTCACCGGAGGAAATAGTTTCTCCGCATCTACCCTGTCGAATCCCTTTATCAATTTAAACACCAAAGCAGGGTGTAGAAGTCCTGTGTTTGTTAATTTAAGCAGGAATGAAGTCAGGATGAATACAAAATGACTTTCTCACTAATATTATTGACGGGAGGAATCTTCTCTCTCTGCAGAAACATATCAATGAGCTCCATTTATGCGAGTCAGTGTTTTAATTCGGATTCTGGGGGTCCAGCACAGAGTCTCCCGCCTCTGAGTCAGAAGGTTGTGGGTTCAAGTTCCACTCCAGAGACAGGAGCACAAAAATCTAGGCCGACACTCCAGTGCAGTACTGACTTGTCGGAGGTGCCATCTTTCGGATGAGACGTTAAACCGAGGCCCTGGCTGCCTTCTCGGGTGGACGTAAAAGATCCCATGGCACTATTTTGAAGAAGAGCAGGGGAGTCCTGGGCCAATATTTATCCCTCAATCAACATCTTAAACAAATTATCTGGTCATTATCACATTGCTGTTTGTGGGAGCTTGCTGTGCGCAAATTGGCTGCCGTGTTTCCTACATTACAACAGTGACTCCACTTCAAAAAGTATTTCATTGGCTGTAAAGTGCTTTGGGACGTCCGGTGGTCATAAAAGGCGCTATATAAATGCAAGTCTTTCTTTTCTCTTTTACACATCTGCCGTCAGTCTACGGAAAGAGAATTTAATGGCACCATCTCTGGGAGCTGGCTGATGGGTGCCAGGGTTGGACTTAAAAGAAGACTAATATAGAAATTGTCTCTTGAACCTTTTATCCTGTCCACTTGCATGCAACTTATTCCACAATTTCCCTTCAGATGAAAACATTTCATCTGATTTGACTTCCCAAGGTCCCAATATTTAAGATGCAAAAAAATTGTAAATGTCCAAATTTTGCTGTAGCTTATTAAAAGAGCGAGCCATTTCAGGAGTCATATCTTCTTCACAGAGAGATTACAAGACGGAAACAGACTGTTCGGCCCAACCAGTCCATGCTGGTGTTTATCCTCCACAGGACGAGTGGGCCTAATCCCATGTGTCCGCCCTGTCCCTATGTCCCTTTATCCCCCTTTGCCTTCACCCACCTATCTAACCTATTCTTAAGCACTAACTCTAGTAGTAAATTCCACAGCCTCACTACCCACTGTGTGTAAAAAAGAAAGGGGCTAGAAATTCATTATAGCCCAGGAATGGGCGGTATCTTTAGAAAAGTTTGAGAATTAGCGCCAGGCGCTAATGCTTTAGACTGCACGCACGCACTCAGCAAGGACAAGCACAACAAGGAGAAGGAACCAGAGGACTGAAGCAGGTGTGCTCATGGCAGATTCACCTCAGTCGGGTGGTCGGGGTGATTGAATGCTTCAACAAATGCTACATACCACCATCAGTACCACAAGCTTCACACACTGCCCAAAGCACCACAACCCCAGCACTCGCCCACCAACAATCTCTACCTACCAACACTCACACCCACATCTCACGCCTTGCACACAATGACAGCTATTCAACTATGGCAGGCACAAGGAACATTAGTTATTAGAATGAATGTGATATGGGTGATATGCTTATGCATAAATTTATTAATGGAGTTTGCAGTATTTTGTGGTCTCTTTCATTTCACCTTTGCGCCCAGGAGGACGCTGTGATATGGCATGACACAGGGATGGGATGATGGGCATGTGGTGAGCAAAAGGGATCTGGGGTTTAAGTCATCCTGGTGTGAGGCTGGAGGTCTGTTTGGAGGAGGTGGCAGAGTTCTATGACCACCACCTTGGTGATGCAGAGCCGTCTAATACACTTAATTGAAGGTAGGAGAGGTGCTGTCAGAATACCCTCGGAGGGTAAGGCCTTCTGGTGAGAGCCCTGATGTCCCTCCTCATCCCTCTGTGCACATATTCCCATATTTCTGGCTGCATACGTTCCCTCCACCGTAGATCCTGCAGGGTGAGGTGGCATGCCAGTACAGCCTCCATTAATGTTGCCAAGTGTAGCAGTTTGAATCGTTGAATAATAAATGTAGGCACTTTGCAACCTTGAAATTACTCATACAATGTGATCCACTAGCTGAAACTGACAAGAAACTACTGCAACTAACCTGCCCTGACAGCTGCGAGTGATTAATGCGGATGCCTTTAAATAACATCCCTGGAGCCGGCGTCCTGCAGCTGTGCGCCTGCTCTCCCTGTCACTGTCTGGTCAAAGCACAAAGGTAAGTGGCGAAAATCAATTTTGCAGATCGGATGCCCAGTGAGCATTGCACACTCACTGACGTCACGATCTGCCTGGTGTTGAAGTCCCCGGCGGTACGGGGGGGGGTCCAGATTTGCCGTGCGCCACTAGATTCGCCTCGCATTGGCGCTACTGCATCAGCGCCCTGTTACCGCCCTCTGCAGGCGCTAACGGGAGGTGCTAACCAATTGAATTTTCCCCCCAAGGTTTCTTGTTAGCATTGAGCTCACTACACCTTGTGGGATCCGAGGAAACCATTAATTAAGAAGCAGAAGAGAGCAAATGGACATAACACATGGAGGCCAGGATTTACAATGGAAAAATCAGAGACAATCCTGATAAAATGGATGGGGGAGGGTATGCTGGGTTTTAATCTGAGATACATTACAACTGTTCTTAAACACGGAACAAGCCCGTTGAAGTGGCTGAATGATATTTTTCCCAATAAGGATTTATTGTCTACAATAAAGTCTTACACTTACAAATGGGTCTTTTCCCTTGAGGGCACATTCCTCCTCCTGACCGGGCAGGGCCGGCCAGTAAATCTGAAAGAGAACAAGGAAGAGGATCGTTAAACTGGGATTAAATAACAGTAAATCCAACTAGTGATTCATCCACAGAAGTGCAGCAAGTGCCAGGTGTTCCCCAAAATGTGTTAATCACCAATTAACCCTCCCCATCCACGCTGCTGCAATGTGATATATACAAAGTATATTATTTCCCCTTAACATTTAATCACTTGGAAAAAGAACACTTACATTTATATAACACTTTACCACATCTGAGTGTCTCAAAGCACTTCACACAATGACTTGCATTATGAGTTGCAGTGACTGGTATAAGTAAAACCACAGCAACCATTCTGGGCCACCACTGCCCCACAGAGAACACAGGAGCAGGAGTAGGCCATTCAGTCCCTCGAGCCTGTTCTGCCATTCAATGAGATCATGGCTGATCTGTGACCTAACTCCATATCCCCGCCTTTGCCCCATATCCCTTAATACCTTTGGTTAACAGGAATCTATCAATCTCAGATTTTAAATTAACTATTGACCCAGCATCTACTGCCGTTTGCGGAAGAGAGTTCCAAACTTCTACCACCCTTTGTGTGTAGAAGCGTTTCCTAACTTCACTCCCGAAAGGCCTGGCTCTAATTTTTAGACTATGCCCCCTAGTCCTGGACTCCCCAACCAGCAGAAATAGTTTCTCTCTATCTATCCTATCAGTTCTACTTAATATCTTGAAGATTTTGATCAGATCATCCCTTAACCATCTAAATTCCAGGGAATACAAGCCTAGTTTGTGTAATCACTCCTCATAATTTAACCCTTGGAGTCCAGGGATCATGCTGGCAAACCTACGCTGCACTCCCTGCAAGGGGAACATATCCTTCCTGAGGTGTGATGCCCAGAACTGAACACAGCACTCCAGGTGGTGCTGGTTGAGGGAGAAGTGTTCAGCAGGACAAGAGGGAAACTCCTTGCTCTTCCTCAAATAACGTCATGGGATTTTTTTTTGCCTGAACAGACAGATGGGCCCTCAGTTTAAGGTCTCATCCCAAGAGTGGCACCTCTTGGCATCGCAGCGCTACCTCAGTACAGTGGGGCACGGCAGCGCAGTGGTTAAGTTACTGGACAAGTGATCCAGAGGCCTGGACTAATAATCCAGTCGAAGGCGAGTTCAAATCGCACCAGGGCAGTTTGAGAATTTGAATTCAGCTTAAGAAAATCTGTATCAGTAAACCTGACCAGGAAGCTGTCGGATTGGCATAAAGAAAACCCAACTGGTTCACTAGTGTCCTTCAGGGAAGGAAACCTGCCGTTGTTACCCGGTCTGGCCTTCCTGTGACTCAAGTCCTACACCAGCGTGGTTGACTCTTAACTGCTCTCTCAATTCGCTATTCGGGATGGGCAATAAATGTGGGCAGTGCTGCCCACATCCCAAGAATGAAGCAAAACAACAAGGAACCAGATTATAACTCACTCCCTGTTGGATAATTTGGGACGGGTGGACAAAGTCACGACAGTATGAGTCACATGGCAACAAGTGTCTGTAGGATATCACATCCAGGCTCACTCAAAGCACTTTACCCCTTTAGTGTGACTCAGTTTGGATGGAGTCGGAGGAAACAGCAGCAAATTAGACAGCAGTTTATTGAGATGCAGCGTTGGAAGGCAAATTCATTTCCTCAGGCAAGAGGTAAACTGGCACCATTACATTTTCTTTCAGGCCTGTTTCTGTAGGGTCCACTCTGCATTCACAATTAGGGAAAGCAATCACATTGGCCCAGAAATTCCGATCGCAGGCCTCCCGCGGGCGGAGGGCTGCGATCCGGAAAGATCTGCGCCTGGACTGGAGGGCTCCCGGGAGGCGCAGAGTTCCGTTGCTGGGCCTCTCCAAACTGCCGGTGCGCAGGGCCCACGTATCCCAGGGGCGCAGGCGGATCGCAGCGTTCCCTGGGATCACGTGGGCCATGGGGAGCCAATCAGAGAAGGGAATCTCCCTTCATACATTTGACAGGAAGACCTGTCAAATATATGAATAGAGATCAATGAAAAAACATAGGAAAACATTAAATACATTTTTTAAAAAAACATCACATTTTAAAAATGACTTTAAATTACAATAAATTAAGTATTTTAAACAAAAATTTTATTTTTTGAAAAAAATAATTAAAGTTT
The DNA here is from genome assembly GCA_030390025.1 of Squalus acanthias. Taxonomy (NCBI): domain Eukaryota; kingdom Metazoa; phylum Chordata; class Chondrichthyes; order Squaliformes; family Squalidae; genus Squalus; species Squalus acanthias. Next base: position 57,647,830 of record CM059444.1, read on the forward strand.
TTAACGGGGCTAAAAATAAACTTACCTTTCTTTAAAGTATTTTTAAATGATAAATCAGTGGAAATTTTTTTTTTACTTTTTTCAACTCTTATCCTGGTAAAAGCAGGCCTTATGCCTGATTTTACCAGGCGCAAGAATTGTAAGTGTTTTCTGTGGGCGGAGGGTCTCCAAAAAACGGAACTCTCCGCCCGCTGAGGCCCTTCTCCCAGGCAGCCGGAGGATCTGTCACGAGCTTTCTTGACAGATCGGAAATGCCGGTTTCCAGCGCATGCGCAGTGCATGCCTGAAACCGGCATTTCCGATGTCCCTATGGGTGAGTACACAGCGCGCACACACCCGTAGGGATCGGAATTTCTGCACCATTATACTGCACTACATTGCACTACACTGCAAATTGCACTACACTGCACTACAGTACTGTCAGGAGCTCCAGGATTATGACCAATGCTCCCTCTAAGGTGTGCGGGCGCGTATTGATCGGGACGTCCCGCGCAGGCCGCTCACAAACTGTTGCCGCTGGAAGATATCGCGCATGCTCGGCCGCGCAGCGAATTTACAGGGACCGCGCACGGAAAAGAGGGAACGTATGATCATGACCACCCCACTTTCCTCCTCACCCCCACATCCAGCAGCTGAAACCCAGAACCGCGCCTTAGTGGCAGCGAGAAAAGGCCGAGTTTGGAATGATCCCCTCAATTTAACTTGGTTTCTTTTCCTGCAGCGCACTGCCTGGAAACTGGCCATCTCCCTTTCCAGTTGGCCAGTCACTCATTTCCAGGCAGCTCTTCCCAAGTGACCAACCTCGCACATTTTCCACTCAGAAATCTGGGCGTGAGATTCCCCCAAACTCACTTCACTTGAGAAAGAGAGAGGGGGAAGAGAAAGAGGGAGAATTTCTACCCCATCACTTTGGATTTTAAAAGGAGAGACTGAAGACTAGACACCTTCTTTTAAGTAGGCCGCACTGTAAAGTTCTGCAGCTAACCCACCGGTCTGGTCCAATCTTTCAGCTCCACATTTCATTGCTTTGAGCTAGATAATTCTGAACAATACAGAACGACGACCTCTCTGCCAGTTCCCTCTGGCAAACGTTTAGCAAAGTGGCTGTAAGCCCCGAGCCTTTATTGAGATTGGGCAATCTGAACTCTAAAGACCCCCCATGAACTGCTCCGGAAACTTGCCGCCATTTCACTGGTGAGTTTCCCCGAGCCCTGGGAAACCTGTGCTGGAGGCGTCAAATGCAAAGGAAAGATTAAATTCATTTCAAGAGACCCCCATTTCCGTGTAATTACGATCTTTACACCGATGTCTTCTCTGCCCAGCCGCCTGCACTAATGATCGGGCCGGCTCTGGTGAGTAGGTTACTCGCACGCAGCCAAACACACCTCAGTTAAACCCAGAAGTTGGCACGTTGGAGCCGGGTTGTGATCGCGCTTCATTTTTCTCCTCAACAACAACAACAACTTGTATTTATATAGCGCCTTTAACGCAGTAAAAGTCCCAAGGTGCTTCACAGGAGTATTATAAGACAAAAAATTTGACATCGATCCACATAAGGAGAAATTAGGGCAGGTGACCAAAAGCTTGGTCAAAGAGGTAGGTTTTAAGGAGCATCTTAAAGGAGGAAAGAGAGGCGGAGAGGTTTAGGGAGGGAATTCCAGAGCTTGGGGCCTAGGCAGCTGAAGGCACAGCCGCCAATAGTGGAGCGATTATAATCAGGGATGCTCAAGAGGGCAGAATTTGAGGAGCGCAGATATCTCGGGGGGGGGGGGGGGGGGGAGGTTGTGGGACTGAAGCAGATTACAGAGATAGGGAGGGGGTGAGGCCATGGAGGGATTTGAAAACAAGGATGAGAATTTTGAAATCAAGGCGTTGCTTAACCAGGAGCCAATGCAAGTCAGCGAGCACAGGGGTGATGGGTGAACGGGACTTGGTGCGAGTTAGGACACGGGCAGCCGAGTTTTGGATGACCTCAAGTTTACGTAGGGTGGAATGTGGGAGGCCAGCCAGGAGTGCGTTGGAATAGTCAAGTCTAGAGGTAACAAAAGGCATGGATGAGGGTTTCAGCAGCGGATGAGCTGAGGCAAGGGCGGAGACGGGCGATGTTACGGAGGGGGAAATAGGCGGTCTCCGATTTTAAGTACACACCCGACCCCAAACTGCCGGTTCTTGCTTGTTAAAATTACCCCTGTTGTTTGTGGACTTTTAGCCTTGATCACTACTGCCTGAAGCATGGGTCACAGTCATCTTCGCTGTTGACCTCTCTCTTGCCCAATCCCCAGTGCTGACATGAGGTGGTTATTATACACTCATAGTACTGGATCTCATTAGGTCGTGACTGCTGGAATGGATAAAACACATCTTTCATCGGAGGCCCGTGTGACGTCCATGTCTTTGAAAGCTAGTCACTCAAGGCCAAGGCAAACATTAACTCAACTAATTAGTAATAGAAGAAGAATTGGGGCAAAGGGAGTGATTGCCTTAGTTTCTGGTAGATTGAACTTCTCTCAAGTTTCCCTTCATTTTTAAGGTTATTTGTGTTTGAGGTTGTCTCATTTTCCGGCATACTTAATTATATTTTACTTAAGTGCTTGCCTTAAGCTACAATGGCCCAAGATGAATAGCAGCCCCTTTCAAACTCTCCTGGGCTACAGTTTTGGTTTCCCTCGCTTCCCACATGCAAGATCAGAGAGAAATATTCTTCATATCAACGACAAAAATCTTTGTTATTAGTCCAACATGTGTGGTGTATTTGGAAGGGATGAGTGTGGGAGGGATGGGACGGACGGGGCAGGGCGAGGGTATGGGAGTTGCGTTACATGCAGATGTACAAGTTAACAAAGAAAGAGACCAGGAATGAAAATAAGACAAAGAACAAACCCTCGGAGAATGTTTACATATGCACCTCACCACAGCACATGTCCCTGTGGAGCTTTTCATTGTGTGCGATTCAAAATGATAATCTGCTTTGGATTTATGCAACCACAGCCACATTTTGTTTAACGGCTTCTCGGTCTCCATGCGATAGAATCTTAAACTAGTATGTCTTTCTTCCAGTCAACAATCATAAACCAGAAATGTTCAGTCAGAAGCGGGGACATACCTTCCCTTACTTCTGCCTCCCCTTTCTTGAGGGAGAGGCTCCACGGTCTACATCAAGTGGCTTATGCTGACGTAGTAGAGCGCCTTGGGTTGTTTTACTACATTAAAGGCGCTATATAAATGCAAGTTGTTGTTGTTGTTGATGGCATTTGGAACTCCTGAGAGGTCACGAGTGGACATTTTGGCACAGTGGAACAGAAGCCCACTGCTTGTTCCAGCCATCTGCTTCTGAAGGTTTGGGCTTGCAGATACGAACCTGGATTCTGCATGGTCACAGGCCTTTTCCCGCTCTCATCTCTTCGCACCCATCCACCTACCTGCACACGCGTGCCACACAACGTTAATTAAACTGGACCGGCGGAAACTGGGGAGTCCAAAACTAGGGACCATAAATATAAGATAGTCACAAATAAATCCAGAAAGGAATGCAGGAGAAACTTCTTTATCCAGAGAGTGGTGAGAATGTGGAACTCGCTACCACAGGAAGTGGTTGAGGCGAGTAGCACAGATGCATTCAAGGGGAAGCTAGATAAGTACATGAGGGAGAAAGGAATAGAAGGTTATGCTGATGGGGTTAAGGATTAGGAGCAGGAGTCGGCCATAAGGCTCCTCGAGCCTGCTTCACCATTCAATAAGATCATGGCTGATCTTCTACATCAACTCCACTTTCCTGCCCGATCCCCATATCCCTTGATTGCCATAGTGCCCAAGAATCTATCGATCTCAGCCTTGAATATACTCAACGACTGAGCCTCCACAGCCCTCTGGGGTAGAGAATTCCAAAGATTCACCACCCTCTGAGTGAAGACATTTCTCCTCCTCTCAGTCCTAAATGGCCGACCCTCTTATCATGATACGACAACCCCAAGTTCTAGAATCTTCAGCCTGGGGAAAACGACCTCTCAGCAACTACCCTGTTAAGTCCGCTAAGAATTTTATACATTTCAATAAGATCACCTCTCATTCTTCTAAACACCAGAGAATATAGGCATATTCTACTCAATCTCTCCTCATAGGACAACCCTCTCATCCCAGGATGTGATGAAGAACGGTGGGAGGAGGCTCATGTGGATCGTAAACACTGGCATGGACCAGTTGGGCCGAATGGCCTGTTTCTGTGCTGTACATTCCATGTAATTCTATGTAAGTGGGCCTGGTTCCAGAAGGTTGATAGTCCTTTCATCTCCCCCCCCCCCTTTGGCTTGCGAGTCGCTCGTTCTAAAGTGATTCCTGTGTACAGTCATTCTTTGGCAGTTACACATCTCTGAGTTATGTGCATTCATGTCCGAAAGGAAACAATTTGTTACTGTGTACAATGGATGTGATAACAATCCCCAGTGAGGATAGCACTTGGCTCAGTTGCCAGGGCCCTGTGGCCAGGATCAGCACCTGCTTGTCATTGTCTCGTTAAACGTTGCACATTTCTCTGTTGAAAGAGCTCTATTTACATGCTTCAGAAACAACTCGCACAGCCCACTTCAGGTTCTGTCGGTTTGGCTGCCAGCCTCATAACAATTATGAAGGGTTTTGACTGAGTAGACAGGGCGAGACTGCTTCCACTGGCGGGGGGGGGGGGGTCGGTAACCAGAGGACACAGATTTGAGGTAATTGGCAAAAGAACCAATGAGGGAGCGCTGAAAATCGGGGATGCGCAAGAGGCCAGAATTGGAGAAGCGCGGAGGGTTGTAGGGTTTTATTTGGAGATGAGATTTTTTTTTTTTACGCAGCATTTTGTTATGATCTGGAAAGCACTGCCTGAAAGGTTGTTTCTGGCCTCTTGCGCATCCCCAATTTTCATCGCTCCACCAGTGGTGGCCGTGCCTTCAGCTGCCTGGGCCCTCAGCTCTGGAATTCCCTACCCTCAACCTCTCCGCCTCTCCTCCTTTAAGACGCTGCTTAAAACCGACCTCTTTCCCTGTCCTAATATCTCCTTATGTGGCTCGGTGTAAAATTTCTTTCTATGACGCTCCCGTGAAGCGCCTTGGGACGTTTGACTATGTTAAAGGCGCTATATAAATGCAAGTTGTTGCTGTTGGAAGCAGATTCAATAGTAACTTTCAAAAGGGAATTGGATATAGTTGGAAAACGAAAAATCTGCAGGGCAATGGGGAAAGAGCAGGGGGTGTAAGACTAATTGGATAGCTCGACCAAAGAGCCGGCACAGCACGATGGGCTGAATGGCCTCCTTCTGTGCTGTAGGATTCGATGATTCTAAGCATATAGACGCAGTCACTGGTATATGGAGAATAATGTGGAAAAGATAAGAGGTACGAGAAAGAAGCATAAAATAAAAACAGAGCAGGCAAAGAAAAAAGGCAAGCTGCTAATTTTGGGGAATCACTGACCTTCTGACCGGCAGAGACCCCACTTCCCCCCCCCCACACGCACGGCCCTGCTGAGAACTCACTCCGTGAGCAGAACCGCGATCGATCGGTTCACCCCCACACCAATTTCAGCAGGCTGCTCTACAGCTCAAAGTGATTATTCCATCAGATTATTCTCGTCCCCAAAATGAAAATTAGGCGTTGGGAGGGCAACCTTTACATTGGATGTACAAGTCCTCAGTGACATCTTAGAACCTTATTTCTTCAGCGATGCTAAAGCAATCCTTGACCAGTTGACAGCTGTCCTACCAAAAATGGCGCCATAACTGATGAGCAAGAGTGGGGGTGGCCATTTTGATGGCGGTGAAGCTTGCAAACAAAATGGCCGGCAGTTTGTTTGCCGCCTGCACTTTCACGGAAGAGAGAGGACAAAACCTGTTCCTAGTTTCCCACAGGGAAGACTTATTCCAATCAAGCCTAGCTGGGTAGCTTCACGACTGACTAAATAGGGAAGCAAACACTGCAGGGAAGAGATCCCAACAAACAGAGATTTAAAAAATAAACACCACCAGTTGGGCCTCTTGTCCTGACCCGACAATGCGAATATAAAAAGGTCAAGAGAAACTCACCACAGGTCTATCCAACTCAAACTGCCTCTCACATCACATTGCCTCGACCTCAGTAACAACCAAGAGTGACCAGGGGCCCCCCAAGCCTTGTTTCACTTCAGAGCGTGGTGTTAAAAAGGCCAGAACTTGAATAAAAACTGGCCTCCTGCCTATTTACTCTGGCAGGCTGGGTAACTTCCAATTAATTTCAGCGCTGACCTGCACTGTTTATATGGCTCGCTGGAATAACATTTAGTAGTGAAATAGGAGCTTAAGGCGTTCCTAAAGTAACCACGGTAGCAAGTGAAATCATCTTGATCTAATCACTAATTGTTCTTGGCTATTTTTTTTTTGGCTTTCAAGTGAGTGAATTTCCTTGTACTGGGTTCGAAGGCTCCGAAGGGTACAGTTGCTGGTAGAAGTTTAAGGGATGTCAAAGACGTCAGCAGTACCCATAATAACTCCGACTTCCAGATTTATTTAATTAGTTTAGTGGAGATTAAGAGGTTTGTAGGTTGTCGTCATCTCATTAGATTGCCTTTCAAGCTTGATCTGAACTTACTGTTGCTGTCCACTGGATAAGGAGGTGACTGGTTCTGTAATGATATCATTCCATTGCTAATTGCATGTGTCAGGATAATTTTTAAAATTTATTATTACAATTACACCAAGGACCGGCTTAATCCATACTATTGCCTTCTCCTTTAACCACAAGCACATTGTCTTATTTGATTTATGATGCATCACAGCTAGAACTGTCCGCAGTTCCAACCCCTACACTCCTCATTGCACCAGGAATACAAGAAAAGCTCATTATCGGATAGTTGATCCTCGTCTCACCTCCAAGCTCGCTGTGTGTCACAGCTTTATCTTCCTCTATTTTTTTACATTATTACTGCATTCATCAGTCTGGTGTCAGTTTGACTCAGTTGGCTAACTTCTCAGTCAAAGGGTTGTGGGTTGAAGCCCCACTCTTAGGATTTGAGCGTATGATTCAGTTTGACACTCCAGTGCAGTGCTGAGGGAGCGCTGCATTGCTATTGTTACAGGCGAGGAGATGGCCCTATCTGCCTGTCTGCTCGGGTGGATATAAAAGATCCCATGGCACTGTTTGAAGAAGAGCTGGGAGCTTTCCTGGCCAACAGTCCTCCCTCAACGAACATCACCACAAGCAGATTAACTGGTCATCCATCTCATTTGCTGTTTGTGCATCTTTCTTTGGCTGCTGCGCTTGTCTACAGTATCAACAGTAATTTCAAAACGTAATTCATTGGTCGTGAAGTGCTTTGGGATGCCCCGATGACATGTTAAGGCATGATATAAATGCAAATTCTTTCCTTCTTCTGATCTTTCCTCCCTTGTTCCTCCTAAACTGCAAATACATCGTTCCACACACTCTGCCTCCTCTTGATATCTCCACTGTTGAAATCGAGACACAGCCCACCTTTTCTGCTCCAGATCATTCTTTCCCAGGGATCTCAAAAGTGGGGACCCTTCCTGGCATAGCCTTCCTCTTCCACTAGTCTGCAGGCTCTCAAAACCCCAAGCGTGGCATCACCTAACCATTATTTCTTGATTACTCTCTTCAATCTTCTGGGTGGCCCGTTCTTTAGGCCTTGACCTTCCACCTCAGCTGCTCCATAGTAAAGCAAAGGCCATCTCAAAGGTATCAGTCGGAACATAGGAGCAGGAGTAGGACATTCAGCCCCTCGAGCCTGCTCTGCCATTCAATAAGATCATGGCTGATCTTCGACCTCAACTCCACTTTCCTGCCCGATCTCCATATCCCTTGATTCCCCTAGAGTCCAAAAATCTATCTATCTCAGCCTTGAATATACTCAACGACTGAGCATCCACAGCCCTTTGGGGTAGAGAATTCAGAAGATTCACAACCCTCTGAGTGAAGAAATTCCTCCTTATCTCAGTCTTAAATGGCCGAGCCCTTATTCTGAGACTATGACATCTAGGTCTAGATTTCCACTACCCTTTCTATGAAAAAGTGCTTCCTGGTTTCCCTCATAAATGGCCTCGGCTCTAATTTTAAGATTATGTCCTCCTCATTCTTGATTCCCCCACTCTGTCCTGAGCAGCAAAAAGAATGTCAGTCAACAAAGTGAAATAACGAGTTACCTCTCTGGCATCCATGTTTGCCCGGTCCAGTTGGAGTGAGTACAAGGCGTCCTTGGCTCCAATGAACAGGCGGTCATGGTACTCATCGAGGAACATTGAACGGAAATCCAGGAAACCACGGTGACCAAAGAACATAACAGATCTATTGGCTGCCAAGAGATCTAAAGCAAAGAAAACAATGGTGTTTAGTCAACCCGCCTTTCACTGTTGGATCTTTGTTCCACTGTGGGTAGGTCAGAATGTACCCGAGTGTGTTATTGTGACTCCCATTGTTTGTGAACATGGCAACTCTGATCCTTTTATACGGTGTCTGCTGATACTGTCATTAGAAAGAAAGACTTGCATTTCTATAGCGTCTTTCACAACCTCAGGACGTCCCAAACGCTTTACAGCCAATGAAGTACTTTTTTGAAGTGTAGTCACTGTTGTGATGTGGGAAACGCGGCAGCCAATTTGCACACAGCAAGCTCCCACAAACAGCAATGTGATAATGATTTTTTTTGTGATGTTGATTGAGGGATAAATATTGACCAGGACACCGGTGATAACTCCCCTGCTCTTCTTCGAAATAGTGCCATGGGATCTTTTACATCCACCTGAGAGAGCAGACGGGGCCTCGGTTTAACGTCTCATTCGAAAGACGGCACCTCCGACAGAGCAGCGCTCCCTCAGTACTGCACTGGAATGTCAGCCTAGATTTTTGTGCTCAAGTCCCTGGAGTGGGACTTGAACCCACAACCATTTGACTGGGAGGCAAGAGTGCTACCCACTGAGCCACAGCTGACACATTAGGTAGAATTGACTGGGAGGATAATGAACCCAACGGTGTGGGGGCACTGACGTAGAATACGCGCAACTGGAAATGGCAAGCCCATCGAAGCCCCCTTGGGATAATGCCATTTAAACAAAAATAGTCAGAAAGAAATTTCAAGGAATTCTATCCCCCAGTTTCCTTGGGTCAGCTCTCAAAGAGGTCCCGATGATAATATTCCCATCTAAGATTGGATCCCGACACTGACTTTGGGCTAGAAATTCATTATAGCCCAGGAATGGGCGGTATCTTTAGAAAAGTTTGAGAATTAGCGCCAGACGCTAATGCTTTAGACTGCACGCAAAATTCATTCTCACTGCTCAAAGACATGGTTGGGGCACTAATTCAAGTCTTAAAGGCCTAGCTCAGTGGCGTTATGCTCAAAGGGTGGACCAATATTGGGTGCAGTCTAATCTCAACTCATCATTGCCACAGGCTTTTCCCAGTACCTAAAGGGGAGGTTCATTGATACTGCAGCACCTCATTCTCAGCATTGCTGGCAGTGCAGCTGCCTCAGCAAGGAGAAGGAGCCAGAGGACTGAAGCAGGTGTACTCATGGCAGATCCACCTCAGTCGGGTGGTCGGGGTGATTGAATGCTTCAACAAATGCTACATACCACCATCTGTACCACAAGCTTCACACACTGCCCAAAGCACCACAACCCCAGCACTCGCCCACCAACAATCTCTACCTACCACACTCACACCCACATCTCACGCCTTGCACACAATGACAGCTATTCAACTATGGCAGGTACAAGGGTTATTCGTTTTTAGAATGAATGTGATATGTGGGATATGTTTATGCATAAATTTATTAATGGAGTTTGCAATATTTTGTGGTCTCTCTCATTTCACCTTTGCACCCAGGAGGACGCTGTGATATGGCATGACACAGGGATGGGATGATGGGCATGTGGTGAGCAAAACGGATCTGGGGTTTATGTCATCCTGGTGTGAGGCTGGAGGTCTGTTTGGAGGAGGTGGCAGGGGTCTGTGACCACCACCTTGGTGATGCAGAGCCGTCTAATACACTGCTCCTCGCTTCATTGAAGGTAGGAGTGGTGCTGTCGGAATACCCTCGGAGGTTAAGGCCTTGAGCCCAGATGTCCCTTCTCATCCCTCTGCGCATATGTTCCCGTATTTCTGGCTGCATACGCATGCCAGTACAGCCCCCATTAATGTAGCCAAGTGTAGCAGTTTGAATCTTTGAACAATAAATGTAGCCACTTTGCACTTGCCAGAAGACTGCTGATAAAAAAGAACCTTGAAATTACTCACACAAACTGATCCACTGGGTGAAACTGACAAGAAACCATTGAAACTAACCTGTTGACAGCAGCGAGTGATTAAGACTGATGCCTTTAAATAACGTCGCCGGAGCCGGCTTCTTGCAGCTGTGCGCCTGCTCTCCCTGTCGCTGTCTGGTCGAGGCGCAAAGGTAAGTTGCGACAATGAATTTTGCAGATTGGGCGCCCAGTGAGTGTTGCACGCTCACTGATGTCACGATCTGCCTGGTGTTGAAGTCCCCGGCGGTGCCTCATACTGGCGGCGCAACGGGGTGGTGGGGGGGGGGGCAGGGGTGGCTGGATTTGCTGTGTGGTGCTGGATTCGCCTCGCCCTGGTACGACTGCATCAGCGCCCCGTTACCGCCCTCTGCAGGCGCTAACCTACCAAATTTTCCCCCCTACTTCTTTAAACAGATTCGCGGGTGTGTTTCCCTTTTAAAGCTGCAATGTCCCCCATTAAATGAGAGAGAGGAAGAAAAGATAATCTAAACCTCTGAGCCTAATAATCTCTATCAACAAGATTGGAAGCCTGATTCATAAATCAATAGATACAGGAGACTGCTGTGCTGCTTGTACACTTCCAAAGTCTAGTCTGAACCACGGTTATTAAGGATTTCAACCTCGGTTATTAATTCTTGTGAACTTTTTCTGTTCGTGTCTTTCTTCCAACACATAAAAAAAATCTGAATGAAGTGTTGGCAGGTTTTAAAAGGAAATCCCCCAGCTAATGACATACATTTTTGAGAGTTATATACAAGGAACAAAGAAAGAACTTGCATTTATCCAGCACCTTTCATGACCTCAGCACACCTCAAAGTGCTTTACAGCCATTGAAGTACTTTTGAACTGTAGTCGCTGTTGTAATGTAGGAAAACGCGGTAACCAATCTGCACACAGCAAGCTCCCACAAACAGCAATGAAATACATGACCAGATAATCTGTTTCAGTGACGTTGTTGGAGTGATAAATATTGGCCGGAACATCGGGGATAACTCCCCTGCTCTTCTTCAAAATAGTGCCATGGGATCTTTTATATCCACCTGGGCGAGCAGACGGGGCCTCGGTTTAACATCTCATCCGAAAGACGGCACCTCTGACAGTGCAGCACTCCCTCGGCACCGCACTGGAGTGCCGGCCTAGATTTTTGTACTCAAGTCCCTGGAGTGGGATCCTGGTATTGACAGAGGGGTTTTACTTATGCCATGCTTGCCAGTGAAATCTCTACATTCATTCGGAAGAGAGTGTCAGGATTTAGTCAATGGTATAGTTTTACTCTAAGGACTTTGAACATTATGGTGTTAACAAATGATATCCCTGAAATGGTCAAAATGTACACTTATGAATTAAGACATCATATTCGAGCAGTCACATTGCCCTCGGAGAGATCCATGGTCAATTTATATAACCTCGAGATTATTCTAGCAATTAAACGCTTGGCTGGATCTACATGTTGGATGTAGAATTGGCGTCACATGATACATTACTCTGAGCCATTTCTGTATCTTTGCTGCTTTAAGGCATTCTGCAATCTAAAAGCAACCATTATATATCTTGCTAAGTTGGTGGTGTACTGCCAGGACACAACAACTCATCCTGAAGATAAGATTAGTTTGGTTCAGGAAGGGCTGGGTTTGGCCTGGCAACCATCAGTGTTCAGGGCAGAAGGCATAACTATACAGTCTGCTCATCTCCAATACCGGGTCTTAGTGTCAGCTGTGGCTCAGTGGGTAGCACCCTCACCTCTGAGTCAGGAGGTTGGGGGTTCACAGTCCCACTCCAGAGACTTGAGCACCAAAATCTAGGCTGACACTCCAGTGCAGTAGCAAGGGAGCGCTGCACTGTCAGAGGTGCTGTTATGGGATGAGACATTAAACCGAGGCCCCGTCTGCCCTCTCAGGTGGATGTGAAAGATTCCATGGTACTATTTTGAAGAGGAGCAGGGGAGTTCTCCCCGGTGTCCTGGCCAATATTTATCCCTCAATCAACATCACTCAAAATAAACAGATTATCTGGTGATTATACCATTGCTGTTTGTGGGAGCTTGCTGTGTGCAACTTGGCTGCCGTGTTTCCTACATTACAACAGTGACTACACTTCAAAAGTACTTCATTGGCTGTAAAGCGCTTTGGGTTGTCCTGAGGTCACGAAAGGCGCTATAGAAATGCAAGTCTTTCTTCCTTGCTTATATGCAAGGCAGTATCTGCCCATTGTTATTGGCCCAACCCAAGTCACTTTAGCATTCCTTGTAATGTAACAAAATGACTTAGAAGGGAGGAAAAGTTTAAGGCTTTGAGGAATGAGAAATTTAAAGTATGATAGATAATTTTAGAGTGGTAGGGAATTTTAAACTCGTCTCTTGGAAGGAGGAACTGGGGTATACTGAGTACGGTACTAATTGAAGAAGAGTAGGAAGTTCTCCTGGTGTCTTGGCCAACATTCCTCCCTCAGCCATCATCACCAAGAACAGATGAACTCATCTTTCACCTCACTGCAGCTTGTAGGATCTCGCGGTATGTAAAATGGCTGTCGCATGTTCCCAGATAACAACAGTCACTGGATTTTAATTATTGGTGAATTTTGGAGATGTGCGATGGCGCTATATAAATACAAGTCTTTCTTTCTGTTCACTTGAGGCATGAGCTGTTCACACCCTCTCTTTCTCTCCAACGGATACCGATGAATAAGGAAACATCTTTATTACAGGCTGGACTGTGTGTATTGATGTCAGGTTCTATATGGACTGTATAATCAGTAATTCGCCTTCTAGAAACTTAAGATGTGACCATGCAAGAAAGTTGATTTTGATTCCAATTTCCTTGCCCCACTATACTTATTGGAGCTTAGTGGAACAGTTTAATTATGTGTATTACAAGTCTACTTCTGACAAGGTATGTGGCCTGGATCCATTGATGGATTACCTGCTCTGTGTCTAAATAAACCACCCAGGATCTTACCCTTCATGATTCACGGTTTGCTTTAACATACTTAGGTTGGAAACTGCTCAGGGCCTCCATTCCAATGAAGCAAATTTGTTGCTTTGAACAGATTAATTCCCTGTGGCATTTTCACCCTACTTTTCATAATTGTGCCAAAGGAAGTTATTGACTCGCTGAAGAGCCATTGACCTGAGGAATGGTTCAATGTATCCCAATCTTGTGAACGTGGTAACAAATTGGGACTTCAGGTCACTTACGTAGTGTACTCTTACAGTTAAAAAGGAAAAGAAAGACTTAGCTTTATACAGCGCCTCATCATGTCTCACAGAAAAATCTCAACATGATTCACATACAAATTCCTTTTGAAGCGTTAACACAGAGAACGTTGAGATGAAGGGCCAGTTAGTCTATTTGTGGTGGTAGGGTTGAAGGGGTATTGTTGGTCAGGACACCAGGAGAACATTCTGCTCTTCTGTCAATAGTGCCATGGAACCTTTAATGTACACCTGCTCAGGCAGATGATACCTCAGTTTAATGCTTCACCTCAAACAATGCAACACTCCCTCAGTACTGTCTAAGTGTCAGCCGTGGCTCAGTGGGTAGCACCCTCGCCTCTGAGTCAGAAGGTTGTGGGTTCAAGTCCCACTCCAGAGCCTTAAACACATAAATCTAGGCTGACACTCCAGTGCAGTACTGAGGGAGTGCTGCAACTGTCGGAAGTGCTGTCTTTCGGATGAGACGTTATAACCGAGGCCCCGTCTGCCCTCTCAGGTGGATGCAAAAGATCCCATGGCACTATTTCGAAGAAGAGCAGGGGAGTTATCCCCGGTGTCCTGAGCCAATATTTATCCCTCAACCAACATCACTGAAACAGATTATCTGGTCATTATCACATTGCTGTTTGTGGGAGCTTGCTGTGCGCAAATTGGCTGCTGCGTTTCCTACATTACAACAGTGACTACACTCCAAAACAAAAAGTACTTCATTGGCTGTAAAGCACTTTGGGACATCCAGTGGTCGTGAAAGGTGCTATAGAAATGCAAGTCTTTCTTTCTTTTTATCTTGGGCCAAAAATTCGGCACTTGCCGGGTGAGTACGCGCTGTGTACTCACCGTAAGGCCTCCTGAAGTGCTGGTTTCCTGCATGCACTGCGCATGAGCGGGAAACCGGAACTTCCGGTCTCGGTGAAGGGAGCGGTTCCTAGGTGAACCGCAGTGCGCGGGAGAGGCTGCGCGCACGCAGCGAACTTAGGTTTTTTTTCAGGTTTCTCCGGGAGGGTAAGTATTGAAGAACCTGCGTTTTTAAAAAGGAGGCGCAGGACCTGTTTTCAACAAGGTAAGTGGTTAATTAATTACAATTTTAAATTTTTTTCAACAGGTTTATCTTTTTTAGATACTTTAAAGAAAGGTAAGTTTATTTTTAGCACTGTTAAAAAGTATTTTAATTTTTTCAAAAATTTAAATTTTTGTTTAAAGTAGTTAATTTATTTAACTTATAGTTATTTTAAAAATGTGATGGTTTTTAAAAAATTTATTTGAAGTTTAGGTGTTGTTTTGGGGCCGATTTCAATTCATAGATTTGACAGGTCTTCCTGTCAAATCTATGAATGAAAGATGGTCTGCTGCCATTGGCTCTCCATGGCCCACGTGATCCCAGGGGACGCATCGCACTAACTGCGCCCCTGGGATACACAAGCACTGTGCGCCGGCAGCTGCAGGAGGCCCAGGAGCCGAAGTCCCCGTGGGCCCAGAGGTCAACGGCAGGCGCGGTAGGTAGGTGCGCGCAGGATCCTTGCACCCGCGGGAAGCCAGGGAGCCTAATTTCTGGGCCCATGTCTACATTGATTAACTGAGAAGACTATAAAAGAGATGAAGAACAGCAGCAACTCGCACATGTGCTTTATGTATAGGAACTTCCAAGTGTCAGGTTGCCTCAATCTTGCCTCAGGGCCATTAAGTTGTGGGTTCAAGCCCCACATGTGCTCAAATCTTGGAGTTGGGGCTTGAACCCACAACTTAATGGCCCTGAGGCAAGATTGAGGCAACCTGACACTTGGAAGTTCCTATACATAAAGCACATGTATGAGTTGCTGCTGTACTTCATCTCTTTTATAGTTTTCTCTTTCAGCCCCTTGCTCATCTGGAAAGCACCTTACCATTCAATGGCTTATATGAAATGCCACACCAGTTCCTTTGTAAAACAACCCCACTCACAAGGCCAGGCAATGACTGGATTCTAGAAAGCCATAAGCTTGAATCAATGCCTTTGTCTTATCGCGGCAATTCCTGTCAGTCAGTATCCTGAATTCCTTCAGTCTTTCAAATAGGGTTTGAAGCTTTGGGGCACCCTTGTGAGGTTATTCCTAGTGACGTTTGTTACCAGATCCCAATAAAAACATTCAAGTTTATGTTTAAAACAAACCGCGTCTTTCTTTCCAGTCTCTGGTCCATCGTAACCCGCGGTCCACAGTGGAAATATGGCTCGCTGCCAGGCTTCGGCCTGCGTCAGTCAACCTGCTTCAAACCCAAAGCCCAAGGGTTTCCCCGGAATAATTACACCTCACTACTTTCAATATTCACTCAGCCATGAAAACAATTCTTTGTAAGTTAGGAAGTCTAACAAAAAACAGAAGCAGCTACTTAAAATTCAGCTTCGGAAGTACAAAAAAGGCATTGTACTCCAATATAACAGGTCTACAGGGGGCCAAATACTTGTGTTATAAACCGGCCAGATGTTCCATGTTGGCTCGGTTGAGCGGATTCAATGAGGTTTCCCTAATAAACTGTCCTGGGACTGTTTTTAAAATCGCAGTTTTCAGTCAAATCCTTTGTCACAAACAAATATGCACTGATAAGAGTAAATAAGGAGACATTATTTTCACTGGCAGGAGGGTCAGTAACCAGAGGGCACAGTTTAAGATAATTGGCAAAAGAGCCAGGGGGGAGATGAGGAGATTTTTATTTTGGCAGTGTGGAATGCCAACAAATAGAGAAACCGCCCGATATTCATTCGATTGAAATCAATGGAATGAAAATGAGGCGGGTTCTAGAAAGGGCGAGTGGTCCGTGCTCTGTCAGATTATTGCCCAAGGTGAAAATTTGCCCCTTAGGAACATTTTGGCCTTGAAATGAGGCGTCTGGGGAGGGATCCTCGTCGTGGTATGAAAGGAAGGAAGGACCTGCAATTTATACAACACCTTACATCCTCAGAATGTTCCAAAGCGCTTTACAACCAAATAAATGACTTTTGAAGTGCAGTCACTCGTGACTTTGCAGGCCAAAGCTGCAGTTGCTTTGTACACGGAAGGTCCCATGAACAGCAAGTGAATGAATGACCAGATTTTGGTTGAGAGAAGGAAGGTTGGCTCGGACACCAGGAGTACTCCCTGCTCTTTCTTGAATCACGCCAAGCGATCTTTTCAGCACCTTTTACAAGATAGTAACTGGCGTGGAAAGGGGAAATCAGGGACCCTGCTCCAATTTAAATGGTGTAGAGGACAAAGGTTCAAACTAAACAATTAGATCATGGCTGATCTGCACCGCAACTCCACTTGCCCACCTTGGTTCTGTAATCCTTAATAACTTTGCCTAACAAAAATCTATCAATCTCAGTTTTGAAATTTTCAATTGACCCACAGCTTCAACAGCTCTAATGTTAAGGTTCTGCCCCCTTGTTCGGGATGTTCCCACCAGAGGAAATAGTTTCTCTCCATCTACCCTATCAAATCATCTTGCGGTATGGGGGTGGGGGAGAGGGGGAGAGGGGGCGGGAGTCCAGTGCAGGGGAGGCCTAACCTTCTTGTGGGCCCTGAGCAAACACTCCAGCTCCTCTTGGCCCCACAAAAGGAAAGTAACAATACTTACCTTGAACGGCCTCTTCTGCTCCCGAACCTCTTCTCACTTGACTTTACCTGGCGGGAAAGCCGCAGTGGCCGCCCCGCTCGGGTCAGAGTTCAAATCGCGGTAGGGGCCCGATGACATCATTGGACCCTGATCTGCATATTTAAAGAAGGACCCTGCCGACCTCGGACAGCTGCCTTTTGCTGCCTTTGCTCAGAAGGGCCGATTAAAATTGACGACAGGGGCCGAGATCCAAGCGGAACATCGGCGAATACGTCACACGAACGATTTTAACCGTCTCTTCTGCACGGTTTCCGCCGGGCGGGTAACGTTAAAAATCGACCCCAACGATAGCACTTCCCTCCGGGCCCTCCGTGGTCAAATAGCCTGCCGACACTCACGGCCTGGGCTCGTGCGTGAAGGCTGTGCGAGGTACCAGAGGCTGGCCAGTGATGTGGAACCCTATCCTGAGGGCCAGAATCCCTGCGGGAATGGAGTGCGTGGAGCAGAGTCCTCCGGAAAGCAAGGCAGCCCTGGAAAAAAACACCATCAAATCGGACAGAGACGGTGCCAGAGCACAGGTCGGTCTGCTCACACCGCAGTTTATTCGGTTGGTGATTTATTCATTTCTGACAGTGAAGATCTATGTGTTCAGCTGTGGAATTCATGCAATAACACACCAGTATTTTTCTTAGCACAGTCTGTGAAAGCAGTGAATTCCGAGAGAGTAAAGGGCTACCCCCATTCATAAATAAAGCTCCGTCCCAGGAAGGTGATGACATCGACTAATCTTTGTAACATTTACACTTCAGTCTCTGGCAGACCTGACACTGTGCATACAATTCCCCCTGAGCGGACAGGGCTGGCCTGACAAGATCTATACATACAGCTGCCATATTTTATCCATGAACGTACAGTTTCTGTTATTTCAGGCGCCAGGCCTACCTTTAGCATCATCTGTTCAAGTCACTGCTTCCTGAACCGCCCCGCCGCCCCCCCACACACCAATCTCTGGCACAAATTCTATGGGGTAGAAATTGGATCTCGCCGTACCCATTTTACGCCCATAAAATGGGTGCAATGGGTCCATTTTCAGGGACCAACATCATGAGAGTACAAGGGGGCATAGTCTCAGAATAAGGGGTCGCCCATTTAAGACGGAGATGAGGAGGAATTTCTTCTCTCAGAGGGTCGTGAATCTTTGGAATTCTTTACCCCAGAGAGCTGTGGAAGCTGGGTCATTGAATATATTCAAGGCTGAGACAGACAGATATTTGAGCAACAGGGGAATCAAGGGTTATGGAGCAGGTCTGGAAAGTGGAGTTGAGGCTAAAATCGGATCAGCCATGATCTCATGGCTCGAGGGGCCAAATGGCCTGCTCCTGCTCCTATTTCTTATGTTCGTATGTTCTTATGCACCCCAGGAGGCCTGAAAGACTCCTGAACCAATATTGGGTCGGGCCTTTTTCCAAGCGTCCGGACTGGCCGCCTAAACCAGGCGTTAAGCCCCTCATTAGCATATGCAAGGGCCTAACGCCTGTTTAAGGTCCCCTCTGGGGAACTGGGCTGCCCCGAGTAGTTGTGACGTTGGGTCTGCTCCGCTAAGGCTTTCCAGGTGTGGATCCGGCCTAGCAAGCGGCCGCCATCAAAAAAGGTCAGTGAATTTTATTTCTTGGGGTTTGAGCCAGAAAGGGGCAGGAGAGCTCCTTCCGGCTCCACGCCACTCCCGAGGGCCACTTGCCGGCCGCTCTCCCATTCTCCTCCCACCCCTCCGGGTCTTACCTTCAGGCTGCTGCTGAGCTGCAACAGGTGCCGGCAGGCTCACCCAAATGATGTCGATGAGGCCCGAGGCCTCATTTCGGCCGGGCCTCGGCCCTCCCGGGTGGGGCCGTGCATGACGCCCATGTCAGGCCTGTAAATGGGCTGAAGGGGATGCCAACCCCTATTTATTTCAAGTGGTTCCAATTCAAACTTTCAATGCTTCACTGAAGGAAGGGAGGGGTTGGAGAAAGAAAAATGGAAAAGGAGTGGCCATTTTAAACTCGCCGCTTGACAACAGAGAGAGGAGGAGAGTAAAAAAAGAGAACATTTTGACTGGAGAGTGGGAGGGGAACAGAAGAGAGAGAAAGAAAGGGAGAAATAAAGGAAAACCATTTTACCAGACTGGTCTACCCATACTCATTTAAAATGCGACGTATCTCATTTTGACGTGCTTCGTTCTTTAAATTAAATGCAGGTCCTCCTCGTGTGTTTCAGCAGGTCTGTAATCTGTCTCTCTGGTTTTGATCCTATATTTCACTTCTAACCTTTCCCTCATGTTGACAGCTCTGACTTTTACCAAGTTTATTTTCAAAGGCCACAATCAGAAGCCGTGAGGAGATTTGCCCATGGGGAAGGGGAGGTAAAAAGCCGAGGCCAAGCCAACCTGTGTCACTCATGCGCTCGACAACCTGTCAGAAAGCAGTTCAAGAGCACATCAGCAGAGGCTTGACAACAGCGAGTGTCTGTTTGCAGTCTTCTTGAGGGAACTGCGTGGAGGATCGGGGATTATATTCCTGTGCCCACTACAACAAAATTACCCTACATAAGAACATAAGAATTAGGAGCAGGAGTAGGCCACACGGCCCCTCGAGCCTGCTCCGCCATTCAATAAGATCATGGCTGATCTTCGACCTCAACTCCACTTTCCCCGCCCGATCTCCAATTCCCTCGATTCCCCTAGAGTCCAAAAATCTATCTATCTCAGCCTTGAATATACTCAAAGACTCAGCATCCACAGCCCTTTGGGGCAGAGAATTCCAAAGACTCACAACCCTCTGAGTGAAGAAATTCCTCCTCATCTCGGTCTTAAATGGCCGAGCCCTTATCCTGAGACTATGCCCCCTAGTTCTAGACTCTCCAGCCAGGGGAAACAACCTCTGCAGCATCTGCCCTGTCAATCCCCCTCAGAATCTTATATGTTTCAAGATTCATACCTCCCTGACCCCCAACTACTTTTTCTTCTTGAATCGAAATCCAACCTCTTCTAAAATGTTAAAGAGGGCTCAATTCTCCCAGGTACGAGGGGTGTTCTGTCATTTGACCAGCTCTGTGAAGAAGCGCTCTACCATAATTCCTCTTCTTTAAAAACTAAGCTTTCCCTTGAAAATTGGACAGTAGTCGTTCCTGCTGCAACAAATACTTCCCCTCTGACAAATATTACTTGTGATGAGGAAACCTTAAATCAGGTGACTTACTGTAAAAGAAAGACTTTCTATAGCGCCTTTCACAGCCGCAGGATGTCCTAAAGTGCTTTACAACCAATGAAGTACTTTTTGAAGTGTAGGTCACTGTTGTAATGTAGGAAACGCAGCAGCCAATCTGCGCACAGCAAGCTCCCACAAACACCAATGTGATAATGACCAGATAATCTGTTTTAGTGATGTTGGTTGAGGGATAAATATTGGCCCCAGGACACCGGGGAGAACTCCCCTGCTCTTCTTCGAAATAGTGCCAACGGGATCTTTTACGTCCACCTGGGAGAGCAGACGGGGCCTCGGTTTAACGTCTCATCCGAAAGACGGCACCTCCGACGGCGCAGCACTCCCTCAAACCCCAACACCATCAATATAAGTAGAGCCGAGGGAGGGGGAAAGTGTTCCATGTTTTAAAACTCCTGACTGGAATTGGTGATGCGGAGGAAACCTTGGCGTTAAACCATGAGAGGTCTAGGGAACAATAATGTCAATGTAATAAAGTCCGATCGAACTTGAGGATTAACTAGCTCATACTTGGAGCTGCTAACATATGGAGTAGACTACCACCCGATTGTTGAAATATATGAAAAGAAAATCGACAGATTGCTGATTCAACAGAGATGGGGGCTGGTGATGGTGCCAATGTCAATGACGATGGTAACAGTTGATTCAGGTCACTAAGGGGAAAGGTGAAAGAGCCAAATGGCCTTTTCCTCGAAGAGCCTCCCGTCAACAACTCGTCACTCAGGTTGTCGCGATCAGTTAATATTTTTCCATACTTATACCCTTTAGCTGCTCATGGAGACTGAAGCTCATTCACCACCATGGATGCCTGCCTAGGGGCGTCTCACAGCTACAACACTGCACTAGAGGAGACCAAATGAATAGTCTGTTGACAACTCTGGAGCTGATTTCAGAACTCAGCAGATTTATTTTCTGTTTGAGATGTGCACCCGTGGGGGAGGGTGAACTGGAGGGGCAAACCATCTAGGGAAACCCCCTATAAAAATACACACTGCAGCCAACTCCACTTCAGTTAGAATCTAACAACAGACATGTAGGAGGGCAGTTGTGCGCCTGAAACCTTTCGGTATGCAGTGGCAGTGATGCTTCACCGCTGTCACATATCGGGAAAATTTAGGCTATTCACGTCAATGGATTTTATCACTACCCTCAGGAGATTATATAAGTCAAGAAGAGTGAATGACTAAAAGCGTTAAATTATGAGGACTGGCTGCATAGACTAGGCTTGTATTCCCTTGAATATAGAAGAATAAGGGGTGATCTAATTGAAGTGTTTAAGATGATTGAAGGAATTGATAGGCTAGATAGAGCGAAACTATTTCCTCTGGTGGGAGAGTCCAGAAAAAGGGGATACAACCTTAATAAGAACATAGAAGATAAGAATTAGGAGCAGGAGTAGGCCACACGGCCCCTCGAGCCCTGCTCTGCTATTCAATAAGGTCACGGCTGATCTTTGATCTCAACTCCGCTTTCCCGCCCTATTGCCATATCCCTTGATTCCCCTAGAGTCCAAAAATCGATCTACCTTAGCCTTGAATATACTCAACGATTCAGCATCTGCAGCCCTTTGGGGTAGAGAATCCCAAAAATTCACAACCCTTTGAGTGAAGAAAATTAAAGTGAGGCCGCTCAGGGGTGATATCAGGAAGCACTTCTTCACACAAAGGGTAGTGGAAATCTGGAACTCTCCCCCAAAAAGCTGTTGAAGCCAGGAGGGTCAATTGAAAATTTCAAACTTTCAAAACGGAGATTGATAGATTTTTGTTAGTCAAGAGTATTAAGGGTTGCAGAATCAAGGCCGGTAGATGGGGTTAATGGCGTCATGGAGCCATGATCTAATTGAATGGCGGAACAGGCTCGAGGGGCTGAATGGCCTATTCCTGTTCCAATGTGCCTATGACATTGAAAGGAAAAAATCCTGATTGGTGGGGGCGGGGAAAAGGGGAATAGGCTTGATTTCTTATTCCATGGCTCCTTTCACCTCTTGGTATTGAACGCTGCGTTGTCTCAGACAGGGTATTGAGCCAACAAAAACTAACTGGCTCTCTTGCTCCTGGTGAGCAGGGCATTGGGTTGCCAACTCTGGCTGGACATATTCCTGGAGCTACCATCACATGGCCTCCTGCCTCCAACTGCCCCGCCCCCCCACACTCCCGCCATTGGTCGCCCGACACGTCCATCCTCTCGGCGCACTGCCCACGGCCAATCAGATCGCGAACAGACTCTTCATTACCCGATTGGGTGATTCTTGACTGTCGGTCAAACTGCCTTCTTTCCCATTCCGATATTTTTACAACTAAAACGAAAAGTGTTCAAAGACATTTTTTTTAAAAAAGACTCTATTTAATGCCCTTATGACTTTTCTCTTGGGCTGCTCAAAGCGGTGTTGTGGAGATTAATCTTCGATTCCTGGAGACTCCAGGGCAATCCTGGAGGGTTGGCGACCCTAGCAGGGCATGACCTGTTCAATGTATTCCTGGGTTAAGCAATTCTGCTTCAATGACTAGCAGGCCAATTATTACATGGAAAGAGGTGGATCGCTCCAAACCATTTTCTGCCGGCACCCCAGTGCTCTCAACTCCTGTTACTGCCCCGTTTTAAGCTGTAAAAAAAACTCCTGTTAAACAAATCCTTTCCTTGCCCGGCTTATTACCATGGTTACGGCCCAGACTGCACACAGTTGCCTTCTGTGTAAACTTTAATTATCGCTTCAAATTCCAGAATGCGATGAAGCAGTTCGCATTACGGAAAATATTTCACAGCAACTAAAAAGTCTGCAAGGAAACGGTGGAACAGCCAACGCGCCGATATTTCATTCCGAGTTCGTCGTAAGTTATTAAAATTCTGACAGCTTATTTACTGAGGAGGAAGTGACAGGTTCGTGGTCACAGAGATAATTTCATGGACCAGTGATAAATTTAATTAGACTTAATCGAATATTGCGGTAAGACAGGCTGACCTTCTTATTGAGAAAGGCAGGCAAAAAGCTGAGGCCTATGGTTCAGGATGCCACCAAGATTGAAAAGAGGAGGCGAAGATGATAAGGAGTGGTTGGGTGACATTATGCTTGGATTTGAAGAGCCTGTAGATTGCAGGAGGAAGAGAAGACTGAGGACAGTACCGAGTCCCAACACTTTGAGATCCTGGAAAGAATGAGTTAGCACAGGACCCTTGTGAACAAGTCTTGATTTCAATGGAGTGAGGATGTAGAGAAGAGGAACAACTTGTAGAATGGTGGGTTTGTGGCTTCAGGGAGCACTGGCAATGTCAGTGTTCATAAAACAGAGACAGGCGAGAAGTGTTGCATTGGAGGGAGTGATGTTTGAGCGCTAGAAGGATCACACATCAGATGGTAAGTTTTTTCTTCTTAGCAGGATATGCTGATAGGGTTAGATGAAAGAGGGCTGGGAGGAGACTCGTGTGCAGCATAAACAACATCATAGACCAGTTGGGCCGAATGGCCTGTTTCTGTGCTGTAGACTCGATGTAACTATGTAATGTGTCTATCCTGGTTAAGAGTGTGAGAGAGGTGCTGGTAGAGTCTCAAAGTTATAAATGGCTTTTATAGAGATCTAAGAGCAACTGAACGATGGATTGAGTTTGGCATTCTGTTAGTTATCCTGTTGGCACAGGGCAGCTACCACCCATTATTATTCAATAGAATAAACTTCAAACACTCTGGAGAAAGGGGCGGAAGGCGCATTTGTCACTGCTACACAATCCTACACTTTCCACACTTGGGAATTGGTGTTCCCAGGGCCCAGATTGGACAGATTCTGCTTGCACCTTCTGTGATGGGCATCTCTGTCCATGGCTGAAGCCACTGCCTCCCTGCCAACAAGGCTCTGCTAGCTGCCATCTCAAACAAAAAAAACTGAAATAAAACTAAGACTTCTCTCCCATCATTTCTCAAGATAGCAGCGCACAAGAAGAAAAAAAAAACACGAGAAACTGGCCTCTGGATAAATACCAGCCTGACCTACTGACAGATGAACATTCAATGGAATGAACCAGCTTAACCCAAACATATCATAACTAACTTCAGTGTTGATGGTTAGAGAGCACGCAGGCAGACACCAGTCCAATTCAATCAGCTCCACCTCTCCAGATCACAAACACCACTTCATTCCTCTCCTTCCTCCTTGCCTGAAGGTACAGACTCGTGTTACAGTTCAGTTCCAAGGGCATCAGTGGCCTCCAGTACCTCACCCAACCTGTCATTCTTCATCTGTGAACCTAGACAGCGAATGTTAGTCTATTCAAGTGTACAAATGTGAGAAGTCGCACAACACCAGGTTATAGTCCAACAGCTTTATTTGAAATCACAAGCTTTCGGAGCGCTGCTCCTTCGTCAGGTGAGACTTCACCTGACGAAGGAGCAGCGCTCCGAAAGCTTGGTGATTTCAAATAAAGCTGTTGGACTATAACCTGGTGTTGTGCGACTTCTCACATTTGTCCACCCCAGTCCAACACCGGCATCTCCACCACACACACACACACACACACACACACACAGCCCATTCCTCTCATCACCAGAACTAGGAATTTCCTCCAAGATGCTCCCACTCTGCTACCGTAAGCAGGGTTTCCGCCACACTTCCAGCGAAGTTATGGTGGCGAAACACGACCAGGTCCAAGTAAATTCCTGACCCCGATCCCCTCCCAGCTCTCTTCCCCTTACTCCTCAGATACCCTTTCTTCATTTGAATCACTCACCCACCCCTCCTGCTTTTCAGATAAACTGCCCTCCCAAGTCCCATGCCGACTTCTTTGCCAAGGTGTCCTCCCTTAACTCTCATCCACACCCATGGCTATCTCCTCAGAACTTAACGCCTCTGTTAAACTGGTGCTGATATTCACACAGCATAACCTCTAGCCCATACTCATTACTCTAGTGATCAGATCATTTCAGTTGTCCTTTACTGTTCGAGAAAGCAACATGTTCATGTACCTTATAAAAGAAGTTTCTTTAATACATAAAGGAACAAAGTTGATTATACTTTGATACCCATATGCATGTCTGGGATGACTACAGATGTGCACTCAGGAGGCAGGAAGTGATTTACCAATGCTTTACGGATTGGTCATGAGGAGAAAATGCCTATAGCATAAAATATTCCTTCCCCGTCTCAATTAATTCTAAAGCGTTTATACATAGATACATAGATACTTAGAAAATAGGAGCAGGAGTAGGCCATCCGGCCCTTCGAGCCTGCTCCGTCATTTAATGAGATCATGGCTGATCCTCCAATTCAGTATCCCGTCCCCGCCTTCTCTCCGTAACCCTTAACCCCTTTTGCCTGTAGAAATATATCTAATTCCCTCTTAAATATATTTAATGAGCTGGCGTACACTGCCCTCTGTGGCAATGAGTTCCACAGGTTCACCACCCTCTGAGTGAAGAAATTCCCCCTCATTTCTGTCCTAAATGGTTTAGCCCTTATCCTTAAATTATGTCCTCTAGTTCTGTTCTCACCCGCCAAGGGAAACATTCCTTCTGCATCTAGTCTGTCTAGACCTGTCAGAATTTTATACACTTCTATGAGGTCCCCTCTCAATCTTCTAAACTCCAGTGTGTACATCCCTAAACTACATAGTCTCTCCTCATAGGTCAATCCCGCCATTCCTGGTATCAGCCTGGTGAATCGCCGCTGCACCCCCTCCATGGCAAGAACATCTTTCCTCAGATGAGGCGACCAAAACTGTACACAGTACTCGAGGTGTGGTCTCACCAGTGCCCTGTACAGCTGCAGCAAGGTATCCCTGTTCCTGTATTCCAACCCTTTTGCTATGAAGGCCAGCATACCGTTTGCCTTCTTGATCGCCTGTTGCACCTGCATGCTCGCCTTCAGTGACTGGTGTACAAGAACACCCAGGTCTCTCTGTACTTCCCCCTCTCCCAATTTATTGCCATTTAAATAATAATTTGCCCTCCCGTTCCTGCACCCAAGGTGGATAACTTCGCACTTGTCCACATTATAGTGCATCTGCCATTTATCCGCCCAATCACCCAGTCTGTCCAAATCGCTCTGGAGCTTCCTGGTCTCCTCCTCTGAGCCCACCCCCCCTCCTAGTTTAGTGTCGTCTGCAAATTTGGAAATGCTGCATCCGACTCCCTGATCCAGGTCATTAATGTAAATTGTGAACAGCTGGGGACCCAGGACAGATCCCTGTGGTACCCCACTTGTTACTGCCTGCCATTCAGAAAATGAGCCGTTTATTCCAACTCTCTGTTTTCTATCTGACAGCCAGTTCTCTATCCACGTCAATACTTTCCCCTTTATCCCATGAGCTTCAATTTTCCCTGCTAATCTTTTATGTGGGACCTTGTCGAAGGCCTTTTGGAAGTCCAGGTACACCACATCTACTGGCTCTCCCCCATCTATTTTACCAGTTACTCCCTCAAAAAATTCCAATAGATTAGTCAAGCACGATTTACCCTTTGTAAATCCATGTTGACTCTGTCCTATCCTGTCCCCATTTGCTAAGTGCTCCGCTATTTCATCCTTAATGATGGACTCCAGCATTTTGCCCACAACTGATGTAAGGCTTACAGGTCTGTAATTACCTGCTTTTTCCCTACCCCCCTTTTTGAATAGTGGGGTAACGTTAGCTACCCTCCAATCCATGGGCACTGTTCCCGAGTCTAATGAATTCTGAAAAATCATACTTAGTGCATCCGCTATCTCTAGGGCCACCTCCTTCAGTACCCTAGGATGCATGTTATCAGGCCCTGGGGATTTGTCCGCCTTCAATCCCTTTAGCTTCCTTAACACCATATCCTTAGAGATATTGATTTGCGTCAGTTCCTCCTTTGCCAATGTCCCTATTTTTCCCGATATCCCAGGGAGGTTTTTTGTGTCTTCCTTCGTAAAGACTGACCCAAAGTATGCATTTAGTTGGTCTGCCATTTCCTTATTTCCCGTTATATATTCCCCCGTATCTGACTGCAATGGGCCAACTTTGGTTTTCACCAGTCTTTTCCTCTTGATATACTTATAAAAGCTTTTGGAGTTAGTTTTTATATTTTCCGCCAGCTTGCTTTCGTAAGCTATTTTGCCCCTCTTGATTAAGCCCTTTGTCCTCCTTTGCTCTATCTTAAACTGTTCCCAATCTTCCGCTCTGGCGCTTTTTTTGGCTATTTTATACGCCCTATCTTTGGATTTTATGCTGTCTCTAATTTCCCCAGTTATCCACGGTTGAGTCACCTTTTTAGATTTCCTTTTATGCCAGATTGGTATAAACAATTTTTGCAATTTTGTCATTCTATCTTTAAATGCTTGCCATTGTTTATCTACCTCCAGTCCTCCCAGGAACGTTGTCCAATCAGACCTACTCAGTTCCCGTCTAATGGCATCATAATTCCCCTTGTTTAAATTCAGGACCTTAGTCTCTGAGTCAATTTCTTCGCTCTCCATTTCAAGTGAGAAATCGATCATGTTATGATCGCTCTGACCCAAGGGTCCCCGTACAACAAGATTACTAATTAGTCCCTTCTCATTGCACAGTACCCAGTCCAATATAGCCTGTTCCCGAGTTGGTTCCTCGACATATTGATCCAGATAACCATCCCTTAAACACTCAAGGAATTCCTCCTCCTCATTATTTTTACTGATTAGGCTAGTCCAATCTATATGTAAGTTAAAGTCACCTATGATGACAGCTGTGCTCTTATTGCACGCTTCTCTAATTTCCCTCGTGATGCCCTCCCCAACCTCTATTTTACTATTTGGAGGCCTATATACCACTCCTATTAATGTTTTTCGCCCCTCGCTATTTCTTAGCTCCACCCATATAGATTCTGTATTAACTGAGTTAATATCCTTCCTTTCAATTGCATTTATCCCCTCTTTTACCAGCAATGCTACCCCTCCTCCCTTTCTTTTTTGTCGATCCTTCCTAAATACTGAATACCCCTGTATGTTAAGCTCCCAGCCCTGCTCACCCTGCAACCATGTTTCCGTAATCCCAATTAGATCATAATTATTAACCTCTATTTCCACAGCTAATTCATCTACCTTGTTCCTGATGCTTCTCGCATTAAGGTATAAAACCCTCAGGCTTTTTTTATGCTCACATTTTTTATGAATTAGTTTGGCCCTTTGTTTTTTGTTCCTCGCCCTTTTACCATTTATTTCTGTCTGCCTTTCACTTTCCTCTATTTCACTACATAGGTTTCTAGCCCCCTGCCATACTAGTTTAAATGCTCCCGAACTGCTTTATCAAAAATTACCCCGAGAACATCAGTTCCATCTTTGCACAGGTGTAGACCGTCCCTTTTGTATAGGTCACACCTACCACAAAACTGGTACCAATGCCTCAAAAATTTAAAACCCGCCCTCTTACACCACTGCTCAAGCCACGTATTTAGCCTAACTATCCTGTTCTCTGTACTCTTACTAGCACGTGGCACTGGTAGTAATCCAGAGATTACTACCTTCGAGGTCCTACTTTTTAGCTTGGCTCCTAACTCCCTAAATTCTACTTGTAGGACCTCGTCCCTTTTTTTAGCTACGTCGTTGGTACCAACATGTATCACGACAACTGGCTGTTCCCCCTCCCCCTCCAGAATGTTCTGCACCCGCAGATGTCACTAGAAAAATCAAACGAGTTTGGGGTGTATATTTATAATCAGAATGCACACATCTGTAAGATGAAAGGGTTCGATTAGGGGCCCATTTAACAAGCTCCAGGAAATTCTGTTGCCCAGATGTTAATACACTTACAAATAGAATGATATTCAATGGGAGTTGTGTAATTACTGTATATTTATGGTGTCAGCCATATCTCAGTGGGTAGCACCCTCGCTGCTGAGTCAGTAGGTTGTGGGTTCAAGTCCCACTCCAAAGACTTGAGCACAAAAAAAAAATCGAGGCTGACACTCCCAGTGCCAGTACTGAGGAAGCACTGCACTGTCGAAGGTGCCGTCCTTTGGATGAGACGTTAAACAAAGGCCCTGTCTGCCCTCTCGGGTGGACGTAAAAGATCCCATGGCCACTATTTCGAAGAGGAGCAGGGGAGCTCTCCACGGTGTCCTGTGCCAACATTTATCCCTCAACCAACATCACCAAAACAGATTATCTGGTCGTTATCACATTGCTGTTTGTGGGAACTTGCTGGGCGCAAATTGGCTGCTGCGTTTCCAACTTTACAACAGTGACTCCACTTCAAAAAGTACTTTATTGGCTGTAAAGCGCTTTGGGACGTCCGGTGGTCGTGAAAGGCGCCTTAGAAATGCAAGTCTTTCAGTTTGCGTAGTGGGAGAATGCTGGAAAATAGCTTTATTTAAAAAAAAACCACACACACATTACAGGAAAACTGCTTATCTGTTCCGTATTATCTAACCTTAAACAATGGGTCTCTGACATGGACAGAGTGTACACTTCCTGACACAATGACTCTATCATTTCGAACAGCTAATTTCTCTTCTTTGTTAATTGACGAGCCTAGTTTCATGCACAAAACAATAAGATGATAGCGAGCTTAACGGAGTCTCGCAGTTCAATTTTCCTGTTGTCAGGAGCAACGTGCCTATTTATAAAAATGTTTTTAGAATGGCAAACCACAAATAATTGCCGTGCAAGGGTGTGGACTTCCTTGGCCAATTAGTCCCGGAGGTGGGCATTTTGCCACCACAGGGTGGAAAGTCCCGAAGACGAGCACAATAGAGCAGCCAGCGTTCTAAGCGTCTTACTTGTTAGCATCTTTGCAATAGAAAACCTCTGTTGCCCATGTCCTAACTCACACCAAGTCCCGTTCACCCATCACCACTGCGCTCGCTGACCTACATTGGCCCCTGGTTCAACCATGCCTCGATTTAAAAATTCTCATCCTTGTTTTCAAATCCCTCTCTATCTCTGTTACCTTCTCCAGCCCTACAACCCTCAGATCTCTCTGCGCTCCAATTCTGGCCTCTTGAGCATCCCCGATTTTCATCGCTCCACCATTGGTGGCCGGGCCTTCAGCCACCTAGTTCATAAGCTCTGAAATTCCCTCCCTAAACCTCTCCACCTCTCCCTCCTCCTTTAAGACGCTCCTTAAAACTTATCTCTTTTACAAAGCTTTTGGTCATCTGCCCTAATATCGCCTTATGTGGCTCGGTGTCAAATATTGTTTGATAACGCTCCCGTGAAGCGTCTTGTGATGTTTTACTACATTCAAAGGCGCTATATAAATGCAAGTCGTTGCTGTTGTTGTACAAGATCGAATGTGGGGAAAAAGGAAAGGTTTGAGCAAAATATTGAATACGGGCCATCTTCTCATCGCCCAAGAAACCCTTGGGGTTGTGGAGGAACAGAGCTTCCGCCATAGCCCAAAGCCGGTGACCTCACCCCAAGGTGTGGGGACAACGGTCCAATCTCTCCTCATAAGCCTCTTAGCCCGGTATCATCTTCGTTAAGTGGTTCTGTACCCTATACAGTCCATGGCCTTGACACAGTTCCTAAAGTAGGGCACTCAATAGAACAATATTCTAACTACACCCTAACCAATTTCTTTAGGTTTATCATTACCTCTTGGCCATTGTACTTTATGCCCCTATTTATAAAATTTAGGATCCCATGCATTTTTAAAGCTTCATCAACTTTCAAAAATTTGTGAATTTGAACTCAAAAGTCTCTCGTTTCTTCTGTTCCTTTTAGAGTTTTAGAATGTTATTTCCTTTCTTTATTTTCTCCTCCAAAGATGGATCACGTTTCTCTGGATTAAATTACATTGCTCAACAACTTGAGCACGCCTGGAAATGAACCGAAAGGGTCGTAAGAGCCTTTTAAATAAAGTTCTGGTACATTGGAGTACAAACATTCCAAGACAATGATCAATCACGGTCACCTGGATACTGTGCACATTGAGCGGATATGTTGCCATGGTATCCTGAACATCTGTCTGCTGCCATGGTCGCCGGCAGCTGTTACAACACACCATGCTTGCTGGCCCGACTGCGTCATCCGCCCAAGGGTCCAATGGGCTGGGTTGTATCTGGCCATGATCGGTCAGCAGAGAGAGGTCACAAGAGGTCGACAACAAACCTGCTATGTCCCCGAAATGGCTCCACACCCATGACTTCAATAAAAGAGAAAATTGGGCGGAGTGTAAAACGGGCTATTGTCCGTTTTGTGTGTTACTACCCAACAACAATTTGCATTTATATAGCGCCTTTAACATAGTAAAACATCCCAAGGTGCCTCACAGGAGCGATTATCAAACAAAATTTGTATCAGTGAACCAAGTTTATTGAATTCAATTTCATAACTTGTCGTGTTAGGATTTGAACTCAACCTCAGGCTTGCAGATCCACTAGCGTAACCATTATACTGACACTCCAGTGCAGTGCTGAGGGAGTGCTGCATTGTTGGAGGTGCCAAATTTTGGATGAGACATTAAACCGAGGCCCCGTCTGCTCTCTCAGGTGGACATTAAAGATCCCACTGCTCTATTTCGAAGAAGAGCAGGGGAGTTATCCCCGGTGTCCTGGCCAACATTTATCCCTCAATCAACATCACTAAAACCGATTATCTGGTCATTATCACATTGCGGTTTGTGGGAGCTTGCTGAACACAAATTGACTCCCGCATTTCCTACATTACGACAGTGACTACACTTCAAAAAGTACTTCATTGCTGCTAAGTGCTTTGGGACGTCCGGAGGTTGTGAAAGGAGTGATATAAATGCTTGTTCTTTCTTTTGTCTTTATTCTACTGTACCCAACAACCATCAGTGGATATTAGTGAGGACAAGGGGAAAAGAAGTGTGGAGGAGATATAAGTGGTAGAGTTGAAGTTAATGTTGACTGCAACTTGGGAGACCAGCTAGGTGAGCATTGGAGAAATCATAGAGTCTCCGGGCTGGATTTTCAATGACCCGTGGAGGCGGGTTTGGAGGCGTGTGGGGGGTTAAAGTTGCAGATTCGGGGGTCCCGAACCCATCCCGCCCCCAACCCGCCTCCATGCCAGTTTCGCTGGAGGCGGGTACCCGACTTGTGCTGGGACCCGCCTCCCCGAGGCGGGAAGGGGATTAGTGACAATTAACTGTCTGTTAACAGGTAGTTAACAGGCAGTTTTTTGCCTAATCCCTATTTTAAAAGGTGAAATGTGGGCTTCCCGACAGGTCCCAACCACGCCAAGTTATCGGGGCGGGCCGTGGGTCTGTAGGGGTCGATATGTCCGGTGGGCAGGTGAGTGATGGGTGCATGTGTGCAGAGGTAAGTGCGTAAGGTAAGTGCAAAGTGTGGAAAAAAGTTTTACTTACCTTAACTTCCTCCTGCAGGTGTCAGCCCTTCAGTTCTCGGGAGTCAGAAATCTCACCAGCACAGAAATCAGAATGGCCGTGGTGCTGTCAAAAACTGCAGCCTTCTGCTTTCTGTGCTGGAATGATTTCTAACTCAGCCTGAGAGGAAGGACTCAAGTTAGAAGACAGATTGTCAGTGTTTGACAGCTTCACAGAGCTGTCAAACGCTGATATTTCATCTGTCAAAAGCTCTTGACAGATGAAATGTCAATCTGTGACGTCACCTGTTGCCGGGTGGCGCTTGATTGGCCTGCTGAGCCCGCTGGGCGGGCTCAACAAGGTCAATCAAGTGAAAATGCAGTGGGTTGGCCACAAGTCGATGGAGGCGGGACTACAACCCAGAAAGTGGGAGGCCCGCCTCCATCCCGTCCCCAGTATCAAAATCCAGCCCATAGAGTCATAACGGCACAGAAGGAGGCCATTCGGCCCATCGAGTCCGTGCCGGCTCTCTGTAGAGCAATCCAGTCAGTCCCATTCCCCGCTCTATCCCCGTAGCCCTGCAAGTTTATTTCCCTCAAGTGCCTATCCAGCCTCCCCTTGAAAACACTGAGTGTCTCCGCTTGATGTGATCATTGTTCCCGTACAAGTTACATGAAATATGATATTAATTTAGAAAGAATGGAAAATTGGCACGCATTCTGTAGCCTATTAAATTATTACAACGTAGATACAACAAACACAATGAAATGAAATATCCCATTCTTAATAAAAAAAAATTAAAAAAATTTCCAAGATCCCTTGGATGTTCAAGGAACTAGAAATTAATTTTGCATGGACTCTCAAAATGAAAGAGAATAGACGGATGAGAGGAACCGGCTTCAAAAGGAATTACTCAGGGTCTATGCCCTGACCTCAGGAAGTAGTTAAACTTCACTTATAAAACAAATGGTTAGGTAGGGCCAACTCCTGCCCACAGAGGAAGCAATCCATTCTGTAATTAAGACCAATACAAGAGTATAAGAGAATCCCTGCAGTCTATTATGCATGATAGCACTGCACATTAAACAATACAGTCAACCCCCGAGCCTCATCCAGCCCAGTGTTCAATCTGCAGCTGTGATCTCTGTGGTGGGTGTTAACAATTGGGGCTTCCTCCCAACATCTTAAACTCATATTTTTTTTTTTTTTTTTTTTACAGCCCTACTTCAGTTATGTGGAGAGACTGAAGAAGCTGGGTTTGTTCTCCTTAGAGCAGAGAAGATTAAGGGGAAATTTTAATATGTGTTCAAAATTATGAAGGGTTTTGGTAGAGTAAATAAGGAGAAACTCTTTCCAGAGGTAGGAGATTCAGTAACCACAACACAAAGATTTAAGCTAATTGGCAAAAGAATCAGAAAGAAAGACTTGCATTTCTATAGCGCCTTTCACAACCACTGGACGTCTCAAAGCGCTTTACAGCCAATGAAGTACCTTTGAAGTGGAGTTACTGTTGTAATGTGGGAAACGCGGCAGCCAATTTGCGCACAGCAAGCTCCCACAAACAGCAATGTGCTAATGACCAGATAATCTGTTTTAGTGATGTTTGATTGAGGGATAACTATTGGCCAGGACACCGGGGATAACTCCCCTGCACTTCTTCGAAATAGTGCCATGGGATCTTTTACGTCCACCCGAGAGAGCAGACGGGCCTCGGTTTAACGTCTCATCCGAAAGACGGCACCTCCGACAGTGCGGCACTCCCTCAGCACTGCACTGGGAGTGTCAGCCTAGATTTATGTGCGCAAGTCCCTGGAGTGGGACTTGAACCCACAACCTTCTGACTCAGAGGCGAGTGTGCTGCCCACTGAGCCACAGCTGACATGGCGGGGCGGGGAGGGGAGATGAGAATTTTTTTTAAACGCAGCGAGTTGTTGTGATCTGGAATGCGCTGCCTGAAAGGGAGGTGGAAGCAGGTTCAAGAGTAACTTTCAAAAGGGAATTGGATAAATACTTGAAGGTGTACATGTGCAGGTCCATGGGGAAGGAGCAGGGTGAGTGGGATTAATCGGATAGCTCTTTCAAAGAGCCAGCACAGGCACGATGGGCCAAACGGCCTCCGACTGAGCTGTAAAGATTCTATGATACAGCAACGGAAATCACATTGGGGCGGTGTCTAAGACGGGCGGACCATCCGCTCCGCCAGTTTTACGCCTGGGCGGCAAGTTGAAAATTTAGCCCATTATGTCAGGTCTCCATCCCCACAATGATGCCCGAGGATTTCCCGATCTGATGCAAGAGGACCAGCACCTGGGGTTGGTGCAGGCCCGGCATTAGCGTGGTAATGAGGCGGAAGGTGATGTTCCCGGCAAGAGGAGAACCTGAAGAAAGGTGGCGTTACTGGGCTTCACCGGGACCCTAGCGGACTGGACTGGACTGGGGCACCAGGGCCCCAGCGGACTGGACCGGGGCACCAGGGCCCCAGCGGACTGGACCGGGGCACCGGGGGCAACTAGGTATCCTTCACTTTCTGTAGGAAAGAGCAGGAGAAGCAGAAAGCAATGGAAAAAGTACGAGAGAGCATGCGTGTGCATGAGACAGCACAAGAGAGAGAGAGAGAGAGAGAGAGAGAGAGTCGAGAGAGAGAGAGAGTCGAGAGAGAGAGAGTCGAGAGAGAGAGAGAGAGTCGAGAGAGAGAGAGTCGAGAGAGAGAGAGAGAGTCGAGAGAAGAAAGGGGAGAGGAGAAAGGGGAGAGAGACACACACAGATATATTGAACAAGAGTCACACATGCGCACACACTGTAGATTGATGATCTGTGATGAGGATCTCCTTGACTGATTGGGCATAGCAGAGACACAGTGAAAAAAACCTCCTGAATTCCACTTAAATCTTAAAGGAACATAAGCACCCCTTTAAAAAGTTTTCTCCCTCAGTTTAGAAAAGTGAGGCGACGGAAACATTTAACTGGTATAAGATTGGCGCATAAAATCCAGGCTGACACTCCAGTGCCAGTACTGAGGGAATGCTGCACTGTCGGAGGTGCCGTCTTTCGGAAGAAATGTTAAACCATAGCCATATCTGCCCTCTCAGGTAAAAGATTCTATGGCCACTATTTCGAAGAATAGGAGAGTTCTCCCCGGTGTCCTGGGCCAATATTTATCCCTCAACCAACATCACTAAAACAGATTATCTGGTCATTATCACATCGCTGTTTGTGGGAGCGTGCTGTGCGCAAATTGGCTGCCGCGTTTCCTAAATTACAACAGTGACTGCACTCCAAAAAGTACTTCATTGACTGAAAAGCGCTTTGGGACATCTTGAAGTCATGAAAGGTGCTATATAAATGCAAGTCTTTCTTTCTCTGGAGGTAGGTGCAGGCACAGGATAAGACAATTAGATAAATGCATACACACACACACACACATACTGAATTTAAAGAATTATACGCTATAATTAATAAATAATGCTTTAATGATTTAAAGTGTTAACAAAGATATTTACTTGCAGTTTTTTTCAGATATATTATGCTGCCTCTTCAATCCTCACAGTTTTAAAATTAAAGCTTATTGTTACCCTGATTTCATGCAGACTTTCAAAATGATGTGGCTCGGTGTCAAAATTTTGTTTGATAACGCACCTGTAAAGCGCTTTGGGATGTTTCAAAATTGATGTCTCGTAATTACTACCTCTGGATTTATCACTTTTATCAGGTCTCCCTTTTCATAGTCATAGCCAGAGAATCACCTAAAATGGCTTCTCTTCCCGCTCCCGCATCGTTACCTCTGGAGTCCCCCAAGGATCTATCCTTGGCCCCCTCCTATTTCTCATCTACATGTTGCCCCTTGGTGACATCATCTGAAAACACAGGGTCAGTTTCCACATGTACGCTGACGACACCCAGCTCTACCTCACCACCACTTCTCTCGACCCCTCCACGGTCTCTAAATTGTCAGACGGCTTGTCCGACGTCCAGTACTGGATGAGCAGAAATTTCCTCCAACTAAATATTGGGAATGACTGAAGCCATTGTCTTTGGTCCCCTCCACCTACTCCATCCCGCTCCCTGGCAACTGTCAGAGGCTGAACCAGACCGTTTGCAACCTTGGTGTCGTATTTGACCCCGAGATGAGCTTCCGACCACATATCCACGCCATCATTAAGGCCGCCTATTTCCACCTCCGTAACATCGCCCGACTCCACCCTTGCCTCAGCTCATCTGCTGCTGAAACCCTCACCATGCCTTTGTTACCTCTAGACATGACTATTCCAACGCACTCCTGGCTGCCCTCCCACATTCTATCCTACGTAAACTTGAGGTCATCCAAAACTCGGCTGCCCGTGTCCTAACTCGCACCAAGTCCCGTTCACCCATCGCCCCTGTGCTCACTGACCTACATTGGCTCCCAGTTAAGCAATGCCTCGACTTTAAAATTCTCATCTTTGTTTTTCAAAACCCTCCATGGCCTCGCCCCTCCTCCAGCCCTAAAACGTTCCGAGATTCCAGCCTTCCTCTAATTCCGGCCTCTTGCACATCCCTGATTTTAACCGCTCCACCATTGGCGGCCGTGCCTTCAGCTGCCTGGGCCCTAAGCTCTGGAATTCCCTCCCTAAACCTCTCTTTCCTCTTTTAAGACGCTTCTTAACACCTACCTCTTTTCTGCCCTGATATCGCCTTTTGTGGCTCGGTGTCAAAAATGTGTTTGATAACGCACCTGTAAAGCGTCTTGGGATGTTTCACTACGTTAAAAAACGCTATATAAATGCAAGTTGTTGTTTTCATCCTACACTCTGACCCTGGGCTCTGGCCCCTTCACCCGAGCTGTCTCAGTAAAATGAACGTGCCTCGTGCCCCGTGCCTGCCCAGCATTGCCAATGTCAGCCATTTTGTAATCAGATCTCCCAGCGTCTAAATATCCCAGCATGCAGTTGCTCCAACACCATGGTAACCTGTATTTTATTATTTGAAAATCATCATGATAGTTTCTTGATGCCGCTGCTCAAAAAAAAATGCATCCCGCTGCTGGAAATTGTTAAGTGTAAGCATTCCACGAATATCTTTAGGTTATATGGGCCGAAATTAAACCATGCAGTTGTTTAAAGATCGTAATCTCTCATGGTTTAGGGTGTCCTCCAAATCCCTCATATTTGGATCAATGCCTCGATATCTTCCCCACACATATGGAATTTGGTGAACTGTGAAATTGGTATGAATATAAAATCTAATTTATGATAAGAATCATGGATTCTAAAGCGGATTTAACTTCAAAAGTATATTAGATTTAGCTCCATTACAATAACATCGTGTGTGGTTAAACGTTCAATCTAATGTGTTTTGAAGGGACCAGGCATTCTGAGGAGACAGCAGCAGCAGGAGTCAGGAACTGCACTGGGTAAGAGAGAGCTAACCAGTACGAGCAAGAGTTTTTAGTTTAAGTGTCATAATGCAAGACATCATCAAGCCTGAAAAAGTCAAAGCTCCAAATTATCATTGGGGAGACTCGCAGCCAAACGCTCGATGCTGTCTAACACAGGACTCTCGTCCACTGATTTAATAGCAGGCCATTAACCCATTTAAAATAAGTGTTAGTTTGTAGATTGTAGGAGGGGGAAAAGATTGCGGGAGGTCAGAAGCCCCACAGAGTGGAGGTGCTGCCAGTGAACGAGTTCGTGGAGGAAACCGTGACCGGTTGGCTCTGTTGCTCAAGTGTCCCAGTCAATCTGAAATTAGGGCCGTTATTGGTAATATGAGGAGTGCAGTGAGAGAGAGACGGAGCACGGTGTGAGAGCGAGAGTGAGCACGGTGTGAGAGCGAGAGTGAGCACGGTGTGAGAGCGAGAGTGAGCAGGGTGTGAGAGCGAGAGTGAGCACGGTGTGAGAGCGAGAGTGAGCACGGTGCGAGAGCGAGAGTGAGCACGGTGTGAGAGCGAGAGTGAGCACGGAGTGAGAGTGAGAGTGAGCACGGTGCGAGAGCGAGAGTGAGCACGGTGTGAGAGCAAGAGTGAGCACGGTGCGAGAGCGAGAGTGAGCACGGTGTGAGAGCGAGAGTGAGCACGGTGTGAGAGCGAGAGTGAGTAGGTGCGAGAGCGAGAGTGAGCACGGTGTGAGAGCGAGAGTGAGCACGGTGTGAGAGCGAGAGTGAGCACGGTGTGAGAGCGAGAGTGAGCACGGTGTGTGAGTGAGAGTGAGCACGGTGTGTGAGCGAGAGTGAGCGCGGTGTGAGAGCGAGAGTGAGCGAGAGTGAGCGCGGTGAGAGAGCGAGAGTGAGCACGGTGTGAGAGCGAGAGTGAGCACGGTGTGAGAGTGAGCACGGTGTGAGAGCGAGAGTGAGCGCGGTGTGAGAGCGAGAGTGAGCACGGTGTGAGAGCGAGCGTGAGCACGGTGTGAGAGCGAGAGTGAGCACGGTGTGAGAGTGAGAGTGAGCAGGGTGCGAGAGTGAGCACGGTGTGAGAGCGAGAGTGAGCACGGTGTGAGAGCGAGAGTGAGCGCGGTGTGAGAGCGAGAGTGAGCGCGGTGTGAGAGCGAGCACGGTGTGAGAGCGAGAGTGAGCGCGGTGTGAGAGCGAGAGTGAGCACGGTGTGAGAGTGAGCACGGTGTGAGAGTGAGCACGGTGTGAGAGCGAGAGTGAGCACGGTGTGAGAGCGAGAGTGAGCGCGGTGTGAGAGCGAGCACGGTGTGAGAGCGAGAGTGAGCGCGGTGTGAGAGCGAGAGTGAGCACGGTGTGAGAGTGAGCACGGTGTGAGAGTGAGAGTGAGCACGGTGTGAGAGTGAGCACGGTGTGAGAGTGAGCACGGTGTGAGAGTGAGAGTGAGCACGGTGTGAGAGTGAGAGTGAGCACGGTGTGAGAGCGAGAGTGAGCACGGTGTGAGAGTGAGCACGGTGTGAGAGTGAGCACGGTGTGAGAGCGAGAGTGAGCACGGTGTGAGAGCGAGAGTGAGCGCGGTGTGAGAGCGAGCACGGTGTGAGAGCGAGAGTGAGCGCGGTGTGAGAGCGAGAGTGAGCACGGTGTGAGAGTGAGCACGGTGTGAGAGTGAGAGTGAGCACGGTGTGAGAGTGAGCACGGTGTGAGTAGTGAGCACGGTGTGAGAGTGAGAGTGACACGGTGTGAGAGTGAGAGTGAGCACGGTGGGAGAGCGAGAGTGAGCACGGTGTGAGAAGGTGAGCACGGTGGTGAGAGTGAGCACGGTGTGAGAGTGGAGAGTGAGGCACGGTGTGAGAGTGAGCACGGTGTGAGAGTGAGAGTGAGCACGGTGTGAGAGTGAGAGTGAGCACGGTGTGAGAGTGAGCACGGTGTGAGAGTGAGAGTGAGCACGGTGTGAGAGTGAGCACGGTGTGAGAGCGAGAGTGAGCACGGTGTGAGAGCGAGAGTGAGCACGGTGGAGAGTGAGCACGGTGTGAGAGTGAGCACGGTGTGAGAGCGAGAGTGAGCACGGTGTGAGAGCGAGAGTGAGTGAGCGACGGTGTGAGAGCGAGAGTGAGCGACGGTGTGAGAGTGAGCACGGTGTGAGAGTGAGCACGGTGTGAGAGTGAAGTGAGCACGGTGTGAGAGTGAGCACGGTGTGAGAGCGAGAGTGAGCACGGTGTGAGAGCGAGAGTGAGCACGGTGTGAGAGCGAGAGTGAGCACGGTGTGAGAGCGAGAGTGAGCACGGGTGTAGAGTGACACGGGTGAGAGCGAGCGTGAGCACGGTGTGAGAGCGAGAGTGAGCACGGTGTGAGAGCGAGAGTGAGCCGTGTGAGAGCGAGAGTGAGCACGGTGTGAGAGTGAGCACGGTGTGAGATCGAGGAGTGAGCACGGTGTGAGAGTGAGAGTGAGCACGGTGTGAGAGTGAGCACGGTGTGAGAGCGAGAGGGAGCACGGTGTGAGAGTGAGAGTGAGCACGGTGTGAGAGTGAGAGTGAGCACGGTGTGAGAGTGAGCACGGTGTGAGAGTGAGAGTGAGCACGGTGTGAGAGTGAGCACGGTGTGAGAGTGAGAGTGAGCACGGTGTGAGAGCGAGAGTGAGCACGGTGTGAGAGTGAGCACGGTGTGAGAGTGAGAGTGAGCACGGTGTGAGGAGTGAGCACGGTGTGAGAGCGAGAGTGGCACGGTGTGTGAGTGAGCACGGTGTGAGAGTGAGAGTGAGCACGGTGTGAGAGTGAGAGTGGCACGGTGTGAGAGTGAGCACGGTGTGAGAGCGAGAGTGAGCACGGTGTGAGAGCGAGAGTGAGCACGGTGTGAGAGTGAGCACGGTGTGAGAGCGAGAGTGAGCACGGTGTGAGAGCGAGAGTGAGCACGGTGTGAGAGCGAGAGTGAGCACGGTGTGAGAGTGAGCACGGTGTGAGAGCGAGAGTGAGCACGGAGCGAGAGTGAGCGCGGTGTGAGAGTGAGCGCGGTGTGAGAGCGAGAGTGAGCACGGTGTGAGAGTGAGAGTGAGCACGGTGTGAGAGTGAGAGTGAGCACGGTGTGAGAGTGAGCACGGTGTGAGAGCGAGAGTGAGCACGGTGTGAGAGTGAGAGTGAGCACGGTGTGAGAGCGAGAGTGAGCACGGTGTGAGAGCGAGAGTGAGCACGGTGCGAGAGCGAGAGTGAGCACGGTGGCGTGAGCGAGAGTGGAGCACGGTGCGAGAGCGAGAGTGAGCACGGTGATGAGAGCGAGAGTGAGCTGCGGTGTGAGAGCGAGAGCGAGCACGGTGTGAGAGTGAGCACGGTGTGTGAGCGAGAGTGAGGCACGGTGTGAGAGCGAGAGTGAGCACGGGTGCGGAGCGAGAGTGGCACGGTGGTGAGAGTGAGCACGGTGGAGAGCGGAGAGTGAGCACGGTGTGAGAGCGAGAGTGAGCACAGTGTGAGAGCGAGCACGGTGTGGAGTCGAGAGGAGCAAGGTGGTGTGAGCGAGAGTGAGCACGTTGCGAGAGCGAGAGTGAGCACGGTGCGAGAGCGAGAGTGAGCACGGTGGTGAGGCGAGAGTGAGCACGGTGCTGAGAGCGAGAGTGTGCACGGTGCGAGAGCGAGAGTGAGCACAGGTGCGAGAGCGAGAGTGAGCACGGTGCGAGAGCGAGAGGTGAGCACGGTGTGAGACGCGAGAGTGAGCACGGTGCGAGAGCGAGAGTGAGCACGGTGCGAGAGCGAGAGTGAGCACGGTGCGAGAGCGAGAGTGAGCACGGTGCGAGAGCGAGAGTGAGCACGGTGCGAGAGCGAGAGTGAGCACGGTGCGAGAGCGAGAGTGAGCACGGTGCGAGAGTGAGCACGGTGCGAGAGCGAGAGTGAGCACGGTGCGAGAGCGAGAGTGAGCACGGTGCGAGAGCGAGAGTGAGCACGGTGCGAGAGCGAGAGTGAGCACGGTGCGAGAGCGAGAGTGAGCACGGTGCGAGAGCGAGAGTGAGCACGGTGCGAGAGCGAGAGTGAGCACGGTGCGAGAGCGAGAGTGAGCACGGTGCGAGAGCGAGAGTGAGCACGGTGCGAGAGCGAGAGTGAGCACGGTGAGAGAGCGAGAGTGAGCACGGTGAGAGAGCGAGAGTGAGCACGGTGCGAGAGCGAGAGTGAGCACGGTGCGAGAGCGAGAGTGAGCACGGTGCGAGAGCGAGAGTGAGCACGGTGCGAGAGCGAGAGTGAGCACGGTGCGAGAGCGAGAGTGAGCACGGTGCGAGAGCGAGAGTGAGCACGGTGCGAGAGCGAGAGTGAGCACGGTGCGAGAGCGAGAGTGAGCACGGTGCGAGAGCGAGAGTGAGCACGGTGCGAGAGCGAGAGTGAGCACGGTGCGAGAGCGAGAGTGAGCACGGTGCGAGAGCGAGAGTGAGCACGGTGCGAGAGCGAGAGTGAGCACGGTGCGAGAGCGAGAGTGAGCACGGTGCGAGAGCGAGAGTGAGCACGGTGCGAGAGCGAGAGTGAGCACGGTGCGAGAGCGAGAGTGAGCACGGTGCGAGAGCGAGAGTGAGCACGGTGCGAGAGCGAGAGTGAGCACGGTGCGAGAGCGAGAGTGAGCACGGTGCGAGAGCGAGAGTGAGCACGGTGCGAGAGCGAGAGTGAGCACGGTGCGAGAGCGAGAGTGAGCACGGTGTGAGAGCGAGAGTGAGCGCGGTGTGAGAGCGAGAGTGAGCACGGTGTGAGAGCGAGAGTGAGCGCGGTGAGAGAGCGAGAGTGAGCGCGGTGCGAGAGCGAGAGTGAGCGCGGTGCGAGAGCGAGAGTGAGCGCGGTGCGAGAGCGAGAGTGAGCGCGGTGCGAGAGCGAGAGTGAGCGCGGTGCGAGAGCGAGAGTGAGCGCGGTGCGTGAGCGAGAGTGAGCGCGGTGCGAGAGCGAGAGTGAGCGCGTGCGAGAGCGAGAGTGAGCGCGGTGCGAGAGCGAGAGTGAGCGCGGTGCGAGAGCGAGAGTGAGCGCGGTGCGAGAGCGAGAGTGAGCACGGTGCGTGAGCGAGAGTGAGCACGGTGTGAGAGCGAGAGTGAGCACGGTGTGAGAGTGAGAGTGAGCACGGTGTGAGAGCGAGAGTGAGCGCGGTGTGAGAGTGAGCACGGTGTGTGAGCGAGAGTGAGCACGGTGTGAGAGCGAGAGTGAGCACGGTGTGAGAGCGAGAGTGAGCACGGTGTGAGAGTGAGCACGGTGTGAGAGGCGAGAGTGAGCACGGTGTGAGAGCGAGAGTGAGCACAGTGTGAGAGTGAGCACGGTGTGAGAGTGAGAGTGAGCACGGTGTGAGAGCGAGAGTGAGCACGGTGTGAGAGCGAGAGTGAGCACGGAGTGAGAGCGAGAGTGAGCACGGTGTGAGAGCGAGAGTGAGCGCGGTGTGAGAGCGAGAGTGTGCTCGGTGTGAGAGCGAGAGTGAGCACGGTGCGAGAGCGAGAGTGAGCACGGTGTGAGAGCGAGAGTGAGCACGGTGTGAGAGCGAGAGTGAGCACGGTGTGAGAGCGAGAGTGAGCACGGTGTGTGAGCGAGAGTGAGCACGGTGTGAGAGCGAGAGTGAGCGCGGTGTGAGAGCGAGAGTGAGCACGGTGTGAGAGCGAGAGTGAGCACGGTGCGAGAGCGAGAGTGAGAGTGAGCACGGTGTGAGAGTGAGAGTGAGCACGGTGTGAGAGTGAGAGTGAGCACGGTGTGAGAGTGAGCACGGTGTGAGAGCGAGAGTGAGCACGGTGTGAGAGCGAGAGTGAGCACGGTGTGAGAGCGAGAGTGAGCGCGGTGTGTGAGGCGAGAGTGAGCACGGTGTGAGAGTGAGCACGGTTGTGAGATGGAGCACGGTGTGAGAGCGAGAGCGAGCACGGTGTGAGAGTGAGAGTGAGCACGGTGTGAGAGCGAGAGTGAGCACGGTGTGAGAGTGAGCACGTGTGAGAGCGAGAGCGAGCACGGTGTGAGAGTGAGAGTGAGCGCGGTGTGAGAGTGAGAGTGAGAGTGAGCACGGTGTGAGAGCGAGAGTGAGCACGGTGTGAGAGTGAGAGTGAGCACGGTGCGAGAGCGAGAGTGAGCACGGTGTGAGAGCGAGAGTGAGCAACGGTGTGAGAGTGAGCACGGTGGTGGAGAGCGAGAGTGAGCACGGTGTGAGAGCGAGAGTGAGCACGGTGTGAGAGCGAGAGTGAGCACGGTGCGAGAGCGAGAGTGAGCACGGTGCGAGAGCGAGAGTGAGCACGGTGTGAGAGCGAGAGTGAGCACGGTGTGAGAGCGAGAGCGAGCACGGTGTGAGAGTGAGAGTGAGCACGGTGTGAGAGTGAGCACGGTGTGAGAGTGAGCACGGTGAGAGAGCGAGAGTGAGCACGGTGTGAGAGCGAGAGTGAGCACGGTGTGAGAGCGAGAGTGAGCACGGTGTGAGAGCGAGAGTGAGCACGGTGTGAGAGCGAGAGTGAGCACGGTGTGAGAGCGAGAGTGAGCACGGTGCGAGAGCGAGAGTGAGCACGGTGCGAGAGCGAGAGTGAGCACGGTGCGAGAGCGAGAGTGAGCACGGTGCGAGAGCGAGAGTGAGCACGGTGCGAGAGCGAGAGTGAGCACGGTGCGAGAGCGAGAGTGAGCACGGTGTGAGAGCGAGAGTGAGCACGGTGTGAGAGCGAGAGTGAGCACGGTGTGAGAGTGAGAGTGAGCACGGTGTGAGAGTGAGAGTGAGCACGGTGTGAGAGCGAGAGTGAGCACGGTGCGAGAGCGAGAGTGAGCACGGTGCGAGAGCGAGAGTGAGCACGGTGCGAGAGCGAGAGTGAGCACGGTGTGAGAGCGAGAGTGAGCACGGTGTGAGAGTGAGAGTGAGAGTGAGCACGGTGTGAGAGTGAGCACGGTGTGAGAGTGAGCACGGTGTGAGAGTGAGCACGGTGTGTGAGCGAGAGTGAGCACGGTGTGTGAGCGAGAGTGAGCACGGTGTGTGAGCGAGAGTGAGCACGGTGC
The DNA here is from genome assembly GCA_030390025.1 of Squalus acanthias. Classification (NCBI taxonomy): domain Eukaryota; kingdom Metazoa; phylum Chordata; class Chondrichthyes; order Squaliformes; family Squalidae; genus Squalus; species Squalus acanthias. The sequence continues at coordinate 57,692,653 of CM059444.1, forward strand.
GAGAGCGAGAGTGAGCACGGTGTGAGAGCGAGAGCGAGCACGGTGTGAGAGCGAGAGTGAGCACGGTGTGAGAGTGAGCACGGTGCGAGAGCGAGAGTGAGCACGGTGTGAGAGTGAGCACGGTGCGAGAGCGAGAGTGAGCACGGTGTGTGAGCGAGAGTGAGCACGGTGCGAGAGCGAGAGTGAGCACGGTGCGAGAGCGAGAGTGAGCACGGTGCGAGAGCGAGAGTGAGCACGGTGCGAGAGCGAGAGTGAGCACGGTGCGAGAGCGAGAGTGAGCACGGTGCGAGAGCGAGAGTGAGCACGGTTGCGAGAGCGAGAGTGAGCACGGTGCGAGAGCGAGAGTGAGCACGGTGCGAGAGCGAGAGTGAGCACGGTGCGAGAGCGAGAGTGAGCACGGTGCGAGAGCGAGAGTGAGCACGGTGCGAGAGCGAGAGTGAGCACGGTGCGAGAGCGAGAGTGAGCACGGTGCGAGAGCGAGAGTGAGCACGGTGCGAGAGCGAGAGTGAGCACGGTGCGAGAGCGAGAGTGAGCACGGTGCGAGAGCGAGAGTGAGCACGGTGCGAGAGCGAGAGTGAGCACGGTGCGAGAGCGAGAGTGAGCACGGTGCGAGAGCGAGAGTGAGCACGGTGCGAGAGCGAGAGTGAGCACGGTGCGAGAGCGAGAGTGAGCACGGTGCGAGAGCGAGAGTGAGCACGGTGCGAGAGCGAGAGTGAGCACGGTGCGAGAGCGAGAGTGAGCACGGTGCGAGAGCGAGAGTGAGCACGGTGCGAGAGCGAGAGTGAGCACGGTGCGAGAGCGAGAGTGAGCACGGTGCGAGAGCGAGAGTGAGCACGGTGCGAGAGCGAGAGTGAGCACGGTGCGAGAGCGAGAGTGAGCACGGTGCGTGAGCGAGAGTGAGCACGGTGCGAGAGCGAGAGTGAGCACGGTGCGAGAGCGAGAGTGAGCACGGTGCGAGAGCGAGAGTGAGCACGGTGCGAGAGCGAGAGTGAGCACGGTGCGAGAGCGAGAGTGAGCACGGTGCGAGAGCGAGAGTGAGCACGGTGCGAGAGCGAGAGTGAGCACGGTGCGAGAGCGAGAGTGAGCACGGTGCGAGAGCGAGAGTGAGCACGGTGCGAGAGCGAGAGTGAGCACGGTGCGAGAGCGAGAGTGAGCACGGTGCGAGAGCGAGAGTGAGCACGGTGCGAGAGCGAGAGTGAGCACGGTGCGAGAGCGAGAGTGAGCACGGTGCGAGAGCGAGAGTGAGCACGGTGCGAGAGCGAGAGTGAGCACGGTGCGAGAGCGAGAGTGAGCACGGTGCGAGAGCGAGAGTGAGCACGGTGCGAGAGCGAGAGTGAGCACGGTGCGAGAGCGAGAGTGAGCACGGTGCGAGAGCGAGAGTGAGCACGGTGCGAGAGCGAGAGTGAGCACGGTGCGAGAGCGAGAGTGAGCACGGTGCGAGAGCGAGAGTGAGCACGGTGCGAGAGAGAGAGTGAGCACGGTGCGAGAGCGAGAGTGAGCACGGTGCGAGAGCGAGAGTGAGCACGGTGCGAGAGCGAGAGTGAGCACGGTGCGAGAGCGAGAGTGAGCACGGTGCGAGAGCGAGAGTGAGCACGGTGCGAGAGCGAGAGTGAGCACGGTGCGAGAGCGAGAGTGAGCACGGTGCGAGAGCGAGAGTGAGCACGGTGCGAGAGCGAGAGTGAGCACGGTGCGAGAGCGAGAGTGAGCACGGTGCGAGAGTGAGAGTGAGAGTGAGAGTGAGCACGGTGTGAGAGTGAGAGTGAGCACGGTGCGAGAGTGAGCACGGTGTGAGAGCGATAGTGAGCACGGTGCGAGAGCGAGAGTGAGCACGGTGCGAGAGCGAGAGTGAGCACGGTGCGAGAGCGAGAGTGAGCACGGTGCGAGAGCGAGAGTGAGCACGGTGCGAGAGCGAGAGTGAGCACGGTGTGAGAGTGAGAGTGAGAGTGAGAGTGAGCACGGTGTGAGAGCGAGAGTGAGCACGGTGTGAGAGCGAGAGTGAGCACGGTGTGAGAGCGAGAGTGAGCACGGTGTGAAAGCGAGAGTGAGCACGGTGTGAGAGCGAGAGTGAGCACGGTGTGTGAGCGAGAGTGAGCACGGTGTGTGAGCGAGAGTGAGCACGGTGCGAGAGCGAGAGTGAGCACGGTGTGAGAGTGAGCACGGTGTGAGAGCGAGAGTGAGCACGGTGTGTGAGCGAGAGTGAGCACGGTGTGAGAGCGAGAGTGAGCACGGTGTGAGAGTGAGCACGGTGTGAGAGCGAGAGTGAGCACGGTGTGTGAGCGAGAGTGAGCACGGTGTGTGAGCGAGAGTGAGCACGGTGTGAGAGCGAGAGTGAGCACGGTGTGAGAGCGAGAGTGAGCGCGGTGTGTGAGCGAGAGTGAGCACGGTGTGAGAGTGAGCACGGTGTGAGAGCGAGAGTGAGCACGGTGTGAGAGCGAGAGTGAGCACGGTGTGAGAGTGAGCACGGTGTGAGAGTGAGAGTGAGCACGGTGTGAGAGCGAGAGTGAGCACGGTGTGAGAGTGAGCACGGTGTGAGAGCGAGAGTGAGCACGGTGCGAGAGCGAGAGTGAGCACGGAGCGAGAGCGAGAGTGAGCACGGTGCGAGAGCGAGAGTGAGCACGGTGCGAGAGCGAGAGTGAGCACGGTGCGAGAGCGAGAGTGAGCACGGTGCGAGAGCGAGAGTGAGCACGGTGCGAGAGCGAGAGTGAGCACGGTGCGAGAGCGAGAGTGAGCACGGTGCGAGAGCGAGAGTGAGCACGGTGCGAGAGTGAGAGTGAGAGTGAGAGTGAGCACGGTGTGAGAGTGAGAGTGAGAGTGAGAGTGAGCACGGTGCGAGAGCGATAGTGAGCACGGTGCGAGAGCGAGAGTGAGCACGGTGCGAGAGCGAGAGTGAGCACGGTGCGAGAGCGAGAGTGAGCACGGTGCGAGAGCGAGAGTGAGCACGGTGCGAGAGCGAGAGTGAGCACGGTGCGAGAGCGAGAGTGAGCACGGTGCGAGAGCGAGAGTGAGCACGGTGTGAGAGTGAGCACGGTGTGAGAGTGAGAGTGAGAGTGAGCACGGTGTGAGAGCGAGAGTGAGCACGGTGTGAGAGTGAGCACGGTGTGAGAGCGAGAGTGAGCACGGTGTGAGAGCGATAGTGAGCACGGTGTGAGAGCGAGAGTGAGCACGGTGTGAGAGCGAGAGTGAGCACGGTGTGAGAGCGAGAGTGAGCACGGTGTGAGAGCGAGAGTGAGCACGGTGTGAGAGCGAGAGTGAGCACGGTGTGAGAGCGAGAGTGAGCGCGGTGTGTGAGCGAGAGTGAGCGCGGTGTGAGAGCGAGAGTGAGCGCGGTGTGTGAGCGAGAGTGAGCGCGGTGTGAGAGCGAGAGTGAGCACGGTGTGAGAGCGAGAGTGAGCACGGTGTGAGAGCGAGAGTGAGCACGGTGTGTGAGCGAGAGTGAGCGCGGTGTGAGAGCGAGAGTGAGCACGGTGTGAGAGCGAGAGTGAGCGCGGTGTGAGAGCGAGAGTGAGCGCGGTGTGAGAGCGAGAGTGAGCGCGGTGTGAGAGCGAGAGTGAGCGCGGTGTGAGAGCGAGAGGGAGCGCGGTGTGAGAGCGAGAGCGAGCGCGGTGTGAGAGCGAGAGCGAGCGCGGTGTGAGAGCGAGAGCGAGCGCGAGAGTGAGCACGGTGTGAGAGCGAGAGTGAGCACGGTGTGAGAGCGAGAGTGAGCGCGGTGTGAGAGCGAGAGCGAGCGCGGTGTGAGAGCGAGAGCGAGCGCGGTGTGAGAGCGAGAGCGAGCGCGGTGTGAGAGCGAGAGCGAGCGCGGTGTGAGAGCGAGAGCGAGCGCGAGAGTGAGCACGGTGTGAGAGCGAGAGTGAGCACGGTGTGAGAGCGAGAGTGAGCACGGTGTGAGAGCGAGAGTGAGCACGGTGTGAGAGCGAGAGTGAGCGCGGTGTGAGAGCGAGAGTGAGCGCGGTGTGAGAGCGAGAGTGAGCGCGGTGTGAGAGCGAGAGTGAGCGCGGTGTGAGAGCGAGAGTGAGCGCGGTGTGAGAGCGAGAGGGAGCGCGGTGTGAGAGCGAGAGTGAGCGCGGTGTGAGAGCGAGAGTGAGCACGGTGTGTGAGAGAGAGTGAGCACGGTGCGAGAGCGAGAGTGAGCACGGTGCGAGAGCGGGAGTGAGCACGGTGTGAGAGTGAGCACGGTGTGAGAGTGAGAGTGAGAGTGAGCACGGTGTGAGAGCGAGAGTGAGCACGGTGTGAGAGTGAGCACGGTGTGAGAGCGAGAGTGAGCACAGAGTGAGAGTGAGCACGGTGTGAGAGCGATAGTGAGCACGGTGTGAGAGCGATAGTGAGCACGGTGTGAGAGCGAGAGTGAGCACGGTGTGAGAGCGAGAGTGAGCACGGTGTGAGAGCGAGAGTGAGCGCGGTGTGTGAGCGAGAGTGAGCGCGGTGTGAGAGCGAGAGTGAGCGCGGTGTGAGAGCGAGAGTGAGCGCGGTGTGAGAGCGAGAGTGAGCGCGGTGTGAGAGCGAGAGTGAGCGCGGTGTGAGAGCGAGAGGGAGCGCGGTGTGAGAGCGAGAGCGAGCGCGGTGTGAGAGCGAGAGCGAGCGCGGTGTGAGAGCGAGAGTGAGCGCGAGAGTGAGCACGGTGTGAGAGCGAGAGTGAGCACGGTGTGAGAGCGAGAGTGAGCGCGGTGTGAGAGCGAGAGTGAGCGCGGTGTGAGAGCGAGAGTGAGCGCGGTGTGAGAGCGAGAGCGAGCGCGGTGTGAGAGCGAGAGCGAGCGCGGTGTGAGAGCGAGAGCGAGCGCGAGAGTGAGCACGGTGTGAGAGCGAGAGTGAGCACGGTGTGAGAGCGAGAGTGAGCACGGTGTGAGAGCGAGAGTGAGCACGGTGTGTGAGCGAGAGTGAGCACGGTGTGAGAGCGAGAGTGAGCACGGTGTGAGAGCGAGAGTGAGCACGGTGTGTGAGTGAGAGTGAGCACGGTGTGTGAGTGAGAGTGAGCACGGTGTGAGAGCGAGAGCGAGCACGGTGTGAGAGTGAGAGTGAGAGTGAGCACGGTGTGAGAGTGAGAGTGAGCACGGTGGGAGAGTGAGAGTGAGCACGGTGTGAGAGCGAGAGTGAGCACGGTGTGAGAGTGAGAGAGAGCGAGAGTGAGCACGGTGGGAGAGCGAGAGTGAGCACGGTGTGAGAGTGAGAGTGAGCACGGTGGGAGAGTGAGAGTGAGAGTGAGCACGGTGTGAGAGCGAGAGTGAGCACGGTGTGAGAGCGAGAGTGAGCACGGTGTGAGAGCGAGAGTGAGCACGGTGTGAGAGTGAGAGTGAGCACGGTGGGAGAGTGAGAGTGAGCACGGTGCGAGAGCGAGAGTGAGCACGGTGGGAGAGTGAGAGTGAGCACGGAGTGAGAGCGAGAGTGAGCACGGAGTGAGAGCGAGAGTGAGCACGGTGTGAGAGTGAGAGTGAGCACGGTGGGAGAGTGAGAGTGAGAGTGAGCACGGTGTGAGAGTGAGAGTGAGAGAGAGCGAGAGTGAGCACGGTGGGAGAGCGAGAGTGAGCACGGAGTGAGAGCGAGAGTGAGAGAGAGCGAGAGTGAGCACGGTGTGAGAGCGAGAGTGAGCACGGTGGGAGAGTGAGAGTGAGAGTGAGCACGGTGTGAGAGTGAGAGTGAGCACGGTGTGAGAGCGAGAGTGAGAGAGAGCGAGAGTGAGCACGGTGTGAGAGCGAGAGTGAGCACGGTGGGAGAGTGAGAGTGAGAGTGAGCACGGTGTGAGAGTGAGAGTGAGCACGGTGTGAGAGCGAGAGTGAGAGAGAGCGAGAGTGAGCACGGTGGGAGAGTGAGAGTGAGAGAGAGCGAGAGTGAGCACGGTGTGAGAGCGAGAGTGAGCACGGTGGGAGAGTGAGAGTGAGAGTGAGCACGGTGTGAGAGTGAGAGTGAGCACGGTGTGAGAGTGAGAGTGAGCACGGTGTGAGAGCGAGAGTGAGCACGGTGTGAGAGCGAGAGTGAGCACGGTGTGAGAGCGAGAGTGAGCACGGTGGGAGAGTGAGAGTGAGAGTGAGCACGGTGTGAGAGTGAGAGTGAGCACGGTGTGAGAGCGAGAGTGAGCACGGTGTGAGAGCGAGAGTGAGCACGGTGTGAGAGCGAGAGTGAGCACGGTGTGAGAGCGAGAGTGAGCACGGTGTGAGAGCGAGAGTGAGCACGGTGCGAGAGCGAGAGTGAGCACGGTGCGAGAGCGAGAGTGAGCACGGTGTGAGAGCGAGAGTGAGCACGGTGCGAGAGCGAGAGTGAGCACGGTGTGAGAGCGAGAGTGAGCGCGGTGGGAGAGTGAGAGTGAGAGTGAGCACGGTGTGAGAGTGAGAGTGAGCACGGTGTGAGAGTGAGAGTGAGCACGGTGGGAGAGCGAGAGTGAGCACGGTGCGAGAGCGAGAGTGAGCACGGTGTGAGAGTGAGCACGGTGTGAGAGTGAGAGTGAGAGTGAGCACGGTGTGAGAGCGAGAGTGAGCACGGTGTGAGAGTGAGCACGGTGTGAGAGCGAGAGTGAGCACGGAGTGAGATTGAGCACGGTGTGAGAGCGATAGTGAGCACGGTGTGAGAGCGAGAGTGAGCACGGTGTGAGAGCGAGAGTGAGCACGGTGTGAGAGCGAGAGTGAGCGCGGTGTGTGAGCGAGAGTGAGCGCGGTGTGAGAGCGAGAGTGAGCGCGGTGTGAGAGCGAGAGTGAGCGCGGTGTGAGAGCGAGAGTGAGCACGGTGTGAGAGCGAGAGTGAGCACGGTGGGAGAGTGAGAGTGAGAGTGAGCACGGTGTGAGAGTGAGAGTGAGCACGGTGTGAGAGCGAGAGTGAGCACGGTGTGAGAGCGAGAGTGAGCACGGTGTGAGAGCGAGAGTGAGCACGGTGTGAGAGCGAGAGTGAGCACGGTGTGAGAGCGAGAGTGAGCACGGTGTGAGAGCGAGAGTGAGCACGGTGCGAGAGCGAGAGTGAGCACGGTGTGAGAGCGAGAGTGAGCACGGTGCGAGAGCGAGAGTGAGCACGGTGTGAGAGCGAGAGTGAGCGCGGTGGGAGAGTGAGAGTGAGAGTGAGCACGGTGTGAGAGTGAGAGTGAGCACGGTGTGAGAGTGAGAGTGAGCACGGTGGGAGAGCGAGAGTGAGCACGGTGCGAGAGCGAGAGTGAGCACGGTGTGAGAGTGAGCACGGTGTGAGAGTGAGAGTGAGAGTGAGCACGGTGTGAGAGCGAGAGTGAGCACGGTGTGAGAGTGAGCACGGTGTGAGAGCGAGAGTGAGCACGGAGTGAGATTGAGCACGGTGTGAGAGCGATAGTGAGCACGGTGTGAGAGCGAGAGTGAGCACGGTGTGAGAGCGAGAGTGAGCACGGTGTGAGAGCGAGAGTGAGCGCGGTGTGTGAGCGAGAGTGAGCGCGGTGTGAGAGCGAGAGTGAGCGCGGTGTGAGAGCGAGAGTGAGCGCGGTGTGAGAGCGAGAGTGAGCGCGGTGTGAGAGCGAGAGTGAGCGCGGTGTGAGAGCGAGAGTGAGCGCGGTGTGAGAGCGAGAGTGAGCGCGGTGTGAGAGCGAGAGTGAGCGCGGTGTGAGAGCGAGAGGGAGCGCGGTGTGAGAGCGAGAGCGAGCGCGGTGTGAGAGCGAGAGCGAGCGCGGTGTGAGAGCGAGAGTGAGCGCGGTGTGAGAGCGAGAGTGAGCGCGGTGTGAGAGCGAGAGGGAGCGCGGTGTGAGAGCGAGAGCGAGCGCGGTGTGAGAGCGAGAGCGAGCGCGGTGTGAGAGCGAGAGCGAGCGCGAGAGTGAGCACGGTGTGAGAGCGAGAGTGAGCACGGTGTGAGAGCGAGAGTGAGCACGGTGTGAGAGCGAGAGTGAGCGCGGTGTGAGAGCGAGAGTGAGCGCGGTGTGAGAGCGAGAGCGAGCGCGGTGTGAGAGCGAGAGCGAGCGCGGTGTGAGAGCGAGAGCGAGCGCGAGAGTGAGCACGGTGTGAGAGCGAGAGTGAGCACGGTGTGAGAGCGAGAGTGAGCACGGTGTGAGAGCGAGAGTGAGCACGGTGTGAGAGCGAGAGTGAGCACGGTGTGAGAGCGAGAGTGAGCACGGTGTGAGAGCGAGAGTGAGCGCGGTGTGAGAGCGAGAGTGAGCGCGGTGTGAGAGCGAGAGTGAGCGCGGTGTGAGAGCGAGAGTGAGCGCGGTGTGAGAGCGAGAGTGAGCGCGGTGTGAGAGCGAGAGTGAGCGCGGTGTGAGAGCGAGAGGGAGCGCGGTGTGAGAGCGAGAGTGAGCGCGGTGTGAGAGCGAGAGTGAGCACGGTGTGTGAGAGAGAGTGAGCACGGTGTGAGAGCGAGAGTGAGCACGGTGTGAGAGTGAGCACGGTGTGAGAGCGAGAGCGAGCGCGGTGTGAGAGCGAGAGCGAGCGCGGTGTGAGAGCGAGAGCGAGCGCGGTGTGAGAGTGAGCACGGTGTGAGAGCGAGAGTGAGCACGGTGTGAGAGCGAGAGTGAGCACGGTGTGAGAGCGAGAGTGAGCACGGTGTGAGAGCGAGAGTGAGCACGGTGTGAGAGCGAGAGTGAGCACGGTGTGAGAGCGAGAGTGAGCACGGTGTGAGAGCGAGAGTGAGCACGGTGTGAGAGCGAGAGTGAGCACGGTGTGAGAGCGAGAGTGAGCACGGTGTGTGAGCGAGAGTGAGCACGGTGTGAGAGCGAGAGTGAGCACGGTGTGAGAGTGAGAGTGAGCACGGTGCGAGAGCGAGAGTGAGCACGGTGCGAGAGCGAGAGTGAGCACGGTGCGAGAGCGAGAGTGAGCACGGTGTGTGAGTGAGAGTGAGCACGGTGTGTGAGTGAGAGTGAGCACGGTGTGAGAGCGAGAGTGAGCACGGTGTGAGAGTGAGAGTGAGAGTGAGCACGGTGTGAGAGTGAGAGTGAGCACGGTGGGAGAGTGAGAGTGAGCACGGTGTGAGAGCGAGAGTGAGCACGGTGTGAGAGTGAGAGTGAGAGTGAGCACGGTGTGAGAGTGAGAGTGAGCACGGTGGGAGAGTGAGAGTGAGCACGGTGTGAGAGCGAGAGTGAGCACGGTGTGAGAGTGAGAGAGAGCGAGAGTGAGCACGGTGGGAGAGCGAGAGTGAGCACGGTGTGAGAGTGAGAGAGAGCGAGAGTGAGCACGGTGTGAGAGCGAGAGTGAGCACGGTGTGAGAGCGAGAGTGAGCACGGTGTGAGAGCGAGAGTGAGCACGGTGTGAGAGCGAGAGTGAGCACGGTGTGAGAGTGAGAGTGAGCACGGTGGGAGAGTGAGAGTGAGAGTGAGCACGGTGTGAGAGCGAGAGTGAGCACGGTGTGAGAGTGAGAGTGAGAGTGAGCACGGTGTGAGAGCGAGAGTGAGCACGGTGTGAGAGTGAGAGTGAGCACGGTGGGAGAGTGAGAGTGAGCACGGTGCGAGAGCGAGAGTGAGCACGGTGTGAGAGCGAGAGTGAGCACGGTGGGAGAGTGAGAGTGAGAGTGAGCACGGTGTGAGAGCGAGAGTGAGCACGGTGTGAGAGCGAGAGTGAGCACGGTGTGAGAGCGAGAGTGAGAGAGAGCGAGAGTGAGCACGGTGGGAGAGTGAGAGTGAGAGAGAGCGAGAGTGAGCACGGTGGGAGAGCGAGAGTGAGCACGGTGTGAGAGTGAGAGTGAGCACGGTGTGAGAGCGAGAGTGAGCACGGTGTGAGAGCGAGAGTGAGCACGGTGTGAGAGCGAGAGTGAGCACGGTGTGAGAGCGAGAGTGAGCACGGTGTGAGAGCGAGAGTGAGAGAGAGCGAGAGTGAGCACGGTGGGAGAGTGAGAGTGAGAGAGAGCGAGAGTGAGCACGGTGTGAGAGCGAGAGTGAGCACGGTGGGAGAGTGAGAGTGAGAGTGAGCACGGTGTGAGAGTGAGAGTGAGCACGGTGTGAGAGTGAGAGTGAGCACGGTGTGAGAGCGAGAGTGAGCACGGTGTGAGAGCGAGAGTGAGCACGGTGTGAGAGCGAGAGTGAGCACGGTGGGAGAGTGAGAGTGAGAGTGAGCACGGTGTGAGAGTGAGAGTGAGCACGGTGTGAGAGCGAGAGTGAGCACGGTGTGAGAATGAGAGTGAGCACGGTGGGAGAGCGAGAGTGAGCACGGTGTGAGAGCGAGAGTGAGCGCGGTGGGAGAGTGAGAGTGAGAGTGAGCACGGTGTGAGAGCGAGAGTGAGCGCGGTGGGAGAGTGAGAGTGAGAGTGAGCACGGTGTGAGAGCGAGAGTGAGCACGGTGTGAGAGTGAGAGTGAGAGTGAGCACGGTGTGAGAGTGAGCACGGTGCGAGAGTGAGAGTGAGAGAGAGCGAGAGTGAGCACGGTGTGAGAGCGAGAGTGAGCACGGTGGGAGAGTGAGAGTGAGAGTGAGCACGGTGTGAGAGTGAGAGTGAGCACGGTGTGAGAGCGAGAGTGAGCACGGTGTGAGAGCGAGAGTGAGCACGGTGTGAGAGTGAGAGTGAGCACGGTGTGAGAGTGAGAGTGAGCACGGTGCGAGAGCGAGAGTGAGCACGGTGCGAGAGTGAGAGTGAGCACGGTGTGAGAGTGAGAGTGAGCACGGTGTGAGAGTGAGAGTGAGCACGGTGTGAGAGCGAGAGTGAGCACGGTGTGAGAGTGAGAGTGAGAGTGAGCACGGTGTGAGAGTGAGCACGGTGTGAGAGCGAGAGTGAGCACGGTGTGAGAGCGAGAGTGAGCACGGTGTGAGAGCGAGAGTGAGCACGGTGTGAGAGTGAGAGTGAGCACGGTGTGAGAGTGAGAGTGAGAGTGAGCACGGTGTGAGAGTGAGAGTGAGAGTGAGCACGGTGTGAGAGCGAGAGTGAGAGTGAGAGTGAGCACGGTGTGAGAGCGAGAGTGAGCACGGTGCGAGAGTGAGCACGGTGTGAGAGTGAGAGTGAGCACGGTGTGAGAGTGAGCACGGTGTGAGAGTGAGCACGGTGTGTGAGTGAGAGTGAGTACGGTGTCAGTGAGTGTGAGCACGGGTGTGTGGGTGTGAGTGCATGATGCCAGTGTGGTGGTGAGTGAGTGAGTGAATAGGAACAATTAGTAATGCATGAGGTATGAGTAGTGAGCGAGCGTGTATCAGGGATCAAACCTATGACTATCTGCTCTGTATGGGTCAGTAACACCCACGCATTTACACACTAAACAAGGGCGCGAACTTAAACATCCCAAATTGAAGTTCAGAAAAAAATCACTCACAGCCACAGCTCTCCTACCAGAGGGGAGTAGACCAATCAATTTAAAGCTTGGCTCCTCAGATGCCCTTTGACACGAGCTGTGAGGAATGACCTGAGAATGGTGATGATCAGTGTCCAAACCGAGGGGTTACCCACGGTATCAGGGCAGGGATTTGACAGGACAAAGCCCGATGAACGGCCGAGATAAATAGCCCTTAGTGGGAAATTTATACTTGGAAGAAAGTTGATAACATCACTGACAGGTCTCTTAGCAACGGACATCCCATGATTTCATTGTACTGATTCCTAAATTTGCCAGGATGATGATCCTGAAAATCTAACAGCTGTTTTCTTTGGGGAACCGTACGCCCTGGTATTCAGTTCATGCCACTCAACGCGTTACACCGTGGTACTGACTACTTCCAGCTGCGCTTTCAACACAGGAATCTCTTGGTTTCGTACCATCAAGTGTATCAGCTTTTCACACCATGTAAACTTGATCCTGGAAACGCTGCACTTGTTGGGATTTTAGCTCCTTAACGAGGCCACAGCTCGTGTGGAGACCGTGCGTGTGTGTTTCTTACGTCAAACTGGGTAATGCTTTTTCTCGCCCCTTAATGTTCTTCCCGCCCAAGGGCCTGATTGGTGCTGCACACACACCCTTCCCTGAGCGCCAGTCGAATGGCCTGTTTCCTGTGCGCTGTTTCCAGTGGGAGTAGATTCAATAGTAACTTGCAAAAGGGAACTAGATAAATACTTGAAGGGGAAAAATTTGCAGGGCGATGGGGAAAGAGCGGGGGGAGTGGGACTAATTTGATAGCTCTTTCAAAGAGCCAGCACAGGCACGATGGGCCAAATGGCCTCCTTCTGTGCTGTATGATTCTATGATTCCCTTATATAATACACACATTATAGAATACACACACGCCTTATGTAATATACACACAACAACAACTTGTATTTATATAGCGCCTTTAACGTAGTAAAACGTCCCACGGTGCTTCACAGGAGTATTCAAAGACAAAAAATTTGACACCGAACCACATAAGGAGAAATTAGGGCAAGTGACCAAAAGCTTGGTCAAAGAGGTAGGTTTTAAGGAGCGTCTTAAAGGAAGGGAGGTAGAGAGGCGGAGAGGTTTAGGCAGGGAATTCCAGAGCTTAGGGCCGAGGCAACAGAAGGCACGGCCACCAATGGTTGAGCGATTATAATCAGTGATGCTCAAGTGGGCAGAATTAAAGGAGCGCAGATATCTTGGGGGGTTGTGGGGCTGAAGGAGATCACAGAGATAGGAAGGGGGCGAGGCCATGGAGGGATTCGAAAACAAGATGAGAATTTTGAAATCAAGGCGTTGCTTAACCGGGAGCCAATGTAGGTCAGTGAGCACAGGGGTGATGGGTCAACAGGACTTGGTGCGAGTTAGGACACGGGCAGCCGAGTTTTGGATGACTTCAAGTTTACGTAGGGTAGAATGTGGGAGGCCAGCCAGGAGTGCGTTGCAATCGTCAAGTCTAGAGGTAACAAAGGCATGGATGAGGGTTTCAGCAGCGGATGAGCTGAGGCAAGGGCGGAGACGACGATTTTACGGAGGTGGAAATAGGTGGTCTTTGTTTCGCTGCGGATGTGTGGTCGGAAGCTCTTTTCATATAATAGAATACATACACATTATAAAAGCTACAGACTATATCATACATACACACACCTTATATGTTTCACACAAACACTGCATAATATACACACATTGGCCCAGATTTTGTGGTAAGAATAATGGTGAGGCACTCCCTGTTATTAAAGAGCAAATCGGACAGCAAGTTCCGGCAGATAAACGCGGAAATCAGGAAGTTGCTGTCCGAGTTGCCCTGCTCCTCCACAAGCTGCGCTACACCGGTACCTCGGCGGGGGACTCGGCACTGGAACACATGAAGGCCGTGAAGTTTCTGTACTTACCCACTAGATACCCATTAAACTCACCAGAAAAAGTTAGGGCTGGTCCATTCAAGTGCAAGTGAATTTTTAACAGAGTGTTAAGTCTTAATTCCTGCCAAACAACCTCTCTGGCCCTGAAAATTAACTTTTACAAGTGTGGAGTCTCATTCCTTCAGATTTTAATTATTGGAGATTTTAGAAAATTAAAAAAAATGTAATTAAAAAAAAAACTTTTACATAGAAGATAGGAGCAGGAGTAGGCCATTCGGCCCCTCGAGCCTGCTCCGCCATTTAATGAGATCATGGCTGATCATCCATTTCGGCCTGTCTCTTATCTCTCTCTTTCTCTCTCTTAATCCCATCTTTCTTTCCCACTCTTTATTTTGCTTTCTGTACATGATTTGAAATTGAATTCACTATTCTAACCGACATTTCCTGGTTCAGACTCTGCAACGCTCGTTAAGGATTCTTCAAGCTGATTGGTTAAGGAGACACACCGTTGCTTGCCCTGTTCACACAGGTCCCAGATCCCCTGGAGAGGGCGCTGCGCCGAAATGGCTCTCCAATCACCACACGTTCCAGTGCAAAAGCCCATAGAAAGTCTGCGGGCAAGTGCAGTGAACGGCTGGCGCGGCTCATTCGCCCCTGACCGCACAATATATAACACACATGCTGTATCATACACACATTATATAATACACGCACTCCCTGACTGGTTTTTGCCTTTCCAAACCCAGGCTCAATATAGCATGCTCAACTGTCACCTTGCCCAAGTTCATCTGACTCGGCACAGACCAAGGACTGAGCCTAATCTTTCCTGATCTGTGTAGCTCAGAGGCACGCCAGGCAATGTACTTATACGGCAGGGGTTTAAAATCACGCTCTACAGTATTGGCAATGAGGCAATAATGATTTCCGGTGAAATGCCTCCAGCCACTATTTTAACAAAGGAGGTAACGCAGTTGAAATAAACTGGTCAAAGTAGCAGAAGAAGGAATGTTCCTTCCTGCACAGGGGGATTTTAAGCCTTAAACCTCTAAGCTAACTACTTGGGAGTCGGCCCTGGCTCAGCGGGCCGCGCTCTCACCTCTGACTCAGCAGAGGTCATGGGTTCAAGCCCCACATCCCCAGACTCGAGTACAAAAATCTAGGTCTGACACTCCAGTGCCAGTACTGAGGGAGTGCTGCACTGTCGGAGGTGCCGTCTTTAAAACGAGACATTAAATTGAGGTGGACGTAGAAGATTTCATGGCACTATTTCGAAGACGAGCAGAGCGGGTTATCCCCAGTGTCCTGGCCAATGTTTATCCCTCAATCAAAAACAGATGATCTGGTCATTATCACGTTGCTGTTTGTGGGAGCTTGCTGTGCGCAAATTGGCTGCCGCGTTTCCATTACAACAGTGACTGCACTTCAACAAACGTACATCAAAAGCGCTTTGGAACGTTCTGAGGTCATGAAAGGCGCTATATAAATGCAAGTCTTTTCTTTCTTTATAATTCCTACTGCAGGCGAGTGAAAGCTTGAGACAGCTACTGAATGCCATTACAAATAAAATCCTCATACTGAGCTGAATCCCTCCAATAACGAGGAGTGAATGTGGATATGTCAACAATCTTGATTGGACCCACGATGGGAAAAAGAAAGATAAATGGTTTAGCACTTACTTGTATCTCAGTGTGTAATTCATTCATTCCCCTGGTTTATTTAGCATCCTACTGTTTGTTTTTCCAAGCCGTCCATTTATTTCAGTTGGACGCGGGCTTATTTTTTCTGCTGCTGTAATTATTTAACAGAAACCCTCTCTTTATTTAGTTAGGCTCCGTTCAGACATGGCAGTGATTTATCAGGGAAATCGGGGCGATTAAAGCAAATTGAGCTCGATTGACAAGTCCAGATGCACACTCCCAGAGTCTTCTGCCCACCGGGGCTGTGGAGGCGCCGGCAGAATGGGAGAGATACCAGATGATGTTTGCTCGCTGCGGTGGAGGGGGGGCAAGGTGGGGGATTGGGGGGCAATGTTCCCTTTAAGCAGCGCAGCCCTCTGGGGGTCCCGCGCAGCCCGTGAGCCATCTTTCAAATTGAAACAAAACCGCACATGCGGGTAATTTTGAATGGGCCACGCGTCCCAAAAATAAATGACAGGGAACATTGATTGGTGGGAGGAGGCGTTGCCACATTGTCTTGCAAAAGTGGCCTGAAAGACAGAGAGAGACTCCATGGAGTCAAGCAGAGAGCTTTCCAAGGCTGCAGGGTCACTCCACTGTGTGAATGCACCCAAATGTTTGAACTGTTTTTAAAATTCATTGGGGGAAAAATTCAGTTGGCTGCACCTCCCGTTAGCGCCTTAAGAGGGCACTAATGGGGCGCAAAGCAACTAGCGCCCGGGCGCGGCAATGTTTGCGCCGCTCGCGAAATTAACGAGACATTTTGCGGCGGCGCTAAACACTACCGCCACGATCTCCTGCGCCGGCAGATCGTGACGTCAATCGAGTGCGCAATGCCCCGGTAGCGCCCCGGAGAGGATATTGAGTGGCGCCCCCTGCCTTACCGCCTGCCGCTAGCAACGACAGGTTGAGGGGAGTGTTTTGCAGTCAGGAAGGGACTGGGGGAGCGCTATTTGAAGGCGACCGCTTCCTGCCTTTTATTGTTGGTGACATTTTTGAACCATGCATTCTGAGAGAGAGAGAGAGAGAGAGACTTCTGGAGTGATTCAACGCTGTGTGAAGGAGTTTTGGGTACTGAGCAGCACTTTGCAGGTTCATTTTGATTTGCCCTTCCTTGTATCGATTTAGAAGAGACTATGGGGGCTGCACTCTGAGCTCTTTCCCTGGTTCTCTCCATTGTTCTTTCCAGCAGTTTTGATGTACAGGTCTCTCCAGCCGAGATTCAAGGCTGCAATGAGCAGGATGTGGATGGAAAGCAAGATCAACCATCCCCGTTAAGAACTGGCCCGTGCCATTGTGTGTGTGTTCCATTGCTGACTGACATCACATGAGCTTCGCCAGCGCTCTGAGTTAGCGCCTCGCCCCTCGGCCTTTGCGCCTTAAGACAGGTGTGAAGCACCTGATTTAGCGCTCCAATCACCTCCAGGGGCGATAAAAGCCAAGTTTGCAGTCGGAGGCGATAATTAGCGGCAGGCGCTAATCTTTGCGCCCGGCCGATAATTGTGCCCCAAATGGGGCGATACTGAATTTCTCCCCCATTGTTACTACAAAAGTGACCCAGCCCCTGTTGGGTAGCCCTCAGGTTGACGCGTGTGAACTTTGACCCTCAAGCTTCTCTTCGATTTGTTTTTTTGCTCTTTCAGTTTGGGCGTAGACTGGTTTTTGTTTCTCCTTCTTGTCCTCAGAAGCTGCCAGTCTGTGCCTTACGGTGCAGCTCTTACACGGGGTTACCTTTCTTTCTTTCTCTGTTGTCGCCCAGTCACCCTACTATCATCCTTCCACAGAAAACATTGTATTATTTCTTAGCAAACCACAGCAAGTGCTATTTGGGTCAAACTTAAGACAGAAGTCCCCATGGCTCAGAGACAAAGGCCAGCAAGGCTCCATGTTTGAATGCCCAGTCTGTAGCGAAGGTATCTGTATGAGGACCTCAACGGGCCACAGCAGCCCTGGGCGAGGGAAGCAAAAAAAAAAAATCAATCAGCACTCCCGTTCCAGATCACTCCCAGCCCCACTAGAAGTCTGCATCTGTGGACCGCAGGTGAGGACAGGAACGGGCGCGAGTGTTACATCCTCCAGAATTAGATGCCCTACCAAACATGATAATGAGGACTACTTGGACAAAATAGCCCAGGGTGCCCATTGTCCACGAGGGTTCAGTGTCATCAGGAGAGCTGTGTGGAAAGAACACAGGAAACAGGAGCAGGAGTAGGCCAATCGGCCCCTCGAGCCTGCCCCGCCATTCAATAAGATCATGGCTGATCCAATCTTGGCCTCAACACCACTTTCCCGCTCTCTCCCCATACCCCTTGACTCCCTTGTAGTTCAAATGTCTGCCAATGTTCAATGACTCCGCCTCCACAGCTCTCTGGGGTAGAGAATTCCAAAGAGTCACGACCCTCTGAGAGAAGAAATTCCTCCTCATCTCCGTCTTAAATGGACGACCCCTTATTCTGAAACTATGCCCCCTAGTTCTCGATACCCCCCACGAGGGGAAACATCCTCTCAGCATCCACCCTGTCAATCCCCTTCAGAATCTTATATGTTTCAATAAGATCACCGCTCATTCTTCTAAACTCCAATGAGTATAGGCCCAACCTGCTCAACCTTTCGTCATACGTCAACCCCTTCATCCCAGGAATCAATCTCGTGAACCTTCTCTGCACTGCCTCCAATGCAAGTATACTCCTTCCTTAAATATAGAGACCAAAACTGCACGCAGTACTCCAGGTGTGGTCTCACCAGCGCCCTGTACAGTTGCATCAAAACTTCCCTACTTTTATACTCCATACCCCTTGCAATAAAGGCCAACATTCCATTAGCCTTCCTAATTACTTGCTGAAAGGAAGGGAGACGCACATAGTATGGAGTGGCAGGACAGTGATTCCCGATCTCATGAAAGGGAGGTGCAGCGTGCCCGCACCTGTCTCGTACAGTAAGGGGGGTTGGAATCAGACTGAATCACTCCTTCCCATGCCTCCTAGTGGCTAATTGAATAGGATTAGTGGCTAGGTCACCTGCCTGGGGAAAGGCGGGAGCTTTATTTAAAATAAAACTGAGTAACGGAACATTCTTCCACATATTATTTGACTGAAATTTTTTTTTTTTTAAATATTCGTTCATGGGATGTGGGCGTCGCTGGCAAGGCCGGCATTTATTGCCCGTGCCCATGAGAAGGTGGTGGTGAGCCGCCTTCTTGAACTGCAGAGGGCAGTTAAGAGTCAACCGCATGGCTGTAGGTCTGGAGTCACATATATAGGCCAGACCGGGTAAGGACGACAGATTTCCATCCCTGAAGGACATTAGTGAACCAGATGGGTTTTTAACAACAATCCAGTAGTTTCATGGTCACCATTACTGATTCTAGTTTTTAATTAATTGAATTTAAATTCCCCAGCTGCTGTGGTGGGATTTGAACTCGTATGTCCGGATCATTAATCTAGGCCTACTGGATTACTAGTCCAGTAACATAACCACTATGCTACTGTACCCTTAATTTAGACAAGCAAACCTTCATAATCAGTAAAACCAAAATTGTTTCACAGAGGCTAGTCACACAAGAAGAACATTCAACCTCATACTAAAGCTAGAAGGATATGCTTAACAGTGCATGTATTTCAATCAAATATTGAGGTGAGACAGGCTGACTTTTTTATTGAGAAACGCAGGCAAAAAGCCAAGGTCTATGGCTCAGAATGCCACCAAGGTTGAAAAGAGGAGCTGAAGATGAGAGGAGTGGTTGGGTGACGTTCTGCTCGGGTTTTAAGAGCCTGTAGATTGTAGGAGGAAGAAAAGGCTGAGGAACGTACGGAGTCCCAAAATTTTGAGATCCTGGAAAGAATGAGTTAGCACAGGACCCTTGTGAATGAATCTTTATTTAAATGGAGTGAGGATGTAGAGAAGAGGAAGAACATGTAGAATGGTGGGTTTGTGGCTTAGGGGGAACACTGGCAAAGGTAGTATTCATAAAACAGAGACAGGCGAGAAGTGTTGCATTGGAGGGAGTGATGTTTGAGCGCTAGAAGGAGTACCTATCAGATGGTAAGTTTTTTCTTCTTAGAAGGATATGCTGATAGGGTGAGATGAAGAGAGGTGGAGGAGGCTCGTGTGGAGCATAAACGCCGGCACGGACCAGTTGGGCCGAATGGCCGGTTTCTGTGCTGTCGACGCGATGTAATTCTATGTAAAGCCGTATTACAGCAATGAGCCCCCAGTGAAAAGGGGCGTTGGACTCACATTGGCAGAGTTTGGGGGCAGATTGAAAACTTCCCGTTGAGGTGACAAATCCCTGGCAGCAATCATTCCAAACTCAACTCAGTCACGCAAAAATATGTAGCTTCGGCGTTTTCCAATTTCTTATTTACTTAACGGGGCTGTACCTCGAGGCATGGGTCCCCAGGAGATAAACACGCAAAACTGGGGCGAGTCGAGTTGAAATTGCGCTCTTCCTATACGAGCGCGTGTGGAGACTTAACCCGCTAGCTTGACATCTTCTATTGCGCTATTTTAAGTCGAAGCAGCAACGTGTTTACTTTGAACCCGCCAGAACCTTCTTAAAATAGCACACAAGGGAATCGCACATAAACAGGGCCATCAAACGGTGGAATTTCTGATTTACCTCAACGTTCTGGAGCTGCTTACCTCCCGTAGCTCTTGCCTGTGACGGTATCAGAATTGTGCCTGGCTTCAAACTGTAACGCTCCTGTGTTATATATTTTTCAGGTCAATTTTTTTAACTGTGAATTTCAAATGGACGGGAGCCAGAAGTGTCTCCGGAGGAAGCTTGTTGTTTCTGCGGCTTAGGAGGTGCAGTCAGGTTGTCTGGATTGAAACTCCAGTAGCCATTGAGCTCCAGCTAACCAGATTACGGTGCTTTTATTTGTGGACTCCAATCAGACAGGGGTCAAAGCATGTGAGTTTACAAATGTAATAGTTATCGTTAATGGGTGGGCCATTAAAGTAAATGGGTTAACACCTGGCCAAAAATAACACACAGAGGAATGTTTTACAAGGGAGCAAAACACTAATACTTGAACTTTATTGCAGTAGCACTCCCGTCTCTGAGTCAGAAGGTCATGGGTTCAAGACCCACTCCAGAGACTTGAGCCCGTAATCCAGGCTGACACTCCCAGTGCAGTGCTGAAGGAGTGCTGCACTGTCGGAGGTGCCGTCAATTCGGATGAGACATTAAACCGAGGCCCCTGTTTGCCCTGTCAGGTGGACGTAAAAGATCCCACGCCGCTATTTCAAAGTGCTTTAGGAGATCCTGTGGTCGTGAAAGGTCTTATATAAATGCAAGTCTTTCTTTCTTTTACTATTTCAAAGAAGAGCAGGGGAGTTCTTGGCCAATATTTATCTCTCAACCAGCAAAAGTAAAAACAGATATTAATTGGCCTGTAATTTCCGACAGGAGGCTTCCCGCGTGCGGATGCCTCCTATCGGAAAAAAATCTACGCACTTACCCGAGGGCTCCCGAGGTCCGGACGGACATTTCCGATCCTGGGCCTCTCCAAAGTCGAAATGCGCAGGGCCCACGTATCCCAGGGGCGCAGGCAGTTCGCAAGCGTCCCTGGGATCACGTGGGCCAGGCCAGCCAATAGGAGAAGAGAAACTCCCTTCATACTTTTGACAGATAGACCTGTCAAATATATGAATGGAGATCACCCCAAAAAGACACTAAAACATTAAATAATTTTTTTTAAATCACGTTTTTAAAATGAGTTAAAATTACAATAAATTAAATATTTTAAACAAAAATTTAAATTTTTGAAAAAAATAATTAAAGTTTTTTACAGGGCTAAAAATAAACTTCTTTTACCAGGTGTAAGATTTTTAAGGGATTTCAGCGGGCGGAGGTTCTGCAGAAAGTGGAACTCTCCCCCCGCAGAGGCCCTTCTCCAGGGCAGGCGTCCGATCTGTCAAGAGGATTCTTGACAGATCGGAAATGCCGGTTTTCAGCGCATGCGCTTCGCATACCTGAAACCGGCATTTCTGATGTCCCTACGGGTGTGTACACAGCTCGCACACACCCGTAGGCATCGGAAAATACGGGCCATTAATGATCATTATCTCATTGTAGATTGTGGGACCTTGTGCGGCAATTTTGTTTTTATCAAAGTGCATGTGAAGTGTTTGGAGGTGTTTGAGGAACACAATAAGGTGCTACATAAATGCAAGTCTCACTTACTTTTAACACTGCGGAGGCATTACAGATTCACGCATTTTCGAGCTGAGAACATTTGCTAAGTCTCATGTCCTTTAATCTGCTCTCCCTCGAGAAAAAAAAACGAACTGTTCACAAGTCAGTGGCAGTAAAGCACCCGTGAAAAGTCAGCAATCGCCACTTACACCTTCAGTTAGAAGTGGAGCCATACGACGATAATGGAGTTGTTGACTGATCACAGCGATCAATCTCTATCAATGAGTCTACAACAGATCCAGACACGAGGCGAGGAAAACCCCCAGTGGTGGAGAGCTTTGAGAACCAGAGGTCCAAAGTCACCTGTTCCTCCCGAGCTCGCTACACTCACCACACCTCACGTCTCAAATTACTCAGATACTATATCCCCAAATGTTATTTTCTAAAATAAATCTATCTAATTTTGCAACTGAATGAATCGATGCTAACTTCTTCCACCATCTCCTGAGGGAGCTTGTTCCATAGATCGACCACTCGCTCACAATTGTTTCCACAGATTAGTTTTGAATTTAAGCCCACCTCCAAGCGCAGGCCGTGTCGGAGAGACTGGCCTTGCGTGTTTGTTTCTCACCCAGCAATACGGCAGATTCTTTTGTGGAAAAAAAAAGTGGCAGAAAGCAGAAAGATTTTAAAAGCTCGATAAAGTAGGGGAATGGAGGGTGTTAGAAAAGAACGGTGAATAAGATATCTGACAGAAAGAGAACAGAGAGGCGAAGAGAATAGGAGGAAATGGAACAACTGAGGGGGAGGGGGTGGGGGAGAATTCTTATATTCACATCACATTGTAAAAGTCTCCTCTGTTATGTGTTTACCAGAAAAAAAACAGGAAATCTTCACAAACGTATTTATGATGTGGACACAAGATAATGACCAGAGGAATTCTTAACCCTGGGAAACACAGGCAGGGTGTGCGAATCATTGTATGATTCCATTTAGGTGCTTATCTTAATAGGTGAGAGTGTTAAGATTACAGCAATGAGAGTTATTCCCAACCGGTGAGGGAGTTCTATTACTGTAATAATAAACTTTATTTCAGTGTCACCGGAATTGAGCTGAATACAAAGGAAGCTGGTCAGCTTAGGGATGGGCAATAAATGCTGGCCTTGCCAGCGCACCCACATCCTGTGAATGATTAAAAAAAAACTCCCAGATCTCGAAGGATTAGAGTCTGTGCCTAAAAGCTGCATTGCAATTTTTTTTTATTCGTTCACGGGATGTGGGCGTCGTTGGCAAGGCCAGCATTTATTGCCCATCCCTAATTGCCCTCGAGAAGGTGGTGGAGAGCCGCCTTCTTGAGCCGCTGCAGTCCGTGTGGTGAAGTTACTCCCACAGTGCTGTTAGGGAGGGAGTTCCAGGATTTTGACCCAGCGACGATGAAGGAACGGCCGATATACTTCTAAGTCAGGATGGTGTGCAACTTGGAGGGGAACTTGGAGGTGGTGGTGCTCCCATGTGCCTGCTGCCCTTGTCCTTCGAGGTGGTAAAGATCGTGGGTTTGGGAGGTGCTGCCGAAGAAGCCTTGGCGAGTTGCTGCAGTGCACCTTGTAGATGGTACACTCTGCAGCCACGGTGCACCGGTGGTGGAGGGAGTGAATGTTTAAGGTGGTGGATGGGATGCCAATCAAGCGGGCTGCTTTGTCCTGGATGACGTCGAGCTTCTTGAGTGTTGTTGGAGCTGCACTCATCCAGGCAAGTGGAGAGTATTCCATCACACTCCCGACTTGTGCCTTGTAGATGGTGGAAAGGCTTTGGGGAGCAAGGAGGTGAGACACTAGCCGCAGAATACCCAGCCTCTGACCTGCTCTTGTAGCCACAGTATTTATTTGGTTGGTCCAGTTAAGTTTCTGGTCAATGGTGACCCTCAAGATGTTGATGCCATTGAATGGCAAGGAGCGGTGGTTACACGCTCTCTTGTTGGAGATAGTCATTGCCTGGTACTTGTGTGGCACAAATGTTACTTGCCACTTATTAGCCCAAGCCTGAATGTCATCCAGGTCTTGTTGCATGTGGGCACAGACTGCTTCATTATCTGTGGAGTTGTGAATGGAACTGAACAGCGTGCAGTCATCGTTCCATCCTGTTCTGCCGATACAAAAGCAATGAGCACCTGATGAATCATCACAGCCGATCTCTCTAACCTCCTCCAGCCCTACAGCCCTCTGAGATCTCGGTGTTCCTCGAATTCTGGCCTCTTGCGTGTCCCGAACTTTCTTCGCCCCACCATTGGCAGATGTGCCTTCGGAAGTCTAGACCCCCAAGCTCTAGAATTCCCTCCCTAAACCTGTCCGCCTCTCCAACCTGTGAGGTTAAAAACTACTATACTGCCTTAAAACGGTATGGACAACACAACCAATCACATCCTTTGAGAGAGTAGCTTGGATAGGCTCACAAATGCAGGTACAGCAAGCAATTAGGAATGCAAATGGTATGTGAGCCTTTATTGCTAGGGGGTTGGAGTATAAGAGTTAGGAAGTCTTGCTGCAATTATATAGGGCTTTGGTGAGACCACACCTGGAGTACTGCGCACAGTTTTGGTCTTCTTACCTAAGGAAGTATATACTTGCCTTAGAAGGGGTGCAATGAAGGTTCACCAGACTGATTCCTGGGATGAGAGGGTTGTCCAATGAAATGAGATTGAGTAGATTGGGCCTATACTTTCTGGAGTTTAAAAGAATGAGAGGTGATCTCATTGAAACATCTCAGATTTTTTAGGGCTTGACAGGGTAGGTGCTGAGAGCTTGTTTCCCCTGGCTGGAGAGTCCAAAACTAGGGGTCACAGTCTCAGGATAAGGGGTTGGATATTTCGGACTGAGATGAGGAGGAATTTCTTCACTCAGAGGGTTGTGAATCTTTGGAATTCTCTACCAAGAGGGCTGTGGATGCTGAATCGTTGAGCATATTCAAGGCTGAGATAGATAGATTTTTGGACACTACATGAATCAAGGGATATGGAGATCGGGCGGGAAAGTGGACTTGAGGTAGAAGATCAGCCATGATCTTATTGAATGGCGGAGCAGGCTCGAGGGCCATTCAGTCCCTCGAGCCTGCTCTGCCATTGCAACATCCGCAGGCAGGTTGGCTGCGAAAAGCAAAACAGAAAAACGGAGATGGCGAAAGAAAGAAAAAAGAGAAAGAATGGAGAATAGGCTATCTTTGTATCCATGGTTTTCTGGGAAGTATTCAACAGTGGCCACACTTCAAAAAGCATTTCATTGGCTGTGAAGCGCTTTGGGACGTCCTGAAGCCAGGAAAGGCGCTATATAAATGCAAGCCTTTCTTCCTTTTTCACAAAGCAGTTACCACACCAGATGCCAGCACTGTAACAGCGCTGAATGCTAACAGGGAATGCACAATCCAAATACTTCAAATTTACAAGCCGCTTGCAAAGTCCCCCATAGGTTTAATTCCCTGTCTGCTGTGAGTAACACTGCCAGGTATTACACGTGCAGGGTGTAGGATTGCCAACTCTGGACATATAGCAGGAGGTATCATCACATGACCATCCGCCTCAATTGGACACGCCCCCACGTACCCGCCATTGGTCGTCTGAAACGTCCATCACGCAGAGCCCCCCTTCCTACGCCAAACGAACAATTACCCGATTGGACGGTTCTTGGCTGTCACTCTTAATTCCTAAGTGTCAGCCATGGCTCAGTGGGTAGCACTCTCGCCTCCCAGTCAGAAGGTTGTGGGTTCACAGTCCCACCCCAGAGACTTGAGCACAACAAATCCAGGCTGACACTCCAGTGCAGTGCTGAGGGAGCGCTGCACTGTCGGAGGTGCCGTCTTTCGGGTGAGCAGTTAAACCGAGGCCCCGTCTGCCCTCTCAGGTGGACGTAAAAGATCCCGTGGCACTATGTCGATATTTTGAAGAAGAGCAGGGGAGCTCTCCCCGGTGTCCTGGGGCCAATATTTAATTCCTCAATCAACATCACTAGAAACAGATTATCTGGCCATTATCACATTGCTGTTTGTGGGACCTTGCTGTGCGCAAATTGGCTGCCGCGTTTCCTACATTCCAACAGTGACTACACTTCAAAAAGTACTTCATTGGCTGTAAAGCAACCGGTGGTCGTGAAAGGCGCTATATAAATGCTAGTCTTTTCTTTTCTTACAGTCAAATAGCCTTTTCTTCCCCTATTTTTATAACGAATAAACAAAAAAATGCGTTCAGAGAAAATTGAAGAAAAAAAAACGCACTCTTGTTTAATGCCCTGAGTTTCTTGCAGCGGTGTCCTGGAGTGAATGAATCTTTCATTCCTGGCGTCTCCAGGGCATTCCTGGAGGGCTGGCCGCCCGAGCAGAGTGCGTTGACAGGCGGCACTGCCACCGGGTACAACTAAAGGGCGGCCATTCACTTTTGCAGCAGTGCGGTGACATCATCTAGCCAGGTGCAGGTTGTGGTTGCCGGGGAAAGTTTTGATTTGTGCACAGAACAGGAAATAAACAGAACAATAAGTAAATCGCAATTCTCAGGCCGTTTAACACAACAGCTGCAGGCACACTTAATGTCAGCCTTCCCAGAGTGCACCGCATGAGCCATGAACATTGACGCCTCCTGGGTTTTAAAAAAAAAATAATCCGCCAAAATAAAGCTCCAGTACATTAAAAATAAACATGTTTCTCCCCCGAAACCGAGAGAGAGAGTGAAGCTGAATACTTTTAGATACACCCGATACTCCAGTGTAAAAGTTCAAATGTCGTGACTCGTGACATCTCAGCCTCAGTGAACCCCCCCCACCACTCCCCACCCCCGACCCCCATCTTAGGGGGGTCACCGAAAACTGGCTGGTTGCCAGGAGTCTGGCTGGGGGGGAAGGGGGAGAGAAAGACGGAGTGGGAATGTTGTGAACGTAGGGTGAACAGGGACTGGGGAGCAGAGGATTGTGGCTCAGGCGAGGGAGAGAGTGGGTGACTTGGGACTGTGGGCGAGGGCGAGGGAGAGTGGACGGGGGTTCGGGGAGAGGAAGACTGGGGGCTGTGGAGAGAGAGGGAGACTGGGAAATTGGGGGGGGGGTCAGGCGATGGGGGTCAGGGGAGAGAGCGCAATGGGACTGGCAGTTGACAGGTCGTGGCTCAGTTGGGTGGGAGAGAGAGGGAGACTGAGGAATGGGGTGGGCCGGAGGGAGAGAGGGGAATGGAATTCAGCCTTTCTTGCAGAGCCGGGAGCAGCAGCGATGTGTTGAGTGGGAGCGGCTCTGGGAGAGGAGCAGCCGGTAAAGGAGGGGGGTGAAAGCTGGGGACCTTACTGTGGGGAAATAGTGAAAGATCATTTCCACTGGTAGGTGAATGGGGAACAAGGGGGCGGAGACCGAGGATTCTCACTGATAGAACCAAGGGGGGGAGGGAAGGTTTTTGAACTGAGGGCTATTAGACCATGGGATGCTTCACCACAAGTGGCTCCTGAGGCAGGAACTAGAACATTATTTAAATCCGAATGGGAAAAGTATGTGAAAAGGAGGAATATAAAAAGGAAATGGGGGGAGCAATGGAGTTACTGGAGAGAGAGCCAGCACCTGGCACGGACACCGGGGCCGAATGTGACGTAATTTCAATCATTCGATGAAAACTTTCCTTTAATGAGTCCGAGCCCAGTGAGTGGTTTAGAAAGTGCCACAATCACTGAACCCGCTGCCCTTCATGCGATCTCTCGGTTTAGTTCAGGTCGGTTAGTGATGCCTGGTTTTGACGTGTGAAGTCCAGTACAGACCAGCTCTGACTGAGGCTCCCAGTTCAGAGCTGTCACCTTCACACACAACCTGAGTCAAACTAGAGTCCAAGGAGATAGGTGGAGAGATGGGTCCTATTGAAAGTGGCAGCAACTGGGGAGCCCGACCCCATCGTGTGAGCAGGGCAGGGAGATTCTGGCTGTAGTTACAGGGTGAATATCAGCGGGCTATAGGATTACTACTCGTCACAGCTAGGCTATCGGGGTATTGCACCTATTCCTACCAGTTACATATAGACTATCCGTGAGTTGTTGTATTACTCTTGGCCATGAGGGGAATCTGAGTGTTACCAGTATTACTATTAGGTCTGGGAGCAATTTCAGCGAGTTACCATTAGTTACTGGCGGATTCAAAGTTCCTCCCCCCTCTGATTCCTCACCTGTGAATCCCTCCCCCACCTTTGGTTTCCCCTCTTCCCCACTGCCATTTTCCCCTCTTTGCCTGATCACGGGTGGCCTGCTGGTTGTTGGACCTTCTCGCACAACTGCTGCTGGCGCGAAACCGCGAGCAAAGATAGTCAACACCATGGAGACCCAATCTTTAGAAGACAGTTGCAGACGCCTCGTGATCCGGCGTCGCATGATCAGAGGTCACACGGTCAGACGTCACGTGTTCAAAACCTCCAGGTACCCCTCCAACCAGAGCCGGCAACCCGAGAAAGGTGACAGCATCTCGCCGTTCTGTTCCTGTTATGTGTAGGAACCAAGATTTCTCAGAGAGAGCCACCTTTGAATCCACGGCTTACTGCGAGGTGGTGGGAACCGACTAACAATGCAGTCACCATACCAGATACCAGAACCAGAACAGAGTCCCGCTTCTAATAGGGAAAGCAGAACATGCTGACGGAATACTTCAAGCAGCAAGTATTTTAACAGCATGGCTTTCTTTCCTCATTTTGGTTACACATTGTAACACCACACTCTTAAAAAAATAAAAGTGAGAAGTCGCACAACACCAGGTTATAGTCCAACAGTTTTATTTGAAATCACAAGCTTTCGGAGCGCTGCTCCTTCGTCAGGTGACGAAGGAGCAGCAGCTCCGAAAGCTTGTGATTTCAAATAAAACTGTTGGACTATAACCTGGTGTTGTGCGACTTCTCACTTTTGTCCACCCCAGTCCAACACCGGCATCTCCGCATTAAAAAAATAAACTCGGCTTTGGTTTTGAAAGGAGTTTCCAGTTGGCCTTTCTCACTCCAAGGCATTTGCAATGTCACTACTTGGGGTTAACTATGAGTAAACTTACTGTCAGTCGTAGGGGAAGCGGTACGCCTCACTTACTCACCACCCACAAACCTCTGGTTACGTTCTCTAAACTCCCCGAGGGGGTGAGAGCTGCTGAAAGCAAACTAGAGAACGGAGAAAGTCTCCCCAACCCCCCAGCACTGTTTCCTTCTTCGGTGATTGTGACTGTAATTGTTCATTTTATCACATTGCCACTAAACAACGGCAATAACTGGCTCACTCCTGAGGAAATGAGCTCAGGGAGCTTGGGGCTGGGCTTGTGTTGCTGAACAGCCCATTGTTTTAGGATCTGGAAAGGGAACACACTGGGTGTATTACAATCAGCGGCGCAAACCCTCTCCCCATTATTTTCCCAACAGCGATTCTATTCAGAGCAGAGTGAGTGGATTTGAAATAACATCCGGGTAGATAAAAGTTTTGGTCACTGCTGCATGTGTACATTTAATCATCTTCCAGATGTTGCCTCATTATGAAACTATCCCAGTGCCAGACGATAATTAGATTCGATGGTCCCGGTTGAAAGAATTGGAACTTTAACTGTTGAGAGTTAACCCATTAAAAGTGAGAACCCTCTACAAGATGCACTGCAGCAACTCGCCAAGGCTTCTTGGGCAGCACTTCCCAAACCCGCGACCTCTTCCACCTAGAAGGACAAGGGCAGCAGGCGCATGGGAACACCACCACCTCCAAGATCCCCTCCAAGTCACACACCATCCTGACTTAGAAGTATATCGGCCGTTCCATCATCGTCGCTGGGTCAAAATCCTGGAACTCCCGACCTAACAGCAGTGTGGAAGTACCATCACCACACGGACTGCAGCGGTTCAAGAAGGTGGCTCACCACCACCTTCTCAAGGGACAATTAGGGATGGGCAATAAATGCTGGCCTTGTCAGCGACGCCCACATCCCATGAATGAATAAAAGAAAACACACCGGTAATTACAATAACCTGTCAATTCAATTATAATTTTTTTTATCCTGGCCAATTTGTTTGTCCCATTACTCCATGAAGATGCTCAATCTTGCTGGACATGCTTCTACAGGCTCCTATATCTTCCTGCATGAGCCCAGACTTCAAGTGTTGGCAGGGTATTCGAACTGAGACACCACGATCCAGATTTTGCTGGAGCGGTACATCTCGCGGCGTGCCCCGTTAGTTAGACTTCTTCCCTCGCCCTTCAGCTCGAAAACTGTGTGTCCTGTAAGTGGCTGGAAGTGAGAGCTGATAACAGCGCGGCGAGGTCAACGGAGCATCTGGGACCTTTGGCGAACAATGGGACCAACAGTCTATCTCCTTAACCAATGAGATTTAAGGATTGAGAAAGAAACAGAAATAAAGAGAGGGGAAAGAAAGATTGGATTGAGAGAGAGAGAGAAAAAAAGAGCCAGAAAGAAGAAAAAGTTAAAAATTTTAAATTTAAAAAATCTCTAACAACAATTTACGACCTGTAGGAATGAAACCCCACAGTTTCAATTGTTCACTTTCTGGGCCGGAGAGGTTGGTTGGCATTGCAGGAATATAAATCTCCTCATTAAAAGGGTACTTACTCTGTTCAGTAGCAGTCCTAACTTTCTGCGGCGTGTTTGATGGGCAATTAATGCGCAAATGCAGCAATTTCATGAAACTGACGGGGAGGTTGAGGGCGAGCTGACATTTTTGTGAGGCTAACAGATATTGCAATGATGCTTGAGGGATCAATATTAGCCAGGGCACCGGAGAGAACTACCCGCCCCCCCCCCACCGCCCCCAAGCACTTCTTCGAAATAGTGCCGGGGAATCTTTTACGTCCACCTGAGAGAGCAGACGGGGCCTCGGTTTAGCGTTTCATCCAAAAGATGGCACCTCCCACAGTGTAGCACTCTCTCAGTACTGCACTGGAGTGCGAGGCACAAATCGTTCAGCAACTTGTGGCGAATCCCAATTCACGGGGTATCTCTTCCTCACCGCCAGTTGTTGCTGGACGATTTACACGTTATAACAGCGAGCGCTATTAAACGCCCTTATTTTTGGCAGAAAGGTTGGGGCCAATAAAATCATTTTTTTTTTAAATGTTAATTTTAAACTTATTGTTGAGTTTAAACCATTTTTTATTCATTATGTGGTGGATTCGGCCTCCTGAATTTGAGAGAAATCAAATTTGGAAATGGATGCTGTGCCATTTTTTTGTTGCCTGCCCATCAATCGCGGAAGACAGCCTCCCCCCCCCTCCTGTTGTGTCAGCCTGCACCCGGTCTAAGCTCATTGGAGACCAGGAATTACTGTTGGCCAGATTTGGTTGGTATGATATTCCTCTGTCAGCTATTTCAGAGGCATGAACCTGCTTATTTAAAATGGGTTCATGCCCCTGCTTGAACAGCAGACATGCTAAGAACATGTGAAACCTCTGTTCACGGGCACCGCTAGTCATTTCTAAGCTCTAGTGCACAAATTCTAGGCCGCCTCTCCAGCGCAGCACTGAGGGAGCGCTGCACTGTCGGAGGTGCCGTCTTTCGGATGAAACGCTAAACCGAGGCCCCGTCTACTCGCTCAGATGGACGTAAAAGATCCCGTGGCAGTATGTCGAAGAAGAACAGAGGCAGTTCTCTCCAGTGCCCTGGCTAATATTGATCCCTCAACCAACATCGCAATTATCTTGTCATTATCACATTGCTGTTTGTGGGAGCTTTCTGTGTGCAAATTGGCTGCCGCGTTTCCTACATCACAACAGTGACTGTACTTCAAAAAGTACTTCATTGGCTGTAAGCTGCTTTGGGAGGTCCTGAGGTCCGTGAAAGGCGCTATACAAATGCAAGTTCTTTCTTATTTCTAATGCCAAAATATGGGTAGCTTTTGTGCCGGGGATTGATTCCCAGTGGCAGATGGGTTGAGACTTTCAGCCGAGTGTCATTCTAGCCTCGCTTACAGCCCAGGTCCCAGACACAAACACCACATCATCCAATCCCTCGTACTCTGAAAGGTTAAACTGAGCAACAGCGTGGCCCACGGCACGTTTCTCAGGAACAAGCTCGTTTTCCTTGAACGCACAAATTATTGTCTAAGGAGTCTGGGAGAGAGAAAAAAAAAAGGGAAGATTAATTACCAGCCAGCGCAATTTCTTTTCGCACTGCTACAGCGTTTCCGATCTTAAACATCTGTGGTAAACGTGGACCACCTAGGCAGTGAGAATAGAAGCCAGGTGTACGGAGCAGTCAAAACAGAGCCAGGCGCATGTCCTTTAGAAAGAAAGAAAGAATCCAGCTACAAAACAGTCCCAAAGATACTCCAGGCCAGAAGAATTTGCACTGAGTTAATGCCAATGTTTGGCGCCTTCTGTTCACAGAGTCGATGATTTACTTGCAAATGTTTCTTTTATTTCTCAATGTTGCCAAGCATTGTCCTCCAGACAGCTTTAGCCTGATGGACTGTGTATATTTACTAGAGTCATTTTTTAGGGGCGAGCACATCGGATTGCTTTGGACCACCAGAAGGTGAACATCAATCTATATCACGGCTTCAACAGTACAACTGTTGGCCAGAGCTCCCTAGACCAGCCGGGAAATTAGATACAATCCTTCTGCTTTTTCAGGATACAAGTACCGTGGATGGGTAGATCTCTCAACCTGCTCCCCCCCACCCAACCCCCCCCACATTAGTTCCAAAGAAACCGATGCCTCGGACTGGGACTACCTCTTCTAGAATCACCATGCAAGATGGATACTTTGAGTGGAGATCTCCTCTTCTAAATTGGCAAGTCCTTTGGCCAAGAGCGCCAACTTCAGAACCATCAGAGGAATGAAAGCGTCAAGCAACTAGGAAAACTGATTTTGTGGGCTGGTACGTACCTCTTTCCAATAGAAGCAGATGCTTTGAATGGGCGCACCCCTGTCGTACATTGATGAGATTACCCACTCTTTGGACTAATGCCTGTCAAGCAAAGCCACCAGGGAAATGGGCGCCCCTTCCAGACTGATGAGGCATCTTACAACAACCACTTGCATTTATACAGCGCCTTTTTAACATAGTAAAGCGTCCCAAGGCGCTTCACAGGAGCGTTATCAAACAAAATTTGACACCGAGCCACATAAGGAGATATTCGGACATATGACCAAAACCTTGGTTAAAGAGGTAGGTTTTAAGGAGCGTCTTAAAGGAGGAGAGAGCGGTAGCGAGGCGGAGAGGTTACGGGAGGGAATTCCAGAGCTTAGGGCCCAGGCAGCTGAAGGCACGGCCACCAATGGTGGAGCGATGAAAATCAGGGGTGCTCAAGAGGCCGAAATTGGAAGAGCGCAGAGATCTCGGCGGGTGGGGGTTATGGGGCTGGAGGAGGTTACAGAGATAGGGAGGGGCGAGGGCCATGGAGCGATTTGAAAAGGATGAGAATTTTAAAATCGAGGTGTTGCTTAACCGGGAGCCAATGGCGGTCAGCGTGCACAGGGGTGATGGGTGAATGGGACTTGTTGTGAGTTAGGACACGGGCAACAGGGTTTTGGATGATCTCAAGTTTTGTAGGGTAGAACGTGGGAAGCCAGCCAGGATTCCATGGATTCCCCTGTATAATGTGCTGTTACACATGCAAACCTTATGTGTTGTACAGAGCACACATCCAGGGTTGGAAATAAGCTCTCGCCAATTGGCCTTGGGACAAGTTTTAATTGAATGTTTGGCCAGAAATGAACACAAGACAACTCACTGGCTGATGCGCACAAGTTGTTTTTCTCACACCACCTCTTGAGCAGTGCTGCTTTCTCAGATTTCTTGTGTCTGATCCCTTGGGCGTATTACACCTTCTCCCTGCCCCACGACATATTTCCTCGAGAATAGCAGTAGGTGTATTTCATTCTCTTGTAGCATTCCATTTCCTCTATTTAATGATGAAGTGACATTATTATGTTTGGCAACTTTTAAAAATACCTTCCTAATGTCAAAACTGGTATTTGGAGCGCTGTGAAAGATTCAGGCTAGGCTGGTAAGAGAGGCACTGCATAGAACATTGCAGGACTGGACCTTTATTAGAAAGCTGCAATTCTTCTTAAAGGCAATGTTGCTCAGATTTGTTATTATGTTGTTGTGATCTGGAATGCGCTGCCTGAAAGGGTGCTGGGAGCAGATTCAATAATAACTTTCAAAGGGGAATTGGATAAATACTTGGAACAGGAAAAAAACTGCAAAGCTACAGGGAAAGCGCAGGGAAGTGGGACTAATTGGAGAGCTCTTTCAAAGAACCGGCACAGGCACAATGGGCCAAATGGCCTACTTTTGTGCTGCATCGTTCTATGAATCAGGGATTCGATGATTCAATGACAGCCTGTGTGGAAAAATCCAAGCCAACTGTACCTTTAAGGATCAGTATTCGTTGTTTACACATTTGGCACTCAAAGCTTTTTTGTTCTGATTTCAGACATTGATTTCTGCCAAATTGTAGTTAAAAGGAAATCAGCTTCACATTACAACTGCACCTCGTGGATCCAATCTACAGGGCAGAGAGAGAGAGGTTCATACTCCAATCTGGCAGCCGAGGGCTTTCTGACGGACGATTTCTGCCAAATTTGCAATCAATGGCCGTGGCTTCTCAGAAGGCTCCTGTACACCGAGACACAGTCAAAAAAAAACGTACGTGGCAAGCAGCGTGTTCGGAACCCTCCTGATCCCCGTCCTCACTGATCTCGGAGATTGGCATCAACTTTTACAAGATATTAATGATCCCCGCCCACTGTGAAACCACACCTGGCCGGAGGGGCAATTCGGGGGAACCTCACTCAATGGGAATCATAGAACATACCTTCGGGCCCAGAGAGCAGAGGTTCCCGGTTTGCAGCCTTCTCATATTTCTGTCTATTAAAACTTTAACGATTTGAAAATCGGCCAGGGTTGTCCACGGGCGGAGCTCTGAGGCTAGGTCATCGGCCTGGAAGGTTAACTCCGTTTCTCTCTCTCTCTCCACGGATGCTGCCTGACCCGAGGAGTGTTTTACAGCATTCTCCGTTTTTATTTCGGATTCCCAGCATCCGCAGTGTTTCGCTTTTGTCAATCGGGTGCACTGATGTGCCTGTGCTGCCCTCCCGATGAGTTGGAAGTGCTAACTCACCAAGTTTGACCTCTTAGATTTTGGTGATGGAAGCAAGTAAAAGAATGAAGACATTATCTGATATCATTCCAACATTTTTTGTTTTAGGAACAGGTAGTTGTTTAAAGTATTTCTCCCTTCCCTCCCCAGTTTTCCCCCCTTTCCTCTCCTGAAGGCACCCCGACTAAATGCTGGGGTGCGATGTCACTGGGCACTAGGAACTTAACTAAATAGCCATTCTTCATGTGTGAGCTCATCCGTGGTTATTCAACCCTGAATGGCACTGCGTCCAAGCCAGATCCTGCGCTCACACCACATCTAAAGCATGTACGATAGCAAAATACTGCGGATGCTGGAAAATTGAAACAACAACAGAAAACGCTGGAAAAACTCAGCAGGCCAGGCAACATCCGTGGAGAGAGAAACAGAGTTAACGTTTCAGGTCGAAACCCTTCGTCAGAACTGGAAAAAGAGCAGGAAATGAAACAGATGAAAATGCAAGGGGGAGGCTGGGGGGAGGAATAACTATGGTAAGTCGAGACATTAAGAGATGCTCAAGGCAAGACGAGATGGTAATGGGACAGGTTTAAGAAACAAAAGGTGTTTTTCCCTTGTTCTATTGGGGACTTGGCCTGGAGGGTGTTGCACGGAGCAGTCCCGTGCAATAGGTTGTTAAATAGGTTTACGGACTCCCAGGCCGCTTGCCATTTCTGCGGCCTGGAGGAGTCCGTGTTTCACATATACATAGAGTGTGAGAGGTTGCAGCCCCTCTTTCATTATTTGAAGGGGCTGCTCCTCAATTTCTGGTTGCACTTCAGCCCCACGCTCCTGATCTACGGTCACCCGGTGCGGAGGGGAGCGGGCGGGTCGGAGGACCTCCTTGTGGGACTGCTCCTGGGCCTGGCTAAGAAAGCCATTAATTGGTCCAGGCAGCGGGCGGTCGAGGGGGTCGTTCGGCCCGATTGCCTGCCTCTCTTCCGCGGCCATGTTCGCGCCCGGGTGGCCCTGGAGATGGAGCACGCGGTGTCCGCCGGCACGCTTGAGTTTTTCCGCGACCGGTGGGCGCCGCGGGGACTGGAGTGCATCGTCGCCCCGGACTTCCAAATTTTAATTTGATTTGTTAAGTTTCATTTAAAGTTTTACTGAGTTACAGATATTTAATTGGTTTGCATCAAAAGAGAAAGAAACAAAAGGTGAAGTGTGAAATGCTGGCAGAATGAGAGACAGCTGCCGTAGGGGGAGAGAGAGAAAAAAAAAGGAAAAAGGCAGGAACCAAAAGGGTGGATAAAATGTATATATATGTGGTGGGGGCCGAGGTTATGATCTGAAATTGTTGAACTCAATATTGAGTCCGGAAGGCTGTAAAGTGCCTAAACGAAAGATGAGGTATCTACAAGCATGTACCTTCTAGCAAGGGGTCTCTGGATAGCAGGAATGGGAAAGGTTGGAGGGGGGGGGGGGGGTGGTGGATGAGAAGGGCAGTCTTACGCAAACATTTCCTTTCAAACTTCATTTACGGTTTGTTCGAAATTAAAAAAAGGAGACTGAACCAAGCAATGGGAATATCGGCACCTTCTGGGGAGGGAATCAGAGGCAGCGGCTGCCAGATCAAGCCATTTGCGATCATCGTACACCCTGCCTTGGAACTGAGATATCGGAGGAAAACAGATGGAATTCCCAACTAAACCTAGGACTTAACCTGGCAGGGACGTATAAAACGTATAAAATTCTTAGCGGGCTTGACAGGGTAGATGCTGAGAGGCTGTTTCCCCCTGACTGGAGAGTCTAGAACCAGGGGGTCACAGTCTCAGGATAAGGGGGTCGACCATTTAGGACTGAGATGAGGAGGAATTTCTTCACTCAGAGGGTTGTGAATCTTTGGAATTCTCTCCCCCAGAGGGCTGTGGATGCTCAATCGTTGAGTATATTCAAGGCAGAGATCGATAGATTTTTGGCGACTAAAGGAATCAAGGGATATGTGGATAGGGCAGGAAAGTGGAGTTGAGGTGGAAGATCAGCCATGGTCTTACTGAATGGCGGAGCAGGCTCGAGGGGTGGCTTGGCCTACTCCTGCTCCTATTTCTTATGTTCTTATGTAGAGTGGCTGCAATGTTTGGATTCATCAGCCTCACACCAGTGATCCTGCTCACTGTCTGATAGAAATTGCTGTGGGTTTTTTTTTAAAGACAGTTGCCAGGCTGTGATTTATATTTCTTCATTGAAGGAAAATATGGTTTAGAAGTAAGTTACGGACCAGCTGGAAATGGGTCAGACCTGAATTCAGTTATTGACAATAAAAAGATGGAAATACTTGGCAGTGAAAGTTAAGAGGAGGTTTGATAGAGGTGTTCAAAATCACGAAGGGTTTTGATAGAGTAAATAAGGAAAAACTGTTTCCACTGGCAGGAGGGTCGGTAACCAGAGGACACAGATTTAAGGTAACTGACAACAGAACCGGAGGCGAGATAAGGAGACATTTTTTTAACGCAACGAGTTGTTGTGATCTGGAACGCGCTGCCTGAAAGGGCGGTGGAAGCAGATTCAATAGTAACTTTCAAAAGGGAATTGGATAAATACTTGAAGGGAAAAAGTTTTCAGGGCTATGGTGAAAGGACAGGGGAGTGGGACTGATTGGAGAGCTCTTTCAAAGAGCCGGCACAGGCACGATGGGCCAAATGGCCTCCTTCTGTGCCATGTCATTCTATGAAATTCTGGGAGGTAAAATCCACCTCATAATGAAAAGGAAATTATTGAAATCAATAATAGCTTTTTTAAGAAACAAACTGGATAGCTCTTTCAAAGAGCCAGCACAGGCACGATGGGCTGTATCATTCTGTGATTCGAAGTAACTTCTGTGCTAAAAATGTTCCCTTTCAATAAATTGAATTTGTTTTTCTCCCCTCTCCTTCCCCAGAATCAGAATGATACCAGGGCTTAGAGGGTTAAATTAGGAGGACAGGCTGGATAAACTTGGCTTGTATTCCCCCCGAGTATAGAAGATTAAGGGTGATCAGCGGTCGAGGTGTTTAAAATGTTGAAAGGATTCGCTAGGCTGGATAGGGAGAAACTATTTCCTCTGGTGGGGGAAATCAAGAATGAGGGGACATAATCTTAAAATTAGAGCTAGGCCATTCAGGAGGGAAATCAGGACGCACTTTTTCACACGCAAAGGGGAGCGGAAATCTGGAACTCTCTCCCCCAAAAGGCTGGGATGCTGGGGGACAATTGGAGCTTTCAAGACTGAGATCGATAGATATTTGTTCGGTGAGGGTATCGAGGGATATGGCCGCTAAGGCGGGTAAGTGGAGTTGAGGTGCAGATCAGCCGTGATCTAACTGAATGGCGGAGCAGGCCTGAGGGGCTGAATGGCCGACCCCTGTTCCTGTGTTCCCTCCCTCCTGAAGCCAACGTTTGCTGGGGTATAGCTCCGTGGGTGCTGGTAGGCCCCAGTATCTCAACCAAGTGGCCATTCTGCACGTGTGAACTGCGGAGAGCGTCAAACCTGACCCTCGACTTAACCCAACGTCCCGACACTTCCGAAAAAGGTGTGGTTGGATGGTGATCGGGGGTTGAAAAACCTGAATGATTTTTGTTTCTCCGCTCCCTCCATAACCCAGGGCCGCTCAGGCCAATTGTAGAGGCCCAATTAGAACCCCAGCTGCAATGAGCTAATTCAACACCAAACACACATTGAACCTGGTCTGTCTAATTTGTTGCCACGTGGAGAGTTTTTCCCCTAAACTCACTCTTAACAGGAATTGAGTACAACTACAGATTTCTGTCAGACTGCTGGTGCTCTGTGAATTTGACTGCGTTGCGAATGTGTGTTGGACGATATCCCCCTTGCACAGATGTATAAATCCCTTTAGAGACTTAATACCAAGTATAAAATTCAACCAATTTTCTCCCTCCCCAATGTGTTAATGACAGCTGTGAACAGGTGTTTTCCTGGACTTTTCCAACATATGGGGGGGGGGGGGGGGGGGGCAGGGGGGGGAATGAAATTGGTCTTTGCCAGTAGCGATTGGATTAGAAAAGTGGCCGATTCACTACCAGCCCGTTCCACCCTGCTGGTGCAGATCAATCTCACCCCCACGAAATGCTCAAGAGCGGCCCAGCCCATGTCACATCATTTGCTGGATCCGGGTATCGCCGATGTGATCTCAGCAGGAGTGCGGACCTTTACACTCTGCCCATTGCCACTGTCCCTTCAATGCCAGCTTCATGCCGCACATGTGCCATTCCATACGTTGTGAATGCCACCCCGTGATTGGTATGTGAAGCGCCTGGGGAGTGTGTTTTTACTACATTAAAAGGCGGGTGTGGTAGCATATAGTGGTTGTGTGATCTGGAGACATGAGTTCAAATCCCACCACAGGCAGCTGGGGAATTTAAATTCAATGAAATAAATCTGGAATTAAAAAACTAGCATCAGCGATGGAATGATGATGATCATGAACACTACTGGATTGTTGTAAAAACCCATCTGGTTCACTAACGTCCTTTAGAGAAGGAAATCTGCTGGTCTGACCTATATATGTGACTCCAGACCCACAGGTTAACTCTTAACTGCCCTCTGCAGTTCAAGGCGGCGGCTCACCACCACCTTCTCAAGGGCAATTAGTGATGGGCAATAAATACTGGCCTTACCAGCAATGCCCACATCCGAACAAAAGAAAAAGGCACTCTATAAATGCCAGTAGTTGTTGTTGTACAATATAGCATTTTTGCTAACACCCGTGGAATGCTGGGAAACTGCTAGTCAAGCCAGAAAAGGTTAAAAGTTCTTCTAAGATTTTAGTTTGAGAAACGCCACACTCTGGTGGACCACTGGGAACAAGGTTAAGGCCGCAGTTATACTGCCACGTGTTTCCGCTTTGCAACAATGTCAAAGATGCCAGTAAAAAGAATGAAAGACTTGCGTTTATATAGCGTCTTTCGCAACCTCAGGACGTCCCAAAGCACTTTACAGCCAATGAAGTACCTTTGACGTGTCGTCAGTGCTGTAATGTAGGAAATGCGGCAGCCAAAATTGCACACAGCAAGCTCCCACAAACAAACAGAGATAAATGACCAGATAACCTGCTTTTTTTTAAGTGACGTTGGTTGAGGAATAAATATTGGCCCAGGACACTGGGAAGATCTCCCCTGCTCTTCCTTCAAAATAGTGCCGTGGGATCTTTCACGTCCACCTGAGGGGGCAGACGGGGCCTCGGTTTAACGCCTCATCTGAGAAAGGGCCCTTCCGACAGTGCAGGACTCCCTCAGGACTGCGCTGGAGTGTCAGCCTAGAATTTGTGCTCAAGTCTCGGGAGTGGGATTTGAACCCATGACCTTTCTGACTCAGAGAGGTAAGAGTGCTACCCACTGAGCCACGGCTGACAGCAGTCGAGTCAGAGGCTGACCTGACGCTGGAGAGAAATGTCTTCCCAGGAGAGGTGATCTCACATTGCTTCAGCATGGGATACAACTTAACACCAGTAAGTTCTGTATCACTGTTACAATTACGCAACCTATTAGACCCAGATTGGAGGATTCGCTCTGCAGGATGGGGACTGTAAGCAGAGGCGGAGCGGCTGAATACAACAATAATAAATCCAGCTGTTATTCCTTTATCGTTCTATGTTAATTTTTAGAACAACACTCGAAGGAGCCGCAATCACTATGCAACACATCCTGTAATCAGAGAACTGCTGCAGTAAGGAACTCCTCAGAATCTAATTTCGATGGTTTTTAATGAGGGATCCATAAAAAATGCACGTTACGCTACAGATATGGGGTCACAAAATGTAACTGGAGTAGGTTCCATGGACCACAGAGACGATATGTTACATGGTCTCACCCTTAATTAGGAAGCTATCAAAAACGTGCATTACACGTTGCGTCAAAGGTCACGGTACTGAGAGCTTTACACTCAAGAGCGTCTTAAAGAGGATGTTGTGTCATTTTGCTGTATATAACAACAACTTGGTTTACATAGCGCCCTCACACAACAACAACTGTGTGTTTACATAGACCCCTCACATAAAAGGACATCTTGCTTGTGAAGAATGGGTTAAGTCTTGGAGCCTGCCCAACGGCAGTAGTGCTGTAAGCCAGCAAGAGGGAGCAGCTTACGAGGGAGGAGAAGATTAGCGAAAAGGTGAAAATAATAATGAGATTATCACACCCTGGCACTCCTGCACTGGGGAACAGATCTCGCAATGACCCCCAGGCTAATTACTTCTGGTTAGGGATTTCTCTCCCTTTGTTCCTTATTCCCCTGCCAGTCACAATTGGCACCGCTGCAATAACTGTGCTAATGTTTCTATCAGCTTTTGTTTCACTCTAACACGAGACGCATTTGAATGTTACAGGATCAGAGTCCCACGTGTCTTCTATGACAGTTCTCCCCACTACATCTGCAAAACCAATTCTACCATCTCATCTGTAAAAGCCATTATGCCATCTACTGGGAGTCACAAACTTCATTTCAACGGCAGAGTATAACAGGAAGAGTTTACAGGCTTCTGAGGGATCACATTTTGTGCCATGGCCCACAGGGAGGCAATCTCCAGTCCGAATGAATAATTAAAAGGAAGAAGAAATGGGCTGAAGGAACTTTCATACTGGCATATATCATAGGTACACGCACACGCAAACGCATGCACACGCAAACCCACACGCATACCATATGTAAGATGCACTGGATTTAATGATGCTTGTTCCATTTAATGAGTTGCAGATAATTAGATTTTGTTTTATAGAGCTGTCTGACAAATATTCCCCTTGTACAAGGGCTTTGCTTTGAATTCTCACTCTCACCCACTGTCTAAGACACACCAGCCTGACAACAGCCAGGAAAATCCGTTCGGAGCATGCTCACTTCCTAACCTGCCATCAGGGGGCTTTGCGGCCCATCTGTTTTTCTTCTCCCCACTAAGTGTGCTCGGTGCATGGATGGGTTGGGGGTTGGTTTTGGGGGGTTGGGGTTGTGGGGTGGGTTTGGGTTTGGGGGGTGGGGGGGTTGGGGGGTGGGGGTGGGGGGGTGGGATTGGGGGGTTGGGTTTGGGGGGTGGGGTTGGGTTTGGGGGGTGGGGGGTTTGGGGGGTGGGGGGTGGGTTTGGGGGGTTGGGTTTGGGGGGGTGGGGGGGTTGGGGGGTGGGGTTGGGGGGTGGGGGTGGGGTTTGGGGGTGGGGTTTGGGGGGTGGGGGGTGGGTTTGGGGGGGTGGGGTGGGGGGTGAGGGGGGGTTGGGGTGGTGGAGGGTTGGGTTTGGGGTTGAGGGGTGAGGATGGGTTGGGGGTTGGGTTTGGGGGGTGGTGTTGGGGTGAGGGGGTTGGGGGGTGGGGTGGGGGGGTGAGGGGGGTTGGGGTGGGGGGTGAGGGGGGTTTGGGGGTTGGGGTGGGGGTGGTGTTGGGGGGTGAGGGGGGGTTTGGGTGAGGGGGGGTTGGGGGGTGGGGGGTGGGGTGAGGGGGGGTTGGGGTGGGTTTGGGGGGTGGGGGGTTGGGGGTGGGGGATTTGGGTTTGGGGGGTTGGGGTGGGGTTAGGGTTGGGGTGGGGTCTTTGCTATCAGTCTTGATGCAGGAACTAGAAGAAAAAGGCAGCAGGTTCCAGTGGATGACAGAAGGCTTCTTTAGTCAACCAATAGTCTCTTAAAGTGGCTGCGGGAAGGTGTTGGAGGTTCAGATCCTGCACTGGCCTTTTTAGAAATTGTCAGTGGGCGGACGAAACTTTCAAATGTAATAGATATAGCAGCACCTACTGTGTATTTTATATAAGGGAATAGAATTCACCCCCTCAGTATTTACCACCCGACCCCCCCGCCCCAGTGCTTAACCATCCCAGCATTTAACCCCTCTTTCTTAAAAGCAGCAGCTATTGCAGGAGCATTGTTCCACACGCACTGCCAGCCCTCCGCTACTTCAGCTTAGTGGCCATGCTTTAGTTAGAGTCTAGTGAGCGTCGCCACTACAGCCAATCCCAATCCTGCTCTCAGCCAACACCCGCACATGTGCGCTTCTGGCAGGCGTCACTGGGCAGTATTGCTTGGCTCCTCCCTGAATAAACTCCCAGGGTCATCGGAGGGAAGCTATCCCTGCCCAACATTCCTCCCTCAACCAATATCAACACAAACAGGTTAACTGCTCATTCAACCACCTGCCGTTTGTGGGATCTTCCAGACGCAAATTGGCTGATGTGTTTATCTACAAATCCTCTTCAAAGCAATTCACTGTACACAAAGTGCTAAGTGCTTTGGGACCATTATGACAGATGTGATAAAGGCGTCATATAAAATGCAAGCCTTTATTTAACAGAATTAAAGCAGTGGCTCAGTGGGTAGCACTCTCTCTCACCTCTGAGTCAGAAGGTTGTGGGTTCATAGTCCCCACTCCAGGGACTTGAGCACAGCAATCCAGGCTGACACTCCAGGGCAGTGCTGAGGGAGGTGCTGCACTGTCGAAGGTGCCGTCTTTCGGATGAGACATTAAACCGAGGCCCCGTCTGCTCTCTCAGGTGGACGTAAAAAAAACCATGGCACTATTCGAAGAAGAGTTGGGGGACTTATCCCCGGTGTCCTGGCCAATATTTATCCCTCAATCAACATCATTTAAAAGCAGATTATCTGGTCATTTTCACATTGCTGTTTGTGGGAGCTTGCTGTGCGCAAATTGGCTGCCAAATTTCCTACATTACAACAGTGACTACACTTCAAAAAGTACTTCATTGGCTGTAAAGCGCTTTGGGATGTCCGGTGGTCATGAAAGGCGCTATAGAAATACAAATCTTTCTTTACAATGGAACAACCTCCCTAGGCAGACTGTGGAAGCAGTTAACATTGATTTATTCAAATGCAAAATTAGATAGATTTCCTTCAGAAAATATCATTTTGAGATAGAGTATGAGAGTAATTTGAGACATGGCGTGTGGTGAGTGTAGTGTGCTTGGGAGGAAGAGGTGACTTTGGACCTCTGGTTCCCAAAGCTCTCCACCACTGGGGGTTTTCCTTGCGTCATGTCTGGGTCTGTTGTAAAATGAAAGAACTTGCATTTCTATAGCGTCTTTCAGGACCTCATGATGTCCCAAAGCGCTTTACAGTCAATGAAGTACTTTCGAAGTATAATCGCTGTTGTAATGTAGGACAATATCACAATTATCGTTGTATCATGTGACTACCAGGGTGGTAGAAGGTGAACTAGAGGACCTGGTTTCTTCTCCGTCTAGCAATTCCTATGTTCCTACGTCTGACAGAAGCAGCCCTCAGCCAAGATTTGTCACACTGCTCAGAATAACACAAATTAGAACAGGCAAATCTGGCTACAAGTCAATTGATGTCTTGCTGAATTTATTCAAATATCCGCCAAACTTCATCATGCTGCCCAGCTCGTGCAGGCACAATGTAACACAAATTAGAATGGGCAAATCTGGCTACAATCCAATCAATGTCCAGCTATCTGTACAGTCCTTGGAATCTATAGAACCATAGAATAACACAGCACAGAAGGAGGCCATTCGGCCCATCGTGCCTGTGCCGGCTCTTTGGTAGAGCTATCCAATT
The DNA here is from genome assembly GCA_030390025.1 of Squalus acanthias. Classification (NCBI taxonomy): domain Eukaryota; kingdom Metazoa; phylum Chordata; class Chondrichthyes; order Squaliformes; family Squalidae; genus Squalus; species Squalus acanthias. The sequence continues at coordinate 57,736,130 of CM059444.1, forward strand.
AATCCCACTCCCCCCTGCTCTTTCCCCATAGCCCTGCAAAAAAAAAGAAAATCCCTTCAAGCATTTATCCAATTCTCTCTTGAATGTTACCATTGAATCTGCTTCCACCACCCTTTCAGGCAGCGCATTCCTGATCACAACAACTCACTGTGTAGGACGCTAACATACCATTAAACTATCTCTGTATAATAAACAGATGCAATTTAAAAACCAGAATTGCTGCAGCCCCCGATAATGCTCTACATTATATTTGCCGACCCACCATGGAAGAAAAAACTGAGAAAAAAAATGCTGGAAATACACAGAGATCCGATAGAGGAACATTTAAAAAAGAGAGAGAGGTTAATGTATGAGGTGGGACCCTTCATCAGAATTCAGGTGGGAAGCTCTTCCTAGACCTGCAGCTGGACTGATGGGAACCAGATGTTGCCAGCTGCAAGAGAGAGAGAGAGAGAGAGAGAGGGGGGATGGCTATACCTCCTCCCCTTCACTCTCCAGAGGAAAAAGTGTCACCGAGAACTTCTCTCACCTGGAATGTTAATCTCCCTTTCAGACATTTCTGCCACTTTCTGTACTTTAGTTCAGGTTTTCCAGCATTTGATATGGTTTTTGTTGTTGTTGTTTAATCTCCACAGTGTTCCCAGCACCGTCCATCCCTGAGACACCCACCCACACACCCCCAGCCACACCTTCACAGGGAGAGGCTCGGCCTCATGGGGGGGGGGGGGGGGGGGGGGAGCGGTGGGGTTTGAGCCAACAGTTGCATCAAAACCAGGCGACCACCAACCAGCCAAGGAGACATTGTGCAGGAGGGAGGGGGGAGAATCAGTTCTGCCGGAGACCACAGTTCTTTCACTTAACCTGTGTACACGTTTACAAAGGGAGCCGTGCCCAGGGAAAAAAATAATAATTTATTTTATTAGGTAGACTAAATAACATTTTAAAAACTTTACAACAATTGTGGCCTTCCACCAATAAATAAAAGGTGCCAAACAGCCGGCTGATCCAATATCCCTCCCAGCTAGTCAATTTCATGTCGATTTCATTCACCTAAAAATCGATTACTCGGGACACTTGAACGCGGTACAAAAAAAGTGCCACGATATTGATAAACCTGACGAATGAATCATTTCAGAACAATTCACAATTTTCTTTAAAATCGAGTCCAACTGTCCCAGGACGAAAAAAAAAACCTTTGGTTTAAAATTATAGTGAATTACTTTTGGGGTTTGTTTTAAGATCGGGTTAGAAACGATTGAAAAAAGTTACTGAGGGGAGGGGGTCAATTTCTTAAAGAATGTGTATTTAGACCCCCCCAAATAAGAGACCGAACACAAAACACAGGGTTTAAGAAAATATAGTTTATATATACACACAAATTTGAATAAATAAAGTCACATACCTTTGTAGGATAGCCGAAGTCTGGGAATATTCATTTTAGCTCCCACATCCTGCAGATCAATAATGTTGAAGAGAAGCGGCAGAGTGCCGAGAGTTTGTATCAGAGATATTAAACCCTTCATTTTTTTTAAAAAAATGTCAAATAGTAAAAATTTAAGAGGCTCGAAAATGACACCTTCCTGGAGCTGGTTATTTAACAAGCTCTTGTTTGTCTATTTGCTAATTCTTAAATCCGGTCTGATCGCCCAGATTCCTGGCAGGTGGTGAATTTGGAGAGGGAGGTGAGTTGAGGTAAACCAGCACCGAGAGTTGGCGGAGTGTCCGCCTCTAATCCCAGGGAAAGTTGTGCCTCAGCCGGGGTGGGAGCCGCTGCAGGCACCGCTGGCGATCACGGGCTGAGTTTGAGCTGGCGAGGCGCCTCGGTAAAGCTGAGATGGGGGTTTTATAGAACACAGCGGCGCCCCTCCCAGTCCCCACACCCCGGGCTACGCCTCCCCTCCCGCTCCAAACAGATGGAAAGGAGCCAGCTCTTAGTACACAAAGCAAAGCAGCGAGCAAGGAACATCCTCCCCAGTTCCTGTGTTTGTGTGTTTTATTTAACTTAACCCTCTACCCACTTAAGAAAATCTTGTTTAATTTAAAGAGCATTCAAATAGCAAAAACTTCCTGACGTGGAAGTATATCGGCCGTTCCTTCATCGTCGCTGGGTCAAAATCCTGGAACTCCCTCCCTAACAGCACTGTGGGAGTACCTTCACCACACGGACTGCAGCGGTTCAAGAAGGCGGCTCACCACCACCTTCTCAAGGGACAATTAGGGATGGGCAATAAATGCTGGCCTTGCCAGCGACGCCCACATCCCATAAAATGATTTTTTTTTTAAAGTCCTAATTCTGTACGAATTTCTAACCAATGATATCATGGGGGAGGCAGGTTGGAGTTTGGCTTGAAGGAAGGTTAAGCTTGGAATAAGCAAGAGTGGGTTGGGATGTAGTTTGGAAGTCTCACAAGAGCATTCAGACATATTGCTGTGTGAGTGAATGCCCAGAACTGGATAAAGACGAGACGGCAGCAATAACAAGATTGCACTTGCAGATATGTTCCCTTTGGGTAATAAGGTCTGTGCGTCATTACTGTGCTCTGCAGGCACAGGAGAAGCATTATTGAGAATTGGGGATGTTAAGGGCACACTCAACTTTTCTCCTGTACAAAAATGTTGGGTTGGAGAAGTTTATTTTTATTCATTCACGGGATGTGGGCGTCGCTGGGCAAGGCCAGCATTTATTGCCCATCCCTAATTGCCCTTGAGAAGGTGGTGGTGAGCCGCCTCCTTGACAACTGAGGCCATTTCAGAGGGCAGGTAAGAGTCAACCACATTGCTGTGGGTCTGCAGTCACATATAGGCCAGACCTGGGTAAGGACGGCAGATTTCCTTCCCTAAAGGACATTAGTGAACCAGATGGGTTTTTACGACAATCCGGTAGTTTCATGGTCACCATTACTGATTTTTATTCCAGATTTTATTTTAACTGAATTTAAATTCCCCAGCTGCCGTGGTGGGATTTGTCCAGGCCTCTGGATTACTAGTCCAGTACCGTTACCACTATGCTACTGTGGGGAAGTCATGGAGAAGGTCCATTTACACTGAAACCCCAGCGCCAGTGTGAAGTGCCTGTGACTTTGCATTGATGCTCAAGTTCTATTGTAAATGCACGTATAAATCCTGAGGAAGTTCAGGAAATTTAGTTGACTTGGAGCCATGAAAGTCTTGGGTTGCAATCACAACAAGGTCCACCAGCTCCTGAAGTTCTGATGACGATGTACACTCTCTGAGGGCGAGTGGAGAAAGTAGGAGACTGCGCATAGTGTTTGCTGCATTGTTCCCCTGCCAAGATGTCAGTCTTGGCTCAGCGGCAGCACTCTTGGCTCTGAGTCAGAAGTTTGTGGACTCAAATCCCACTCCAAGATTTGAGCACATAATTTAGTTTGGTGCCTCAGAGAAAGTGTTGGATTGTTGGAGGTGCTGTCTTTTGTGTGCGATTTTAATTTGAAGCCCTATCTGCCCTCTCAGGTGGCACTATTCGAAGAAGAGCAGGGGAGTTCTCCCCGGGGTCCTGGCCAATATTTATCCCTCAATCAAGATCACTAAAAGCAGATTATCTGGTCATTTACTCATCGCTGTTTGTGGGAGCTTGCTGAGCACAAATTGGTTGCCGCACTACCCTCCATTACAACGGTGACTACATTTCAAAAAGTACATCATTGGTTGTAAAGTCCTTCGGGATGTCGTGAGGTTATGAAAGGCGCTATATAAATGCAAGTTTTTAACTATCTGTCATCACAGCCCCAGGACATCGCTGCAGGAGTTCCTCAGGGCAGTGTCCTAGGCCCAACCATCTTCAGCTTCTTCATCAATGACCTTCCCTCCAACATAAGGTCAGAAATGGGGATGTTCGCTGATGACTGCACAGTGTTCAGCACCATTCACAACTCCTCAGATAATGTAGCAGTCCATGCCCGCATGCAACAAGACCTGGACGACGTTTAGGCTTGGGCTGATAAGTGGCAGGTAACATTCACGCCACAGAAGTGCCAGGCTATGGCTATCTCAAACAAGCGAGAGTCTAACCACCGCCCCTTGACATTCAACGGCATTACCATCGCCGATACCCCCACCATCAACAACCTGGGGGTCACCATTGACCAGAAACTTAACTGGAACAGCCACATAAATACTGTGGCAACAAGAGCAGGTCAGAGGCTAGGTATTCTGCGGCGAGTGTCTCACCTCCTGACTCCCCAAAGCCTTTCCACCATCTACAAGGCACAAGTCAGGAGTGTGATGGAATACTCTCCACTTGCCTGGATGAGTGCAGCTCCAACAACACTCAAGAAGCTCGACACCATCCAGGACAAAGCAGTCCGCTTGATTGGCACCCCATCCACCATGTTAAACATTCACTCCCTCCACCACCGGCGTACCGTGGCTGCAGAGTGTACCATCTACAAGATGCACTGCAGCAACTCGTCAAGGCTTCTTTGACAGCACCTCCCAAACCCGCGGCCTCTTCCACCTAGAAGGACAAGGGCAGCAGGCGCATGGGAACACCACCACCTCCAAGTTACCCTCCAAGTCACACACCATCCTGACTTAGAAGTATATCGCCGATCCTTCATTGTCGCTGGGTCAAAATCCTGGAACTCCCTCCCTAACAGCATTGTGGGAGTACCTTCACCACACGGACCGCAGTGGTTCAAGAAGGTGGCTCACCACCACCTTCTCAAGGGCAATTAGGGATGGGCAATAAATGCTGGCCTTGCCAACGACACCCACATCATATAAAAAACGAATGAAAAATAATAAAAAAATCTGTCCTCAAATTGTACAGGTATTGGATATAGAGCAGCCTGACACTCAATAGATGTTTGAGTCTATGTCCATGACTTCTCTGAGTGTTCATTCTCCATACTCACTGACAGGATGTTCCTGGCAATTCAATAATTAAAGGGATGTTACCATCTAATAGGAAATTTTCAAATTCATAGATTTGGGGGCAATTTTAACCCAACCCGCCCATCAGGAAACTGACGGGATCGGGATCTGAGTTTTATTCCCCGCCCGATGTTTCCATTGAAGTCAATAAAGAGTAATATCTGGCGGGGTGTAAAGCCAGCATTCCACTCAATCCCATCAGATTCACAATGGGCGGTTAGGTTAAAATTACCCCCTAAATGGAATCATATAGCACAGTGGGAGGTCATTCAGCCCATTGCGCCTGTGCCGGCTCTTTGAAAGAGCTCTCCAATTAGTCCCACTCCCCCCTGCTCTTTCCCCAGTAGCCCCGCAAATTTTTCCCCTTCAATGATGTATCCAATTCCCTTTTGAAAGTTACTATTGAATCTGCTTCCAGCACCCTTTCAGGCAGCGCGTTCCAGATCACAACAACTCGCTGAGTAAAAAAAATGTCTCCTCACCCACCACCCTCCCACCCGCCGCCCCCCCACTCCTGGTTGCCTCAGATCCTGGAACAACCTGCTGCAAAAACTCCACCAGCCTCCCAGCCACTGCGGAATGTCAAGGGACATCTTCAGAATGTGGATGTTAGCTCTTTTGTGTCAGCCTGTGGCTCAGTGGCTAGCACTTTTGCCTCTGAGCCAGAAGGTTCGTGGGTTCAAGTCCCACTCCAGAGACTTGAGCACAAAAATCTAGGCTGACACTCCCAGTGCAGTGCTGAGGGAGTGCAGCACTGTCGGAGGTGCCGTCTTTCGGATGAGACGTTAAACCGAAGGCCTCGTCTGCCCTCTCAGGTGGACACGAAAGATCCCATGGGCACTATTTCGAAGAAGAGCAGGCGAGTTATCCCCAGTGTCCTGGGGCCAATATTTATCCCTCAATCCAACATCACAAAAGCAGATTGTCTGGTCATTAGCACATTGCTGTTTGTGGGAGCTTGCTGTGCGCAAACTGGCTGCCGCGTTTCCTACATTACAACAGTGACTACACTTCAAAAAGTACTTCACTGGCTGTAAAGTGCTTTGGAACGTCCGGTGGTTGTGAAAGGCGCTATAGAAATGCAAGTCTTGTCTTTTAATCTTAAATTCTAGTTTCATTTTTAAATGAGAAATTTCTAGTCAGACGAATTGGGTGACTCAACGGCCTAAATGTATCGCTGTTTCTGTCTCCCTGTCTTCTTGTTTCTAAACATGCTAAAATGGTTACTGATTTCGCACTTGATAATGTACTTCATATCTGAGCAACAGCAACTTAACTTTCTGCAGCAGTTTTAAGAAAGAAAAGAATTTGCATTTATATAGCGCCTTTCATGACCTGAGGAAGTCCTAAAGCGCTATATAAATGCAAGCCAATTTGCGCACAGCAAGGTCCCACAAACAGCAATGTGATAATGGCCAGAAACTGTGGGAGCACCTTCTCCTCATGGACTGCAGAGGTTCAAGAAGGCGGCTCACCACCACCTTCTCAAGGTCAATTAGGGATGGGCGATAAATGCTGGCCTTGCCCAGCGAAGCCCACAGCCCATGAATTAATTTTTAAAAAAAAATCTGGTTTTGTGATGTTGGTTGAGGGATAAATATTGGCCAGGACACCGGGAAGAACTCCCCTGCTCTTCTTCGAAATAGTGCCGTGGGATCTTTTTGTGTCCGCCTGAGAGAGCAGGTTTAACGTCTCATCTGAAAGACGGCACCTCCGACAGTGCTGCACTCCCTCAGCACTGCACTGGGAGTGTCAGCCTGGATTTTGTGCTCAAGTCTCTGGAGTGGGACTTGAACCCACGACCTCTGACTCAGCAACGGCTAACATAATGAGCATCACAAGGTGCTTCACGAAGGAGAAACGGATACCCAATGGTAGGGGAAAAGTAAAGGGAGATAGATAGCCCAAAGCACAGCTGAAAAGATAGGTTTTGAGGAGACGTTTAAACGCGGAAAGACGGAGGGGTTTAGGGAGAGGCTTCTCAGGGAATAGTGTCGAGACAGCTAAAGGCCCTGCCACAAATCGTGGAGCAACGGTGGAGAGAGGTGCAAAGGAGGCCAGAGTCGGGGGACTGAAGGACAAGAGCTGGGAGATAGAGCTGGCAGAGGCTGGAAAAAGTAAGGTGGGCGAGGTGGTGGAGGGGCTGATGGATAGGGTCGCCAACCCTCCAGGATTGGCCTGGAGTCTCCAGGAATTACAGACTAATCTCCAGGACACCGCTGCGAGCCAACCAGGAGATAAACTATAGGGGGTGTTAATAAAAAATTAATTTCCTTTGAACACTTTTGTTAATTAGTTATAAAAGTATCAGGCCTGGGAAAAAAGGCTGCTTGACTGACAGTCAAGAATCCAATTGGGCAATGAAGCGTCTATTCACCTTCCGACTGGCGTAGGAAGGCAGTGCACCATGAGGTTGGACGGGGGCGACTGAGGGCAGGTGGTCATGTGATGAAACCTCCACAGATATGTCCAACCAGGGTTGGCAAACCCACTTGTAGACGAGGACGAGGATTTTGAATTGGTTGTGGGGGGCACGGCATCACTAGAGTTCGGCAAGGTCAGGGGTGATGGGTGAGCAGGACTTGGGGTGGGGCAGGTTACAAGGGGTGGAGCAAGCATATAGGAAGGAACCTGTAAAAATAAAATCAGTGAACGCTGATCAATCAATGCATTGGAGTGTGGAGTAAGCGTGTCGGGACAGCAGTTTAACCTGTAAGAATCAGCAAGCACTGATCAATAAACACAAGAATGCATGTAAGAGGACAGTAGGTGAAGGCAATCTTGGCTTTGGCTGTGATGGTCACACAGGCTGGTGTCCGGGCCTACAGCTGAAGAGTAGCCTGCTGAGTGAGGTAACGGAGAGGCTCCAGTCCCCATAGATCAGTACCCCAGACACGAGTTGCTGCCTGTCCCTCTGTTCAAGACCCTAGTTGCCTGAAAATCGCTCCTATGCATCTGACACATTTTATAATGAGTATTGTGAAGTTGAAAGACAGACTTGCATTAATACAGCACCTTTCACGACCTCAGGACGTCCCAAAGCACTTTACAGCCAATTAAGCGCTTTTTGAAGTGTAGTCACTGTTGTAATGTAGAAAATGCAGCAGCCAATGTGCGCACAGCAAGCTCCCACAAACAATAATGTGATAATGAAAAGATAATGTGTTTTTGTGATGTTGATTGAGGCATAAATATTGGCCAGGACACCGGGGAGAACTCCCCTACTCTTCTTCAAAATTGTGCTGTGTGATCTTTTACGTCCACCTGAGAGAGCAGGTTTAATGGTTATTTTTCAGACAGGAACAGCGGTGTAATGAGTGTTGACGATCAGATTGTTGCATGGTGCTGTCCACACAAGCTTTATGACTGTGGCGAGTGATAAGCTGCAGATTATTACACAGGATTACATCGGATAGACGGCACAGAAACAGGCCATTCGGCCCAACCAGTCCATGCCGGCGTTTATGCTCCACTCGAGCCTCCTCCCGTCTTTCCTCATCTAAATCTATCGGCACTAGCCCTCTATTCCCTTCTCCCTCATATGCTTGTCCAGCCTTCCCTTAAATGCATCTATACTATTCGCTTCAACCACTCCCTGTGGTAGCGAGTTCCACAGTCTCACCGCTCTCTGGGTAAAGAAGTTTCTTCTGAATTCCCTATTGGATTTCTTGGTGACTATCTTATATTGATGGCCTCTAGTTATGCTCTTCCCCACCAGTGGAAACATTCTCTCTGTGTCTACTCTATCAAAAGCTTTCATAATTTTAAAGACCTCTATTAGGTCACCCCTCAGCCTTCTTTTTTTCAAGAGAAAAGAGACCCAGCCTGTTCATCCTTTCCTGATATGTGTCAGCAATAACGGTCAGTGTAACATACAGACAATGGCAGATACCCACCGGGAGTAATTACAGGGCAGTATTCTTATATAGATGTTCAGATAATTAACAATTAAACGAATGCAGTGACATGAATCTTGTCATTCATGTATGAAGTAATACTGGGCGGCCTGCTGGTGGCGCTGTCCAGGGAGAGTTAAATACTCGGGCATGGGCCCAGCTTGCTTAGGACATTCCTCAACAGGAACTAGTGAAGGACACAACTAGATCTCCATGTTGTAAAACAGTTGATTAAAGCTTTGTTTAACGCTTAGACCAAGTGCCTAGTAGTTTTCTTACGTCACGCAGTATCAGCGGTTTGATGCTTTATGTAAAGGAGAGACATGGAGGAAACAGACAGAGAGAGATCTCCGTCCTAGTGTGCTGCTAAAATAAACTCATTTTGTATTTCTTTCTCCAGTTTTCCTGCCTTCGGTCCTGAAGGCACTGCTTAGTGTTGGTGTCTGACCCACAGGCGCCAGTCATCATCCGGCACCTCACCCCAGTGCCCATTCCTCATGCCAGTGGGCTTTTGAACTGCGGAGGGCATCGCAGCAGAGCCTCTGCCTTACCCAACATCCAAACATAGGAACAGGAGGAGACCATTCAGCCCCTCGAGCCTGTTCCGCCACTCAATTAGAACATGGCTGATCTGTATCTGAACTCCATTTACCCGCCTTGGTTCCGTAACCCTTAATACCCTTGCCTAACAAAAACCTGCCGATTTCAGATTTGAAAATATGCAAAGATGCAAAATTTCCAGTAGTGAAGGGGTGGGTGGGTGACCGGATAGCGATCAGAAGCAGGAACCTCGGCTGGTTTACCCCTCCCCCGCCTTATCCCAGCGGCTCAGACACAACAGTTACATTTAGCACAAACTGGGGCGACGGCTCCAGCCCCACACCGAGGGTTGCACTTGCTCACTAAACCACTGGGGGGAGCTCAACACAACTTTTGGCAGGCCAGAAATATAACGAAATACTGAAAGTCTACCAGTAATTTCTTTCAGGGGTTCTGTGACAGTCCAAGTTATTGGAGGTCCCGGCTGTATTAATATATATTTTTTTGAGGGCCGTTACAAAAGAATAATTTCCCTGGGAATCACTTTCTCCAAGAACTGGGAGAGCAAACAGCAGGAAAGTTGCTCAATCTGATATTAGGACTTACTCAGTTTGATGTGAATGTAGTTCCGTTCTACCAATAAATACTGCCTTTTAAACAGACTGTTCGCCCCCCCAATCATTTCTAATAGTATTTGCAGCAAAGAGTTGTGTAATTTCCTACACTTTGAAATTGATCCAAAAAAAGTATCTGGTCCAATAAACTAAATGCCAGTTGTTTTTTTAAAGAAATGTTTTGAAAGCTGCAGCAAATTAAATGTAACATCACATTCTGGCCTCAGGGTCAAGTAGCACTTTATTAATATTCCCATATATAAAGAAAATTAAATTGGCATTTTCCTGCAATTCCCCAAATGACGTCACACCCACATCGACACTGCGCTCATCACTAAGTCCTCAGAGAGGCAAGTGCGCCAATATAAGGATCACTATTGTCAAATAAAGCTATTTAAATCAGTGCTGAAATAAAAGGTGGCCCATCAAAACTGTAGCAATAGTGTTAGGGGCAAGGACAAGAGCACTCGCACTAACATTTAAAACCAAGTATCAGTTAATCTGCATATGAACCATCTGAACACCTCGATTAGATTCCATCCTGTAACTCACTCCCAGGTATCTATTATTCCTTTTTTTTATTCATTCACGGGATGTGGGCATCGCTGGCAAGGCCGACATTTATTGCCCATCCCCAGTTGCCCCTTGAGAAGGTGGTGGTGAGCCGCCTTCTTGAACCGCTGCAGTCCGTGTGGTGAAGGTGCTCCCACAGTGCTGTTAGGGAGGGAGTTCCAGGATTTTGACCCAGCGACAATGAAGGAACAGCCGATATATTTCCAAGTCAGGATGGTGTGTGAGTTGGAGGTTAACTTGGAGGTGGTGGTGTTCCCATGCGCCTGCTGCCCTTGTCCTTCTAGGTGGTAGAGGTCGCGGGTTTGGGAGGTGCTGCCGAAGAAGCCTTGGCGAATTGCTGCAGCGCATCTTGTAGATGGTACACACTGCCCACACATTGTTATATAAACCATCTGAGCCCCTCGATTAGATTCCAGCCTGTAACTGAATCAACAACAGCTTGCAGTTATACAGTGATTTTAATGTAGACAAACGTCCCAAGGTGCTTCACAGAGGTGTCATCGAAAGAAAATGGACGCTGAGCCAAAGCAGGAGATGTTAGGATAGGCGACCAAAAGCTTGGTCAAAGAGGTGGGTTTTAAAAAAGGGGAGGGAGGGGGAGGTGGAGGGGTCTAGGGAGAGAATTTCAAAGTGTGTGGGGCCCAGGTGGCTGAAAGCATGGCCACCAATGCTGGAGCGAAGGTGAGAGTCAGAGAAACAGAAAGTTCGGGGGACGGAAGGGTTGTAGGGCTGGAGGAGGTTACAGAGCTAGGAAGGTATGAGGCCATGAAGAGATTTAAACACAAGAAGGAGAATTTTTAATTCTGGGGCGTTGGGGGACTGGTAGCCAACGTACGTCAGTGAGGAGAGGTGATAGGCGAGCAGAATTTGGTGCCAGAATCCTAGATATCCATTATTCTGTATATAAAACATCTGAACCCCTCAATTAGATTCCAGCCTGTAACTCACTCCCAGTTATCCGTTACTCTATATAAACCATTTGAACCACCCCGATGAGATTCCAGCCAGTAACTCACTCCCAGACAGCAGTTCTTTGGTATAGAAACCATCTGAGCTCCTCAATCAGATTGTAGCCTACGTGGGATCTGTACGGTACTTGTAGATTTACTATGTAGTCTTCCCACCTTCAACCCACAGTGCTTCTATACAACACAGCTGACGTCCTTACACAGATCAGTTCAGCTCTTTGAATCAGCTCCTGTGCAAATAGTGATCAACCCACCTACAATATGAGTCACCCTGGGAGCAATGCCCAGAGTTTACAGGATTGGATTTGAAAAGCAGAAGACACTTTTAATAGATGGATTGCCCACTGAGTTGTATATTTGACGTGAACCTTCACGCTAGCAACAGTTGCCCTTAATGCGCACTAACCAAGTCAACAGACTCCAATTATTATACTTGTCTTTAAGAGACACTGTCACATAATATAAGCTTGCGGCATGTTGTCAGCCGTGGCTCAGTGGGTAGCACCCTCGCCTCTGAGCCAAGAAGATTGTGGGTTCAAGTCCCCCTCCTTCGACACAAACCCAATGAAGTGCTGAGGGAGGTGCTGCACTGTCAGAGGTGCCGTCTTTTGGATGAGACGTTAAACCGAGGCCCCTGTCTGCCCTCTCAGGTGGACGTAAAAGATCCCATGGAACTATTTCGAAGAAGAGCAGGGGAGTTCTCCCCGTGACGTGGTCCATATTTGTCACTCAATCAACGTCACAAAAAAAACAGATTATCCGGTCATTATCACATTGCTGTTTGTGGGAGCTTGCTGTGCGCAAATTGGCTGCCGCCTTTCCCACATTACAACAGTGACTGCGCTTCAAAAAGTACTTCATTGGCTGTAAAGCGCTTTGGGACGTCCGGTGGTCGTGAAAGGCGCGATATAAATGCAAGTCTTTCTTTCTTTATGCAATAGATGGGGCGTTTCATGTCGTTTTTCTGTTAATGAGGGTGACAAGACAAGGTAAGCCAAATATCAGAGTCAAAGTGACCTGAAGTGTCTGGGGCTGGGCCATAACCACAAATTCAGACACATCACATTCAGGTGTGTCTGTCACGTAAAACGTGCCTTCAGTGCACCGCAGCTATGTACAGTGCCATTTTCCCTCGCCTGCCATATCAGTTTGCTGCTGTTTAGCGTTCGGTAGCTGGGCATGTGACTGCTGCCTGTAGCTGGTGCCACGGTAACGTGGGAAAGTATTTTATGAAGATCTTTGGAGTATTAAAAAAAATTGCCAGGACAATTGGAGCTGTCAAGAATCATCCAAGGTTCCCAAGTGCTCTCTGATGATCTCTTTTGAAAGGTGTCCATGTGCGTGAATGTCAGGTGATAGCAAGATGATTCCCCTTATAGAACTACATAGAATTTACAGCACAGAAACAGGCCATTCGACCCAACTGGTCCATGCCGTTGTTTATGCTCCACACGAGCCTCCTCCCACCCTACTTCATCTAATCCCATCAACATAACCTTCTATTCCTTTCTCCCTCATGTGTTTATCAAGCTTCCCCTTAAATGCATCTATGCTATTCGCCTCAACTACTCCATGCGGCAGCGAGTTCCGCATTCTCACCACTCTCTGATTAAAGAAGTTTCTCCTGAATTCCTTATTTTATTTATTAGTGACTTTATTATATTTATGACTCTTAGGGGGCGATTTTACCAGCCCTGGGGAGGCGGGACTGCCAGGAAAATGGCAGAATTTGGGGGCGGGCGCCCAACCCGCCCCCAACCCGCCTCCATGCCATCTTCCTAGGAGGCGGGTAGCCGTTCCGTGCCGGGTCCCGTCTCCTTGGAGGCGGGAAGGGATGAAAGCCTATTAACTGCCTGTTAACAGGTAGTTAACAGGCAGAAAATAGGATTATCCCCTTTTTGCCCTCACAAGTGCGGGCTTCCCGAAGGCTCTGAAACCCGCCAGGTCAGCGAGGCAAGTACTGGGTCTGCGGGGGTCGGGGAGGGGTGGTGGTGGGGGGGTGCAAAAGTGTGCTGTGGAGGTGAGTGATGGGTGCAAGAGTGTAGAGGTGAGTATCTGAGGTAAGTGCAAAGTGTTAGTAAAAGTGTACTTACCTTTGTTTCTTCCTGCAGGCTTCAGTCGGTGTATATGCGGAGAGTCTCGGACCTCCGTGTTGCAGATGACAGGTGGCCGTTGCATTCTCAGATGCAACAACCATCTCATTTCTGCAAAAGAAAGAGGTTTGATGAGTCTTTAGTTCAAGACCTCATCAAACTACAGAGAATGTCACTGTTTGACAGCTTCACAGAGCTGTCAAACGATGACAATTCATCTGTCAAAAATTTTTGACAGATGAAACGTCATACGTTGATGTTCTCTGTAACCGACTTTCCCAAAATTGGCCTGCTAAGCCCGCTAGGCGGGCTTAACAAGGTCAATCAAGGGAAAATAGCGTGGGTTGGCCAGAAGTTGATGGAGGCGGGACTGAAACCCGACAAGGGGTCGTCCATTTAAGACGGAGATGAGGAGAAATTTTTTCTCATACAGGGTCGTGAGTCTTTGGAACTCTCTTCCTCAGAGGGCGATGGAAGCGGAGTCTTTGAATATTTTTAAGGCAGAGGTAGATAGATTCTTGGTAAGTAAGGGGGTGAAATGTTATCGGGGGTAGGCGGGAATGTGGAGTAATCGGATCAGCCATGATCTTATTGAATGGCGGAGCAGGCTCGAAGGGCCGAGTGGCCTACTCCTGCTCCTAATTCGTATGTAAGTGGGAGTCCCGCCTCCAAAAGCTCCCCATTGAGAAAATCACCCCCATAGTTTTTAGTCTCCCCCACAAATGGAAACATCTTCTCTACGTCTACCCTATCAAACCCTTTCATCCTTTTAAAGACCTCTATTAGGTCACCTCTCAGTCTTCTCTTTTCTAGAGAATAGAGCCTCTGCCTGTTCCCATAAGCAAATAGTCCTAATCCCATGTGCCCACTCTGTTCCCACATCCTTTTCTTTCACCCATCTATCTAACCTATTCCTACATGTTGACATTGTCTCAGTTTCAATCACTGCATGTCACAGGCTCAGAACCCTCCTCTCCCTGTCCGAGATCTCTTACATTTAATCTTATATCTGTGGCGCCTCATTCGAAAGCCCCGCCACCAATATTCCCTCTAATTACTTTTAGTGCGCGGTCCCTTTAACTGGATGCGCGGCCCATTCGGATTTTCGCACATGCGCGGTTTCGTCCCTGTAGAAGCCAGTGAGCGGCCTGCGCGGGACCTCCAGACCGCTGCGCGCGCCCCGCAGCTTAGCGGGAACGTTGCCCTCAACCACTGCAAACGCTCATTCTCTACCTACCCAGCCCCATCCCTTCACAATTTTAAACACCTCAATCAAATCACCTCATAATCTCCTCTGCTCTATCGAAAACTGCTCCGACTTTTAGTCTGCGAGAACTGTTTAGTCTCAGGCTTGAACAATGACCCGTTATTGGAGTGGCGGGTTGGCACATGTACAACCGTATCTGAGTATTTCAGGAATGAAGGGGAGAAAAAATGGGGGCGTGCAAGGAAGAACTGAACCAAAAAAAAAATTGTATATTACAACCTATTTCTTGTGTTCGAACGTTTAAGTTTGTCTTTATGTTATTGGTGACAAGACTTCCTTGCGGTGTAATCCTCTCCCGTTCATTATAAAATACGAGAAATACCATTGAAGATTAGGCGGAGATTCCCGTCCCACACTGCCTCAAACTCTGGGCATGGTTCTCCCTCGAGCACTGCCCGTCCATTCTGGATGAAGAACAGACACAAACAATCTTCAACCTTTTTGAGGGGATATTTCTAAACTGTCTCTGCTGGAAGAAGATCGCAGACTTTGCCAGCTGTGTGAGCTGCTTCCACTCCTCCACCGTGTGCCTTTTGTTACTGCTGTTAAAGCCTCTACAGCATCCGTACTCCTAAAGGATTCAATTATCAGCATGTGGACGCTCCCAGCTGCATTGGAAGGACACGGAACCTCCTAATCTCAGTCATTTAACACTAACCAAGGCTGCAGACAATTTGACTCCCACGGTTTGTATTCAATTAGAGGCTCCTTGTCTGAAAGAGGAGTCGTTCTTCAGGGATGTAGCTGTTTGATTTCTCTTGACGTGTTGTGTCCAGGTTTCACTTTCACTCAGTTAAAGTTTCCTCTTCTCCTTTGCTGCGAGTTGGCCATTTATCACATTGTTGTGCTAGTGCTGGGCAAAGCTCTTTCCTCTTAAGAAGATAAGACAAGTTATATGATTAGAAAAGGCCACTCAACCCAGGAAGGCTCCTCCCTTCAGTATTTCAGCTCTCACAGCCTAGCATCCACCATCTCTGCATGCCCAACGTCTATGGTCCCTACTAGGAGCATACCAACAAGAGGAGGTTATGGAGGGAGCAGGGAAACAAAATCATCCAGGTTTTCAACCCCTGATCACCATCCAACAACACCTGTCTGAAAGTGTGCGAATGTTGGTTAAGTCGAGGGTCAGGCTTGATGCGCTCTGCAGTTCACACGTGAAGAATGGCTACTTGGTTGAGATACAGCAACCACGCAGCTATACCCCAGCAAACGTTAACTTCAGGAGGGAGGGAACATAGGAACAGGGGTCGGCCAGTCAGCCCCTCGGGCCTGCTCCACCATTCATGGCTGATCTGCACCTCAACTCCACTTACCCGCCTTAGCGGCCATATCCCTCGATACCCTCACCGAACAAAAATCTATCGATCTCAGTCTTGAAAGCTCCAATTGTCCCCCAGCATCCCCAGCCTTTTGGGGGAGAGAGTTCCAGATTTCCGCTCCCCTTTGCGTGAAAAAGTGCTTCCTGATTACACATCTTAGCTGTAATTTTAAGATTATGTCCCCTCATTCGTGACTCCCCACCAGAGGAAATAATTTCTCCCTATCGACCTTATCGAATCCTTTTAACATTTAAAAAGAATATTGCCTGGTGGATTATTCCAGATTATTCCAGGCTGTAACTAGTGGGGTACCGCAAGGATCAGTGCTGGGGCCTCAGCTATTCACAATCTACATCAATGATTTGGATGAGGGGACCAAATGTAATATATCCAAGTTTGCTGATGATACAAAGCTGGGTGGGAGTGTAAGTTGTGAGGAGGATGCAAAGAGGCTTCAAGGGGATATAGACAGGCTAAGTGAGTGGGCAAGAACATGGCAAATGGAATATAATGCAGAGAAATGTGAAGTTATCCACTTTGGTAGGAAAAATAGAAAAGCAGAGTATTTTTTAAATGGTGAGAGATTGGGAAATGTTGGTGTTCAGAGGGTCCTGGGTGTCCTTGTACACGAATCACTGAAAGTTAACATGCAGGTACAGCAAGCAATTAGGAAAGCAAATGGTATGTTGGCCTTTATTACAAGAGGATTTGACTATTAGAGTAAAGACATCTTACTGCAATTATATAGGGCCCTGGTGAGACCACACCTGGAGTATTGTGTACAGTTTTGGTCCCCTTACCTAAGGAAGGATATACTTGCCATAGAGGGAGTGCAACGAAGGCTCACCAGACTAGTTCCTGGGATGGGGGGATTGTCCTTCGAGGAGAGATTGAGTAGACTGGGCCTATATTCAAAAGAGTTTAGAAGAATGAGAGGTGATCTCAGTGAAACATACAAAATTCTTACAGGGCTTGACAGGATAAATGCAGGGAGGATGTTTCCCCTGGCTGGGGGGTCGAGAACCAGGGGTAACAGTCTCAGAATAAGGGGGTCGGCTATTTAGGACTGAGATGAGGAGAAATTTCTTCACTCGGAGGGTGGTGAATCTTTGGAATTCTCTACCCCAGAGGGCTGTGGAGGCTCAATCGTTGAGTATATTCAAGACAGAGATCGATAAATTTTTGAATATTAAGGGAATCAAGGGATATGGGGATAGTGCAGGAAATTGGAGATGAGGTAGAATATCAGCCATGATCTTATTGAATGGCGGAGCAGGCTCGAAGGGCCAAATGGCCGACTCCTGCTCCTATTTCTTATGTTCTTATGCTGAGTGAAGACAGAGAAGGACTTAGTTCTAATGTTCAGTGTCAGCTGTGGCTCAGTTGGTAGCACTCTCACCTCTGAGTCAGAGGGTCGTGGGTTCAAGTCCCACTCCAGAGACTTGAAGCACCTAAAGCTAGGCTGACACTCCAGTGCAGTGCTGAGGGAGTGCTGCACTGTCGGAGGTGCCTTCTTTTGGATGAGACGTTAAACCGAGGCCCCGTCTGCCCTCTCAGGTGGACGTAAAAGATCCCACGGCGCTATTTCGAAGAAGAGCAGGGGAGTTATCCCCGGTGTCCTGGTCAATATTTATCCCTCAACCAACATCACAAAAACAGATTATCTGGTCATTATCACATTGCTGTTTGTGGGAGCTTGCTGTGTGCAAATTGGCTGCTGTGTTTCCCACATTACAACAGTGACTACACTTCAAAATGTACTTCATTGGCTGTAAAGCACTTTGGGACGTCCGGTGGTCATGAAAGGCGCTATAGAAATGCAAGGCTTTCTTTCCCCCCACTAATGAATAGCCCCCTTGCTAAAGAAAGAAAAGAAGTTGCATTTATGTCGCCCCTCTCACAACCTCAGGATGTCCCAAAGCGCTTTACAGCCAATGAAGTACTTTTTGAAATGCAGTCACTGTTGTAATGTAGGAAACGCGGCAACCAATTTGCGCACAGCAAGCTCCCACAAACAGCAATGTGATAATGACTGAATAATCTGTATTTTAGTCATGTTGGTTGAGGGATAAATATTGGCCCAGCCAGAACTATGTATGAAGAGTAGCCACTCGGGTGATAGATCTAAGCTCCACCAGCCAGGGAAACGTGTCGCAGCACGGGTTGCTGAAGAGGTAAGTAGGGAGACTGGGTGAAAAACATCAGATTTGTTTTCCACGGGGCCAGATTTGGTGACGTGCACGCTGTCACTCACATAGCACGCACAGGGGCATCACCGGCCCCTTTGTTAAACGCTGACACTGTCGCTTTAATATGTACTTGCTTTTGTTGTGCTGGCCTTGCCCAGATAGCTCTACAGTTTCGTTTCTGAAGGGACAGCTTCAAATCGAACAAGATGGGCCAAGTTAAGAAGGGGAGAGAGAGAGAAGGAAAGAAAGAAAGAAAGAACTTGCACTTATATAGCATCTTATCACATCTTTGAGGAGATTCCAAAGCTCTCGACATGCAATGAATTATTCTGAAGTCCAGTTACTGTTGTTATACAAATGAACCTAATGAGTTAATTAAAACGTGTCCCAATTTGAGTCAGTTTTGGTTCGAGATTCGGTTTGAACTGATCCTGCTCCTTCATCCTCTCTCCGTGTTTCTACCAATGCCCAGGTCTTGGAGACACATTTACACGTGTCAATTATTGCTCTATTTGTCCATCCCTACTGCGTTGACAAGTAGTTCCATCAGTGCCTGAGATATTCCTTCCTAAAGAGTACCAGATGGGGCCAAACCGGCACGATGAAGTCATTTCTTTTTCGCTGGAGAGTGTGTGCAGTCGGTAGTCAGCAGTGCCCAGCAGGATCTGTGTAAAGTATCTGAGCTGTGTGCTCCTGTGTCAGATCCTGCGCTGTCACGATGCCAAACCACAGGACATTGAACCCTGGCCCATCCTTTGCTGACAGCGCCAGCTCACGCTGCTTCATACTGAGTGGGACAGTGGTGGTGGGGAGGTGGGGGGGGGTGCTCTGTCCAAACTGGCCCAGGCTTTGAGTCAGCTCCGTATCATTCCCGAGTGACCGGCAATGCATTTGGAGAAGGAGAAAGGAAATAATTGAGGCAACACACTTTGTCTGTCTGGATCAAGGCTGTGTTTCATGTTCCTGTGGTCTCTTTGTTTTCATTTGCATGTGTGGCTCACTATAAATACTGTAAATCACAGACAGCTTTGAAAGCTGAGAATTGCAGTTGTACAGAGCTCTGGTTAGACTCCATCTGGAGTCACTGCGTTCAGTTCTGGGCACCGCACCTCAGGAAGGATATATTGGCCTTGGAGGGGGTGCAGCGCAGATTCACCAGAAAGGGTTAAATTATGAGGACAGGTTGTATAGACTAGTCTTGTATTCACTTGTATAGAAGATTAAGGGGTGATCTAATTGCAGTGTTTAAGATGATCAAAGGAGTTGATAGTGTAGATAGAAACTATTTCCTCTGGTGGGGGGAGTCCAGAAGTAGGGGCCACAACCTTAGAATTAGAGCCCGGCCGTTCAGGGGCGATGTCAGGAAGCACTTCCTCACACAAAGGGTAGTGGAAATCTGGAACTCTCTCCCCCAAAATCTGTTGAGGCCGGGGGGTCAATTGAAAATTTCAAAACGGAGATTGCTGGGTTTTTGTACGGCAAGGGTATTAAAGGGTTACGGAGCCAAGGCGGGTAGATGCAGTTAAGGTACAGATGATCTAACTGAATGGTGGCACAGGCTGGAGGGGCTGAATGGCCTACTCCTGTTCCTATGCAGTTAGAGATCGCCCCTTCATCTCTATGATTCTGTTAAAAAGTACTTAGATGTGCACTTGAAGTGCCGTAACCTACAAGACTACAGACCAAGTGCTGGAAGGTGGGATTAGGGTGGAGAGCTCTTTGTCGGCCGGCGCGGACAAGATGAGCCGAATGGCCTCCTCCTGTGCTGTAAATGTCTATGATTTCTATGATGTTCCTATTCTGTAGTGGTGGTTATTTACGGCTCAAAGCGCTTAAGAAAGTAGCTGTTTCATAGAACAGGCTGTCTGATTTAAAATAAAATCAGATGGCCAACTAGATAGGTGGCTCCATCAAAAAAACCAACGGGGTGATGCCCAGTTAGTCTGTTTTTACTGCTGTTAGTTGTGGGAAGAATATTGGCCCAGGACTCAGCGATAAATCCCTCCTCCTCTTTCAATAGTGACACATTTCGGAGTGTGCCAGACACTTGACTGATTAACAAAAAAAATATAGATAATTTAAAGTTTGCATCTGACAGAGTGCCTGACACGTGCAAAGTATCTGTTGGATGCAATGCTTGCTGATTGACTCAAATTTCACATTCACATCTAATCCAAAAAACACTTAAAATATTTGTGCCTCTATCTCTCAAAAGATTCCCATTGGCAAAAGAGAGTGAGATCCCTGAAAAAAAAATCAAATTCCTGTCAACAGCTCGGCCATTTCCCCCATCCACCTCATTATAAAACGCTCAAAGCTGCATTTATAACAAAAAGATCGAAATCAATCAATTCAACAATTTCCCCCCCCCCCCCCCCCCGCAGAAAAGTTTAGCCATCAATCTTAGCCATCCCATCCTCCACACAGGCATCCCCATCTCTCAACAACCTGGAGTTTCTCTTCTTCTTCATCCCAGGGCCCTGTTTCCTAGAATGGGGCGTCTGAGTTTAAAAGGAAATTTGCCCAATAGCTGGACAGACAGGACTGGGCCACGTTAAAAATATACTGAAGAAACATTTTAAGGAATTACACAAATAGTTAGGATTGAGCCGAAGAGTGTTGTTCAGTTTGGTCTCGAGACAATGACAGTTTTAAAGGACATGATGTGGAGATGCCGGCGTTGGACTGGGGTGGACAAAAATGAGAAGTCGCACAACACCAGGTTATAGTCCAACAGATTTATTTAATTTTACAAGCTTTCGGAACAGACCCCCTGGGACACATCTCATTGTCTTGGCTGTGCTCTTTGATGTAGGAAAGATTTGAATATATTTTGTCTGTGTTTAAATTGTGAATTCTGGGAGATTCTCTCACTGCTAACTTACCTGACGAAGGAGCGAACTGTTCCGAAAGCTTGTAAAATTAAATAAATCTGTTGGACTATAACCTGGTGTTGTGCGACTTCTCAGTTTTAAAGGAGAACAACTTGCATTTACATAGCGCCTTTAACTTGGTGAGAACGTCCCAAGGCGCTTCACGGCAGCGCAGCCAGGCAAAAATTGACACCCAGCCCAAGAAGGAGACATTAGGACAGGTGACAAAAAAGCTTGGTCAAATAGGAAGGTTTTAAGGAGCGTCTTAAAGGAGGAAAGAGAGAGATAGCGAGGCCAAGAGGCTTCAGCTTTACATAGCGTGCTCAGTTGTCATGGCAATTAAAAGGTTGCTCAGTCTATCTGGTTTTCTCTCTCTTTACAAATAGCTGGTGCCAACTAGCTGGTGAATATTCGAGCCATACCCAAAACTAACTAAACAATACCTACTTTTAAGACTTAGATTTGCTTAGCAAGGACAGCATTTGGTCTGGAGATGCAAACAGATTGTGCTATTAATTCTAAATCACAAGACGGATATTCTAACCTTTGTTTGTACAGACTCATATGATTACACATCATTGCAATTATCTTGGATGGTATTGCTCTTGTACATCATATAATAAATCACAAGGGATCATTAGTGTCAGCTGTGGCTCAGTGGGTAGCACTCTCGTCTCGGAGTCAGAAGGTTGTGGGTTCAAGTCCCACTCCAGGGACTTGAGCACATAAATCCAGGCTGACACACCAGGGGAGTGCTGCACTGTCGGAGGTGCCGTCTTATCGGACTGAGACGTTAAACTGAGGCCCCGTCTGCCCTCTCAGGTGGACATAAAAGATCCCATGGCACTATTTTGAAGAAGAGCAGGGGAGTTATCCCCAGTGTCCTGGCCAATATTTATCCCTCAATCAACATCACTAAAACAGATTATCTGGTCATTATCACGTTGCTGTTTGTGGGAGCTTGCTGTGCGCAAATTAGCTGCCGCGTTTCCTACATCACAACAGTGACTACACTTCAAAAAGTACTTCATTGACTGTAAATGCATTGAGGTGCTATAGAAATGCAAGTCTTTCTTTCTAATTCTAAATTTGATAATGTACACAGAATTACAGCATTCTTCCAGATGTGGAAGGACTATGACCACAGGCGGTGTGGACACATCAGTTACAACAGTCTTCATCATAAGCAAAAGGTCAGCAGGGTCTCCCCACCACTTGCTTTTTATGGATCTGGATGTGCACGAAATGGCTGTCACATCACCTACATGACAATGATCACCACACTTCAAAATGAATTTGTCATATGTGGTTCATTTGAGATGTTACTGAGAGATGTCTGTCTGTCTGGTGTCAGCTGTGGCTCAGAGTGGGTGACACTCTCACCTTCTGAGTCAGAAGGTCGCGGGTTCAAGTCCCACTCCAGGGACTTGAGCACATAAAGCTAGGCTGACACTCCAGTGCAGTGCTGAGGGAGTGCTGCACTGTCGGAGGTGCCGTCTTTCAGATGAGACGTTAAACCAAGGCCCCGTCTGCCCTCTCAGGTGGATGTAAAAGATCCTACAGCACTATTTCGAAGAAGAGCAGAGGAGTTCTCCCCAGTGTCTTTCTAACACTAATTATGCTATTTCATAGGTTCCGAGCTCTTGGAACTTCCACTAGCATCTACATTTCTGAATTGGAAGGTTGTAGTGAGGATATAAACCCACTTCAGAGGGGAAAGAAAAACTTGCATTTATATAGCGCCTTTCACGACCACCGGACGTCTCAAAGCACTTTACAGCCAATGAAGTACTTTTGAAGTGGAGTCACTGTTGTAATGTAGGAAACGCGGCAGCCAATTTGCGCACAGCAAGCTCCCACAAACAGCAATGAGATAATGACCAGATAATCTGTTTTTGTGATGTTGGTTGAGGGATAAATATTGGCCCAGGACACCGGGGATAACTCCCCTGCTCTTCTTCGAAATAGTGCCACGGGATCTTTTACGTCCACCTGAGAGGGCAGACGGGGCCTCGGTTTAACGTCTCATCCGAAAGACGGCACCTCCGACAGTGCAGCACTCCCTCAGTACTGCACTGGAGTGTCAGCCTAGCTTTATGTGCTCAAGTCCCTGGAGTGGGACTTGAACCCACAATAATAGGGATAGTAAAACAATATTCGGCAATATCTGGTATTCAGGGTTAGGACAGACTGGAATACTTGATTTACTCCTGCAGAAAACTTCCATTGAAATGAGAGGGGAGATCTTCTTCAAGGGATATGGGGATCGGGTGGGAAAGTGGAGTTGAGGTCGAAGATCAGCCATGATCCTATTGAATGGCGGAGCAAGCTCGAGGGGCCGTATGGCCGACTCCTGCTCCTAATTCTTATGTTCTTATTGCCCGCACCCCCACCCACACCCACGAATACACACACTCAGACATACTTTTCTGACTACTCGGCAGAAAGGTATTTAATTTTTAAAAAGCAGAAAGGAAACTGGAATAGGGGAAGGAAATAAGAAAGAGTGTTCTATAGTCCCAGTCAGACATCTAAGGACCAGTTGTCAGTTTAGTATTTCCACCGTCACGGCTAAGTTAAATGTGCGAGATCTGCCCAAGGGTAAACTGAGACATCTCAGGGGGCTGTGGTTTTTTTGTCTCAGTTTCTTTAATTCATTTTCAGGCTGTGGGCAACACTGGAAAGGCCACATTTATTACCTATCTCTCGTTGCCCCGCACTATTGGCCCAGGACACCGGGGATAACTCCCCTGCTCTTCTTCAAAATAGTGCCCTGGGATCTTTTACATCCACCTGAGAGAGCAGACGGGGCCTCGGTTTAACGGCTCATCCGAAAGACTACTGGGCTGACATTTGAAGTCCGAACCTGTGGATTGCTGGTCCAGTACCACTAGGCTGCTGCATCCTGCTTTTTTTCTCAACATCATCCTAGCCCTGCTATCCTTAATTCTTTGATCTGTGTGATTTGAGAGAGCTGCATATCCTGGGAACACTCGCCAGATGATCAAATGAATTGCTGCAAGTATGATTAACCATCTTGTCCTGGATGGGGTCCATTAGAACTACGGTGGAAAAAAAAAAGACAAGTAAGCAAGTGCTAGCCACTGGGGATTCCGACCGCTCCAGATGAAAAATGACCGCCATTAACGTGCAGCATTAAGTGGAATATTATACAGTATAAAATAGCCCCATTGTAATTCAAAAGGTATAAAATACTATGTTGAATAAAAAGGATATGTTTCAAAAATACCATAAAACGAAACAGGATCTGGGACTGCTCTCGTGGTACAAGAGACAGAGCAAGAACGTGAGAGAGAGTGAGTGAGAGGGAAAGTGTGAGTGTGAGAGAGACTTAAAGGACCGCAGCGGAGAAACCCGGCACAAACTAGAGTATCAGACGCTGACACAATTACTGTAATTGCTTCCAGTGCAATTGTGCTAAATGCAGCCATTGAGGCCATTTCTCAGCTCCATGCATAATGTGCAACTTGGCTCATTTGCTGATTTAAATTTACAGCTGCAAGCAAGTTTAGCCATTAAGTGCAGGCATTGTTTCAATAATTGGTTTAAGAAGTCTAACTCAGCAGAATTTAGACATTCGATCACTGTGAGTTGCACTAAGGTAATTTCGTTTCTGACTGGGAAACCGATAAAGCTATGGTTCACAGCGAGTGGTCAAATTAATCACGGTCTCGGTCTTGGCTCAGTGGCAGCACTCTTGTCTCTGAGTCAGACTTGAGCACACGATCTGGGCTGACACTCCAGCGCAGTGCTGAGGGAGCGCTGCACTGTCGGAGGTGCCGTCATTTGGATGAGACGTTAAACGGACGTAAAAGATCCCAAAGAAAGAAAGAAAGAAAGACTTGCATTTCTATAGCGCCTTTCACAACAACCGGACATCCCAAAGCGCTTTACAGCCAATGAAGTACTTTTGGAGTGTAGTCACTGTTGTAATGTAGGAAATGTGGCAGCCAATTTGCGCACAGCAAGCTCCCACAAACAGCAATGTGATAATGACCAGATCATCTGTTTTTGTTATGTGGATTGAGGGATAAATATTGGCCAGGACACCGGGGATAACTCCCCTGCTCTTCTTCGAAATAGTGCCCTGGGATCTTTTATGTCCACCTGAGAGAGCAGACGGGGCCTCGGTTTAACGTCTCATCCGAAAGACGGCACCTCCGACAGTGCAGCACTTCCTCAACACGGCACTGGAGTGTCAGCCTAGATTTTTGTGCTCAAGTCCCTGGCACTATACGAAGAAGAGCAGGGGCGCTCTCCCCGATGTTCTGGCCAATTTTTATCCCTCAACCAACATCACTAAAAAAACGATTATCGGATCATTTATTTCATTGCAAGGGGACTTTGCTGTGTGCAAATTGTCTGCCGTGTTCCCTACATTACAACAGTGACCATACTACACAAGTACTTAAGTACACCTTGATTTTAAAATTCTCATCCTTGTTTTCAAATCCCTCCATGGCCTCACCCCTCCCTATCTGTGTAACCTCCTCCAACCCTACAACCCTCTGAGATCTCTGCGCTCCTCCAATTCTGGCCTCTTGCACATCCCCGATTTTAATCGCTCCACCAATGGCGGCCGTGCCTTCAGCTGCCTAGGCCCTAAGCTCTGGAGTTCCCTCCCTAAACCTCTCCGCCTCGCTACCTCTCTCTCTCCTTTTTAAGACGCTCCTTAAAACCTACCTCTTTGACCAAGCTTTTGGTCACCTGTCCTAATATCTGCTTATGTGGCTCGGTGTCAAATTTTGTTTGATAATCGCTCCTGTGAAGCACCTTGAGACGTTTTACCCGTCAAAGGCGCTATATAAATGCAAGTTGTTGTTGTTGTTTTGAAGCTATACAAATGCAAACTCTTTCTTTCTCACTCTATGGTAGAGTGCTGAAGTGCGAGGCTCCCATCTTTGGGACCACTAACGAATTCACAGAATGGAAAGAGGTGGCCAAGCAGCTGAACTTATTTGGCAAATAAAGCGTACTGAAAGATCCACGAGGGAATCACTCCAAAGAATTGGCCTCCGACTCAGCCTCTGCACCATCCCCAGTGAACAGCAATGAATTTGTAAGAAAGCAGTTCAGTGCCGAGGAGAAGAGGAGCGAGGTGAGGAAGGCCCACCCTATAACCTCCGCAAGTGGCAGAGAACGTTTTACTGTAACACCTATGGAGGAGGTTGCTGGTCGAGTCTGGTGAGGGCCGAATATATTGTGGTGTCGCTTAATTACAAACTAAAAAAGCAGGCTGCGTGTATAATGCCATCAAAGTGCTTATTTTTTTCCTTACCAGGTGTGCGATGATATTTAACTAGGAATTGCAATTCCAAATAAATGAGAAAGAAAGATCTTGCAATTTATAAAACGCCTTTCATGACCTCAGGACGTCCCAAAACACTTTACGGCCAGTGAAGTACTTTTTTTGAAGTGTAGTCACTGTTGTAATGTAGGAAACGCGGCAGCCAATTTGCGCACAGCAAGCTCCCACAAACAGCAATGTGATAATGACCAGATAATCTGTTTTTTAGTGATATTGGTTGAAGAATAAATATTGGCCCAGCGCACCGGGGATAACCCCCCCTGCGCTTCTTCAGTAGCGCCATGGAATCTTTTACGTCCACCCAAGAGAGCAGACGGGGGCCTCGGTTTAACATCTCATCCGAAAGACGGCACCTCCGACAGTGCGGCACTCCCTCAGCACTGGCCTGGAGTGTCAGCCTAGCTTTTATCTCAGATCTCTAGAGTGGGACTTGAGTCCACAACCATCTGACTCAAAGGCGAGAGTGCCACCCACTGAACCATGGCTGACACATAAATGAGTTAACAGTTGGGTAAAAATAGCATAGACAGGAACGTATAGGAAAACAGAGTATTCGGAGCCAAACTTCACTGATCGGAGTTGCTGCCCATGTCTGTGCAATGACTTTGGTGAGAGATTCATAGCAAATGTTCTATACAATATATAATATACACAATATCATGGGTATATAGTTGTAGATGTACACTCCCGGTGAGAGTGCTTCCATGACAGGCGTGTAGAAGTAGAAAATTGTCCTTTATTATTCCACAGATAATTCTCATGAATTTGATTTTTTTGTCTCTGCAGATCAAACCTGGACTATTCGGGATTCATTTGCAGTGCATGTATCTGAATAATCACCATTAGGAACAGTAACCTCCTGCCTTTATCTCAAAGAGATTGGAATTCAAAATTGAGGAAGTGATGATTCAGTGGTACAGAGCCTTGGGCAGACCCCATCGGGAGTACTGCATTCAATTTTGAGCACCAAACCTCAGGAAGGATATATTTTGACCTTGGGAGGGGGGGTAGAGTGCAGATTCACCAGAATGATACCAGGGCTTAAAGGGTTAAATTATGATGGCAGGTTGCATAAACTTGGCTTGTAATCCTTTGAGTTTAGAAGGTCAAGTGGATTTAATTGAGGTGTTTAAAATGATAAAGGGATTCGATAAGGTAGATACAGAGAGACTATTTCCTCTGGTGGGGGAATTCAGGACAAGAGGGCACAATCATAAAATTAGAGCCAGGCCGTTTAGGAGCGAAATCAGGAAACACTTTTTCACACAGAGGGTAGTGGAAATCTGGAACTCATTCCCCCAAAAGGCTGTGGGTGCTGGGGATCAATTGAAATTTTCAAGATTGAGATCGATAGATATTTGTTCGGTAAGGGTATCAAGGGATATGCAGCAAAGGTGGGTAAATGGAGCTGAGGTGCAGATGATCTAACTGAATGACCGAATAGGTGCGAGTAAAATAATTCACAGCACAAAACTGCCTGCATTTCACCATTAAAGGTGCATTATTCACCAGAATGATAACTGGGTTAAAAGGACTAAATTATGAGGATAGGTTGCATAGCTTGGGCTTGTATTCCCTTGAGTATAGAATATTAAGGGGTGATCTAATTGAGGTGTTTGAGATGATTAAAGGGACGAATAGGATAGGTAGAGAGAAACTATTTCCTCTGGTGAGGAAGTCCAGAACAAGGGGTATAACCTTAAAATTAGAGCTCGACCGTTCAGGGGTGATGTCAGGAAGCACTTCTTCACACAAAGAGTAGTGGAATCTGGAACTCTCTCCCCCGAAAAGCTGTTGAGGCCGGGGATCAATTGGAAATTTCAAAACTGTGATTGCAAGATATTTATTAGGCAAGGGTATTAAGGGTTAAATCTGATTTACTTGTACTTCTTTCAATTTAGTATACTGTATTCACTGCTCACGATGCGGTCTCCTCTACATTGGGGAGATCAAACGCAGATTGGGTGACCGCTTTGCTGAACACCTCCGTTCAGTCTGTAAGCGGTGACCCCGAGCTTCCGGTCGCTTGCCACTTTAATTCTCCGCCCTCTCTGTCCTTGGCCTCCGACACTGTTCCAATAAAGCTCAACGTAAGCTCGAGGAACAGCACCTCATCTTTCTATTAGGCACTTTACAGCCTTCTGGACTCAACATTGAGTTCAACAATTTCAGATCATGACCTCTGCTCCCATTTTTTCGGACAGCAGGTGCTAGTAATGATTCTGCTGTTGACATTTACGCCTCCTCTAGACCCAACTTTTGTTTCTTTATTTGTCCCACTACCACCCCCTTTCGCCTTGCACCATCATCCCTTTTGTCATTTAATCTCTCCTGCCTTCCACCCTATCACAGACCTTCCTTTTGTACTTTCCTCCCCTCCCTCCTTTCCCTGCCTCTGTACTTGCTTAAAACCTGTTACATCTCTAACTTTTTCCAGTTCTGACGAAGGGTCATCGACCTGAAACGTTAACTCTGTTTCCCTCTTCGCAGATGCTGCCTGACCTGCTGAGCAATTCCAGCATTTTCTGTTTTTATATTAGTGCTTTGATGTGGTCCAGCCACATCTGGCGATGCAAAAATCAAAATACTGCGGATGCTGGAAATCTGAAATAAAACCAGAAAATGCTGGAAATACTCAGCAGGTCAGGCAGCATCTGTGGAGAGAGAAACACGGGTTAACGTTTCAGGTCGATGACCCTTCGTCAGAACTGGGATGGATCTGGTGATGGATGGTTAAACCAGTTGTGAGCCAGGTACCATCAAGTCTGCGCCTCCTGAACTTAAGGAAATGGCTCCCATACTAGGGACTGCGATGGAAGAGAGCGAAGGTTTAGCTGGGGAACAAGGGAATCAAAGGTTAATGTGAGGGAGTGGTTGAGCAGATTAACAGCTGCAGAAGTATTGTGGGAAATGGGGGGCAGGTGGGAGGGGGGTCGGCAAAGGCTAGGAAATTGGGATTTAGAAAGTGCAGTAAGTGACTTGGGGGGAAGAGGTTTTTCCAGGGATAGAAAGGAAGTGAGGTTGGAAGGTTGGCAGAGGAAAACCAACACTCTCCATGTAACCTTAGTAGAACACCTACTTTGTCTGACTCCAAAATAACCTTATAAAGAAGGTCATTGAATCGCAAAAGAAGTCAGGAAATCATGTTATACTTTATGCATTATCACAGAAGTAATATATACGGCATCAATCACACTTGGTGTAGTTGTAAGTTTGCAGATTTATTGGCGGTCGATCATGAACTAAGTTCTGGCAGAGTAAACTTAGCTCCTGGTGGACTTACATACAGAACTCAGCATTAATTGATACCAGCTCTACAGTCATAGCTCAGACAAGCCATAAAGACAGAGGGTGTGGAGAATGACAAGTCCTATTGGCGCCACAAGACCTTGCTTGTTTTAGCTTCTCTCCTGCATTAAAAAAGAAAAGAAAGACTTGCATTTATATAGCGCCTTTCACCTCCACAAGCGCTTTACAGCCAATGAAGTGTAGTCACTATTGTAATGAAGGAAATGTGGCAGCCAACTCCAACAAACAGCAATGTGACAATGACCAGATAATCTGTTATGTTGATTGAGGGATAAATATTGGCCAGGACACCGGGATAACTTCCCTACTCTTCTTCGCCATAGGATCTTTTACGTCCACCTGGGAGAGCAGACGGGGCCTTGGTTTAACATCTCATCTGAAAGACGGCACCTCTGACAGTGCAGCACTCCCTCAGTACTGCACTGGAGTGTCAGCCTAGCTTTATGCACTCAAGTCTCTGGGGTGGAACTTGAACCCATAACCTTCTGACTCAGAGCGAGAGAGTGCTACCCACTGAGCCACAGCTGACACTGTACAGTACAACAGTAACTACACTTCAAAAGTACTTCATTGGCTGTAAAGCGCTTTGAGATTTCCTGAGGTTGTGAAAAGCGCTATAGAAATGCAAGTCTTTCTTAAGTTCAGGGTACGTGGGCAGTTCTTCAGAGCACCCCACCGGTGTTCCTCTCAAGAACATACTCAATTTTGTGAAGTTGAATTCAAAATAATTGGTAATTTGTGGGCTGGCACCAGATAAAGTCACCATGAAAGCTGCCTTTTTGTTATAATTCCCCACACTGGATCTCAAATGTCCTTCAGGGAAGGGAACCTGTCACCTCTACCTGGTCCAGCATACATGAGACTCCAGCTACTTTGGTTGACTTTGACTGCCTTCAGGGCAACTAGTGGTGGGACAGCTTCTAGATGTTGCCTTACTGGTGTTGCCCATATCTCAAGAAATAATGGGCCACCACTTGCTGTAGGAGTGAATCTAATGGCATCTGCCGTTAGTTAGACTTGCCCTTGCACGTTTAGGTTTTTACATTTTTGCGTGGCAAGTTGCTGAAAGTGTGAGCTGGTAACGGTGCTGTGAGGGAAAACCGGGCATCTGGGACCTGAGTGAACAGGGAAAGCAACTGTGTATCTCCTTAACCAATCAGATTGAAGGATTGTGAAATTAACAGCGCAAGGACTGAGAAGGAAGTGTAAATTAAAGTGGGTGAATTCAATGTCAAGTCAGGTACGGAGAGAGAAATAAAGAGAGGAAAAGAAAGATTGGATTAAGAGAGAGCGAAAAAAAGAGACAGAAAGGAAAAGTATATTTTTAATTTTTACATTTAAAAAATCTCCAACAACAATTAAAATCTGCAGGAATGAGACTCCACACTTGTTGTACTTAATTTTCAGTGCCAGAGAGGTTGATTGGCAGTCATTAACACTTATCACGTCATTCAAAGGGTACTTAGACTGAAGTGGACAAGACTTAACTTTCTGTGGCGAGTTTAGTCCGTATCCACCGAGCAAATACAGCGACTTCACGACATTCGATGCATTTCAATGGTGAGCCAGACAGCGAGATACCGTTTCCGTGAAGCTAACAGCGGAGCGACACAACTCGGACAACAACCTTTGGATTTTCGTCTTTAACTGCGCATCTGCGCCTCGCCTGAATGTTGCTGTGCGATTTGCGCATAAATAACGGTGAGCGTTGTTCGACTCACCATAGTTTTGACAGCAAATTATGGCCCATCATTAAAAAACGCAGGCTTTAGTTGGAAGATTGGTGTCGCCTGTTTCTTGAGGCAGGCTAAACCAAATGAAAATATATAGTCCATCATGAACTGCGCCTGCCAGGTCTGCCTCAAAAGACTTGGGTGAGTCAGAAGTGACCAGAAGAGGCCTTTGAACCCTGGGATCTGTTTATCAAGATTTCAGTCTGGACACAGAAGCAGATCATTTGCAATGACCATTTCAAATTCAGCGAACCATACCCCATTTTCATCACACTGTAGCCTGATTGCTGTGTGCAAGTTCTGATTTGACAGGACATGTTCAGAGCAGCGCTGATACACTAAACTGTATTGTAATTAATTCTTCAATAATATTTGCTGGCTGGCAGTTATCTGGCCTGTGTTTGCCACTTGGAGCTGCCAGTAGTAGGCTGTGTCCTTGGCTGAGAGCCCCTCGATTATCCAATATTTGGTTGACAACCTATCAGATTTCAACTGAATGTAGCGGCTCCAGATTTCACCACCCTCCCCCCGCCATTGTCACAAGTATAAAATTTAAAGAAAGAATAATGTGCATTTAAATAGCGCCTTTCACGACCTCAGGATGCCCCAGTATGCTTTGCAGCCAAGGAAGTATTTTTGTTGAATTGTTGTAACGTAGGAAATGCGGCAGCCAACTTGCACAGCAAGGTTCCACAAACAGCAATGTGGTGATGGCCAGGTAATCTGCTTTTTAGTGCTGTTGGTTGCGGAGTGAATATTGGTCAGGCTACCAGGGAGAACTCCCCTGTGCTTCTTTGAATAGAGCCGTGGAATCTTTAATGTCCTGCTGAGAGGACTGATGAGGCCTCGGTTTAACGTCTCTTCCGAAATGAAGAAATCCGCTGCTCCATAGCCATTTCCATCTTCCCGACAGATGCAAAAACGACCCATCGTGTCCATCGCTGAAAGAAGGCAACTCTGACAGTGCCGCACTCCCTCAGCACTGCACTGGAGTGTCGGCCTGGATTTGGTGCTCAGGTCCCCAACCGTCTGGCTCGGAGGCGAGAGTGCTGCCCACTGAGCCACGGCTGACACCTTGAGAAGCATCGATGTGCGCTCTCATTCGATTTGTGCAATTTCTTTTATCACTCCGCTTCTGAAGGTACTGAATAAATATATGGTGCAGAACCATTGGTGCCTCATAACCTTTGCAACTGTAGGGTTGCATTCCCTAGAAATTAGAAGGTTAAGGGGTGATCTGATCGAAGTTTTCAAGCTATTAAGGGGAACTGATAGGGTAGATAGAGAGAAACTATTTCCGCTGGTTGGGGATTCTAGGACTAGGGGGCATAGTCTAAAAATTAGAGCCAGACCTTTCAGGAGTGAAGTTAGGAAACACTTCTACACACAAAGGGTAGTAGAAGTTTGGAACTTTCTTCCGCAAATGGCAATTGATGCTAGATCAATTGTTAATTTTAAATCAGAGATTGATAGATTTTTGTTAACTAAAGGTATTAAGGGATATGGGCCAAAGGTGGGTATATGGAGCTAGGTCACAGATCAGCCATGATCTCACTGAATGGCGGAACAGGCTCGAGGGGCTCAATGGCCTCCTCTTTTTCCTATGTTCCTTGGTACCTCATGCCATGGGGGCGTTCTTCGTGAGTGGGTCGAGTCACACACCATCCTGACTTGCAAGTATATTGCCATTCCTTCATTGCCGTTGGGTCAAAATCCTGGAACTCCCTCCCTAACAGCACTGTGGGAGTACCTTCACCACACGGACTGCAGCGGTTCAAGAAGGCGGCTCACCGCCACCTTCTCAAGGGCAACGAGGGATGGGCAATAAATGCCGGCCTTGCCAGCGACGCCCACATCCCGTGAATGAATGACAGTGAGTTTTGACGGGCTTTTCAACTGTGGCGAGCCAAACCCAATCACGCCCTGACCCAATGTTCTCACACACGTACTGATCAATAGGAATTATGGGATGGTGATCAGGCGCGAGCTGATTTTTTTCGGTACAACTTCCCTAGCCTAGGGAGGCTGAGATGAATTGTAACACTCCTACCACCGAGCTGACTGAGATCAACTAACGCAGCACACATTAGGGGTTGAAGCCGAAGCCTTTCTGATCTTGACAGCTCAGTTCTACATCGGAGCATCGGGGGAGAGAGAGAGTTCAAACGAACGAAGCTTTCTCAGTTGTAAAAGTCACGATTGCTGCTTTCAACGTGATTCCAATTAGCCTGATTAGTTCTTGGCCACTGGGGTAGCCAACCCACATTCTCACGAGGCTGCTGGTTCGTTTGTTTTTTTTTTCCCCCAAAGGGGGGAATTGACATCCAAATAAAAGACCAAAAGTCATACAATAAATAAATGAAAGAGAAAATGAATGTCGATCACGGTGACTTTGGGTATAATTAGTATTTCATCAGCCCGAGACCTTTGAATCTGTGTATCTTCATATATTAGCTACAATGTTTATAGCAAGTGGCAGTGTTAGAGCTGGCTGTTGATTGATTTAAGCACAGAGCACGGAGTCGGCTCAAGTTCAGTGCTAATTAATATCATTTTTTGCAATTGCACTTTAGAGAGACCACAGAGAGCGAGAGATGAAATGAAAATATTGGTGCAGTGCGGACTTCATTTAGTTCGCTGGGGCATCCAAGAGGGAGCGTGAACTGTACCTGACCTGTACTATACATGGTCTGAGAGTGTTGTGAGCAATGAGCGTCAAACCCAGTGTGCCAATTTCAAATGCTCCAAGGTGTTGGACAAAAGTGAATTGGCCTTGATTCAGACCAGTTCAAATTTGGATGTGCCAGTCCCTTTAAAACAAAATGGTGGTGCTTATGTACACACGGACAAAATTAACATTAGGTAAGACATCGTGGGCCAGATTTTGCGGTAGAAATATCAGCGCTCACCGTTATTTACGTGGAAATTGGACAGCAACTTCCGGCGACCGCACGTGCACAGTTAAACCCGGAAATCGGGAAGTTGCTGTCTGAGGTTCCCTGCTCCTCCAAACGCTGCGCTACACCGGTATCCCGCCGTCTGGCTCACCGTTCAGATACATGGAACGGCGTGAAGTTGCTGTACTTACCTCAGAGATAGGAACTAAACTCACCAGAAAAATTTAAGGCTTGTCCATTCTACTGTAAGTACCCTTTTAACGGCATAGTAAGTCTTAATTACTGCCAAACAACCTCTCTGGCACTGAAAATTAACTTTTACAAGTGTGGAATCTCATTCCTTCAGCTTTTAATTATTGTTGGAGTTTTAAAAAATAAAAACATTTAAATAATTTTTTTAACACTTATTTTCTGTCTCTTTTTTCTCTCTCTCTTAATCCAATCTTTCTTTCCCTCTCTTTATTCCGCTTTCTATGCCTGATTTGACATTTAATTCAGTATTCTAACTGACACTTCCTGGTTTAGATGCTGTGCTGCTCATTAACGATTCTTCAATCTGATTGGTTAAGGAGATACACAGTTGCTTGCAGTGTTCACAGAAATCCCAGATGTTCTGTAGAGGGTGCAGCACTTTTTAGATAGTTGGCTGACAGCAAGTTCTGGTGCGGAATCCCATAGGAAGCCTGTGGGCAAGTGCAAGTGTAATGAATGGCTGGTGCCGTTCGATCGCCGCTGACCGCAAAATCCAGCCCAATAAAAAGGATCTGAAGTGTCCAAATTGCCAATGTAGCAAAAAGTATGGTGCAGTAAAGAAAGAAAGACTTGCATTTATATAGCGCCTTTCACGACCACCGGACCATTTATAGCCAATGAAGTACTTTTTGAAGTGTAGTCACTGTTGTAATGTGGGAAACGCGGCAGCCAATTTGCGCACAGCAAGCTCCCACATACAGCAATGTGATAATGACCCGATCATCTGTTTTAGTGATGTTGGTTGAGGGATAAATATTGGCCCCAGGACACCGGGGAGAACTCCCCCTGCTCTTCTTCAAAATAGTGCCATGGGATCTTTTACATCCACCTGAGAGAGCAGATGGGGCCTCGGTTTAATGTCTCATCTGAAAGACGGCACCTCTGACAGTGCAGCACTCCCTCAGCACTGGCACTGGAGCGTCAGCCTAGATTTATGTGCTCAAGTCCCTGGAGTGGGACTTGAACCCACAACCATCTAACTCAGATGCCAGTGTGCTATAAACTGAGCCACAGCTGACACTTACTGAGGTACTGAGGTCTCACCCCCTAGATGTCACCAAAACACTCAGTAAATCCGACCACCCCAATTCACAAACCACGTTAAAGACATCTAGTGGTGGAATGTAATTACTGCAACAATTTACTTCCCGCTTGAAGGGAGATTTGCTCTGTGCGCTACTGGCAGTGAAACTGTAAACACGTTCTTGCTAAACATGATTACGATTTTGCTACAGATAGTCCACCGAGGAAATCGCTGGCTGTAAAATTCCAGAGGCCAAGAGGGGCAGGAAGACCGGAATTTGGAGCAGAGCCTGGATCCCAGGCACAAAGCATATGAAAGGACGTGGGTGATCCTTCATCCTGGTCTCTGCCCCATCAATGGGACATGACCAGGGAGTTGCCAGTCTGCCGCTGGAATTCTGCCAGTTTTGGCCCGTGGTAGGCCCAACAACAACAACCTGCATTTATATAGCGCCTTTAACATAGTAAAAACGTCCCAAGGCGCTGCACAGGAGCGATTATCAGACAAAACTCGACACTGAGCTTGGTCAAAGGGCGTCTTAAAGGGGGAGAGAGAGAGGCGGTGAGGCGGAGAGGATTAGGGAGGGAATTCCAGAGCTTAGGGACTAGCCAGCTGAAGGCACGGCCAGCAATGGTGGAGCGATGGAAATCGGGGATGTGCAAGAGGCCGGAGTTGGATGAGCGGCGAGATCCTTCCTGTTGGGCCGAAGGGCCTGTTTCGGCGCTGTAAATTCTATGTAACGTGTCATTAATTTTATCTCCATTTTCTGATCTTTCTCCCCGAGATATGGTTCACAAAATCTAGGCCTCACCTCACACCACAGATGGAGACATGCAAATGTTTCTGCTGGTATTGTGAGATCACAGCAGTAGCTGATGCTGCTCACACCAATAGAATCATAGAAATTTACAGCACAGAAGGAGGCCATTTGGTCCATCGTGCCTGTGATGTTATTATTAAAAAAAATGTTTTTTAAAGAGAGCCACGTCAGCGCTCAGAGTATCTCAATGCTAAACTATTTGTGGGCTACTCATATTCTAGCTGAGTGAGAAACCAATGTTTGGTTCTGATAACTTTTTATCTTCTTGCGACTCCAATCTATCCTGCTTACTATCTGCACGAGAGCCATTTGGCAGAGGACAAATTCAGGGCAGTCTAACAAGGAGCGCGTTCCACTGCGTTGCCCGCGGTCCCGTCAGCTAAATAAACCACTAAACTGCGGTTGCCGTTGGGCACCTTTCTGTCGTGAGGTGGTACGTTACAGATTAGAAACTTTACCCTGTGTTGTATCTGGGTTGGAAATGTCTGAGATTTGCCCAAATCGGTGCCAGAACCTCACCTATACATCATGTAGGCTCACTGGAACTTTTTCTTCAAATAACTAATGCTCAACATAATAATGGTCGGATTGATTAAATAATATTTCCAAGAAAAGAAAGAAAGACTTGTATTTATATAGCGCCTTTCACGACCACCGGACGTCTCAAAGCGCTTTACAGCCAATGAAGTGACTTGTTGTAATGTGGCAGCCAATTTACACACAGCAAGCTCCCACAAACAGCAATGTGATAATGACCAGATAATCTGTTTTTTTTTGTTATGTTGGTTGAGGGAGAGATATTGGCCCAGGACACCAGGAAGAACTCCCCTGCTCTTCTTCGATAATAGTGCCATGGGATCTTTTACGTCCATATGAGAGAGCAGACAGGGCCTCAGTTTAACATCTCATCTGAAAGACGGCATCTCTGACAGTGCAGCACTCCCTCAGCACTGCGCTGGAGTGTCAGCCTAGATTTCTGTGCTCAAATCACTAGAGTGGGACTTGAACCCACAACCTTCTGACTCAGAGAGAGTGTGCTAACCACTGAGCCACAGCTGACACTGTCAGCTGCTGATTGAAGAGTCCATGATTGTTCGAAACCTCCCCCCCACCCCCCCGCACACGATCGGGAGCTAAAGAACGCCACTTGTTGAGTATTTCCTTTCCTTCTGTTATGACGGGATTCAATTTTCTTAATGGAATCCAACTTCTGGTACGTGCAGTTACTGTATTAATACCGGTGACCTCTGCTCCTTCACCCCTTGGGCTCCCATTCAGTGAACGACAGGAGAACAGGTTCACGGAGCGCAAAGCCCAATGACAAGCACGCAAGCTGTGCAACTCGGAGGAGAACCGTCCATCGAAAGAAAGCGGGTTATTTAAAAATGTTACCTTCATTTTCAGCATCAGTGGGGGGAGGTTTTGGTCTCGCTTTTGAAGTTTGTAAGCAAAAAAAAAAAACCAGGAAATGCTGGAAACACAGCACCTGCAGCAAGAAATAGACGGGATAATATATCGGATGGCGTCCTTCATCAGAAATGAAGACAGAAACATTTTTTAAAAAGCCATGGTAATGTCCTGATACAGGTGGGTTCAGGTT
Organism: Squalus acanthias; assembly: GCA_030390025.1. NCBI lineage: Eukaryota > Metazoa > Chordata > Chondrichthyes > Squaliformes > Squalidae > Squalus > Squalus acanthias. Next base: position 57,774,322 of record CM059444.1, read on the forward strand.
ATGTCAGGTCCACACTGGATGACCTGTGACCTATGACCTGACAGGGTAGGGACAAATATTGCTGTGGCTGAGCGCAGGCCAGCCAATCAGAATATACAGGTACCCTGGGTTACAGCTATGTAGTTATGGCATCTTTGAGCTCCTGTTCTTCTCTAATACGTTTGGTTGCGTTTGAGAACGCAATACGAGATCCGATCAGATATGTAGAGAGAGCTATTCTTAGCTAACTGATCCCAAATTGCTGCCGCATCCAAATTGGCTGCAACTGTCTTGATTTGGGAATCGATGAGGTAAGGGGCGGGTATGCCTATCACACCCTCTGTGCAGAAAAACATAGAATCATTTAAAAACTGGATCACTAGCCTGCACAGAGATAGAGCTTTTCATTAGGATTGTCCTTCTCGTGTAAATGTGTTTCGTGCTGGGAACATGTTAGCTGAGAACCGCTGAAGAGTAAATGACTCCTATCGTTTTGTATGAGATACTAGGAAATTACCTGAAGTATTATATTAGCTCCAAACTTTCTGAAATACCTGTTTATCTTTCACTCTGAACTTCTTATTATGAAGAACTATCTTTTCTCTTCACAAACTGTCTTGCTGTCTATTCTCAGCTTGACTTGCTTTTCTAGAGCGCCTTTCATGACCAGCGGGCGTTCCAAAGTGTTTTACAGCCAATGAAGTACTATTTTGAAGTGTAGTCACTGTTGTAATGTAGGAAACGCGTCAGCCAATTTGCACACAGCAAGCTCCCACAAACAGCAATGTGATAATGACTGGATAATCTGTTTTAATGATGTTGATGAGGGATAAATATTGGCCCAGGATACCAGGGAGAACTCCCCTGCTCTTCTTCGAAATACTGCCGTGGGATCTGTTTACATCCACCTGAAAGGGCAGACAGGGCCTCGGTTTAATGTCTCATCCGAAAGACGGCACCTCCAACAGTGCAGCACTCCCTCTGCACTGCACTGGAGTGTCAGCCTAGAATTTTTGTGCTCAAGTCTCTGGAGTGGGTCTATTGTTCACCATGGTCACTGTCTATTGTTCACCATGGTCATGGTCTATTGTTCACCATGGTCACGGTCTATTGTTCACCATGGTCGTGGTCTATTGTTCACCATGGTCACGGTCTATTGTTCACCATGGTCGTGGTCTATTGTTCACCATGGTCGTGGTCTATTGTTCACCATGGTCACGGTCTATTGTTCACCATGGTCGTGGTCTATTGTTCACCATGGTCGTGGTCTATTGTTCACCTTGGTCACGGTCTATTGTTCACCATGGTCACGGTCTATTCCATGGTCACGGTCTATTGTTCACCATGGTCGTGGTCTATTGTTCACCATGGTCGTGGTCTATTGTTCACCATGGTCACGGTCTATTGTTCACCATGGTCGTGGTCTATTGTTCACCATGGTCGTGGTCTATTGTTCACCTTGGTCACGGTCTATTGTTCACCATGGTCACGGTCTATTGTTCACCATGGTCACGGTCTATTGTTCACCATGGACGTGGTCTATTGTGCACCATGGTCATGGTCTATTGTTCACCATGGTCATGGTACATCCCAGATTACTCCACTGTACAAGGTCAGGTTTTGGCTCATAGGAACCCTGTACAAGCACAAGAAAAAGTATCTGACGAGCATCTGGCTCATTGAACACTGTTCCACCTTAGCAACAAAATGCTAAATTCTGTATTGCATAATATAATGCTCCTGTCCTCTCAAGGGAATTGGATAAATACTTGAAAAGAAAAAGTTTGCAGAGATATGAGGAAAGAGCAGGGGAGTGGGACTAATTGGATAGCTCTTTCAAAGAGCCGGCACAGGCACGATGGGCCGAATGGCCTCCTTCTGAGCTGCATCATTCTAGGATTCTACAACACAACATGTCCTCCACTTGGCATCGCCACAAATGATCCGCTAATATGTTGAATAAAGAGCATGCAACCATCACAAATTAAATTCATGATATCCTGGGAATAAACCAAGAAAAAGAATCATTTTATTCTGTTTTTGATCAGGAAATGCAACTACAGTTCTCTGAGGGGTGACCGCTTCCAATGATTTATATACTAATTGTGTAAAAAATGTACGATAAATTCCTATAAACCGCCAGCTGGTAAATACCCATATGGATTGGCAAAAAGGAAAGCTACATAAAACGTTAAAAGGGCAGCACCTGAGTCTTAGCCATGGAAGTTTTACAACCTTGAACTTGGCAACAGCATTCAATGTTCTCAGATTACAGTTGGGACAAGTCAAATGGCACAACAGAGAGCGAGAGAAGACCACAAGCCCCATCACTTCCCATCACACCATGCAAGTTTGTGCACCAGCTTCCCGATCTATGGGTAACGCCAACTCCTGGGGAGTTAAAAAAAAATCAACAGAGAGAGAGGTAAAAAAAAAACCTGGCTAATTTCAGGACAAAATCTGGGAAACTCTTCCCCAATTCTGTAAAGAAAGCAAGCAAGCTGCAAGAGAACATAACTACTAACCATGAGCCCGACTAACCGATTCATTCCCCACATGAGCAGTGAAATTCTGTATACTATGTCGTTCTAACTCTCTTCCAGATCACCTCCTGGATCAGTTGCTAGGAAGAACGGGAGATCAGTTTTGATGGCTCGCTCTCTGATTTCCCTTCCCTGTCCCCTCCTTGCAAGCAACTGCCTCAGTAGAGTGATATGCCTGGTAGTTGCAAATTGTTAACTGGCCCCCCGATGGGAGTAAACACGTTGGAGCAATTCCACACCAATGTCTTCTCTTGTATCCCTTTGTTGTTCATTGATGGAATATTCTGCAGGGTCTGGAAATAAAAGCAGCTAGTTATGACCACACCAATTTGACTGTTTATTCGGACATAACACGTGGCATCACTTCCAGCCAGCCTGACAGAGACCAGGAACCTGCTGAATGAGCAATAGCTTGCACGAACCTGCACCCCATCACTCCATGTAGGTCCGATGCACAGGCCTACCACGCCTGCCACACATCAGATGTGATCCACAGCAATGTTCCCTTTAAACCGCGCGGCTCTCTGGACCTCCCGCGCAGCCGGCTCCTCGGCTATTCGGCGGGAAAAACCACGCATGCGCGGTATTTTGAATGGGCCGCGCACCCAAAAATAATTAACGGGAACATTGATCCACAGCCCTCCACGTTGTTCCCAACCGTCTCCTGAACCCCACTTTCTGGCCAATCCCCTAAGGTGCATGGGTAACATTTCCATTCCTTACATCTGGTGCCCTGTCAGAATAAGTTTACCAGATTAAATTAGGGCGACTAAGATAACTTTCAACTTCCCCGATACATCTTTTGGCATGATAAGAATGTATAACTTCATGCTACGTTCATAGAATCCTACAGCACAGAAGGAGGCCATTCAGCCCATCGTGCCTGTGCCGGCTCTTTGAAAGAGCGATCCAGTTAGTCCCACTCCCCCTGCTCTTTCCCCACAGCCCTGCAAACTTTTCCTGTTCAAGTATTTATCCAATTGCTTATTGAAAGTTACTGTTGAATCTGCTTCCACCGCCCTTTCAGGCAGCGCGTTCCAGATCACAACAACTCGCTGTGCAAAAAACATTTCTCCTCATCTTCCCCTCTGGGTTTTTTTAGTCAATTATCTCAAATCTGTGCCCTCTGTTTACCGACCCATCTGCAAGTGGAAATAGTTTATCCCTATCTACTCTACAATATCCCTCCTTTCTCACTCATGTTCAGAGCCCGACATAATTGCTTTCATCTTCAATGATCTAGATGAGGTAAGTTGACGGTTTTCTGCTTTGAGATCATACAACGTGCATTTTAATATAAAAATGCTACTGCGCGTATCAAAGAGCTGTTAATTCCTTCTGACTTGGGTGTCAGTTGTGGCTCAGTGGTAGACCTCTCCCCTCTGCGTCAGAAGGTAGTGGGTTCAAGTCCTATTCTATAGACTTGAGCCCATAATATAGGCTGACACTCCCAGTGTCATACTGAGGAAGTGCTGTACGTCTTTCGGATGAAGCGTTAAACCGAGGGCCTCGTCTGCTCTCTCAGGTGGATGTAAAACATCCCACTGGACTATTTCGAAGAAGAGCAGGGGAACTCTGCCCGGTGTCCTGGCCAATATTTATCCCTCAATCAACCGGTGTACCGTGGCTGCAGTGTGTACCATCTACAAGATGCACTGCAGCAACTCGCCAAGGCTTCTTCGGCAGCACCTCCCAAACCCGCGACCTCTTCCACCTAGAAGGATAAGGGCAGCAGGCACATGGGAATACCACCACCTCCAAGTTCCCCTCCAAGTCACACACCATTCTGACGTGGAAATATATCGGCCGATCCTTCATCGTCGCTGGGTCAAAATCCTGGAACTCCCTCCCTAACAGCATTGTGGGAGCATCTTCACCACACGGACTGCAGCGGTTCAGGAAGGCGGATCACCACCACCTTCTCAAGGGCAATTAGGGATGGGCAATAAATGCTGGCCTTGCCAGCGACGCCCTGATCCCACAAACGAATAAAAAAAAACCCAGATGATCTGGTCATTAACACATTGCTGTTTGTGGAGCTTGCTGTGAGCAGATTGGCTACATGACAACAGTGACGACACTTCAAAAGTATTTCAGTGGCTGTAAAATGTTATGGGGCATCCTGAGGTCGTGAAAGGTGCTATATCACAGAATCCCCACAGTGCAGATAGAGGCCATTGCGGCCCATCGAGCCTGCACCGACACATATCCCACCCTATCCCCGTAACCCCACGTATTTAATCCCCCCTAACACTAAGGGTCAATTTATCATAGCCAAATCAACCTAACCCGCACATCTTTGGACTGTGGGAGGAAACCGGAGCACCCGGCAGGAAACCCACGCAGACACGGGGAGAATGTGCAAACTCCACACAGACAGTCACCTGAGGCCGGATTCGAACCCGGGTCCCTGGTGCTGTGAGGCAAACAGTGCTAACCACTATGCCACCGTATAAATGCAAGATCTTTCCTTCTCGGGACGGGAGCTGGTAACGTCCCAATTGTTGAGGCCCATTTCCACATAAGACCGTGCACTCACCAACCGAGCCACTGGTGGGTGGGGGTGGGGCTTCAATGCAGTTTTCACAAACGTGAGGCTGAATAGATTGGTTACATTTCCAGGTTTTGAAAACCACCGCTGTGGGAAATGAACATTTGATGCGTGTAATTAATGCAGACAAGCAAAGTAAAACGTACAGAAGAAGGCCGGGTGGTATCACATTTATTTGCGAGGTCGATGAGAGATTGTTTAAATTCCCTAGCCCTGCCTGAGGCTCTGACAATGAAGTGTAAGTGGTATCTCTGGAGGCTTGCCAGATGTTCACTGCCAATATTTTGACAGTTGTGCGCAGTGCAGTGGACCGATTATGCCAACGTCAATTTAATTTGTGACACTTAATACCTTTCAGAAAGGGAAAGAACGCCTGGGTGAGCTGTAACCTGGGGTGAATGACCATCATCTAAGTCAATCGTCTTAGCAGCCAGTTTCAGATACCATGAATTGCTTTTGCTCAGAATTCATTCCTTCTGGGTAAAATAATTCCCATTTCTCTATCTCTCTCCGCAGTATTTTGCTATTGTATGTGGTTGAGGGAGGTCATTCGCTTAGCTCATGCATCCTGAACGAACTCACAGGCTCTCCCTTATATTGCAGTGTCCTATCACTTTTAAAATGATTCCAGGATGTTGCCTCCACTCTACTCCATGTTTACACCATTCATTTTATGTGTAAGAATGGGTGACCACCAGGCAGAGTAGTAAGCGCAGGCAGGTAGTGCAGGGATCCCCTGTGGACATCCCCCTCTCAAACAGATATACCACTTTGGATATTGTTGCGGGAGATGGCTTATCGGGGGAAGGCAGCAGCAGCCAACTTCCTGGCACCATGGGTGGTTCTGCTGCACAGGACGGGAGGAAAAAGAGCGGGAGAGCTATAGTGATAGGGGATTCTATTGTAAGGGGAATAGATAGACGTTTCTGCGGCAGCAAACGAGACTCCAGGTTGGTATGTTGCTTCCCTGGTGCAAGGGTCAAGGATGTCTCGGAGCGGCTGCAGGGCATTCTGGAGGGGGAGGGTGAACAGCCAGTTGTCGTGGTGCATATAGGTACCAACGGTATACGTAAAAAACGGGATGAGGTCCTAAAAGCTGAATATAGGGAGTTAGGAGGCAAATTAAAAAGTAGGACCTCAAAGGTAGTAATCTCAGGATTGCTACCGGTGCCACGTGCTAGTCAGAGTAGAAATAGAAGGATATTTCAGATGAATACGTGGCTAGAGGAATGGTGCAAGGGGGAGGGATTCAAATTCCTGGGACATTGGAACCGGTTCTGGGGGAGGTGGGACCAGTACAAACTGGACGGTTTGCACCTGGGCAGGACCGGGACCGATGTCCCAGGGGGAGAGTTTGCTAATGCTGTTGGGGAGGGTTTAAATTAAAATGGCAGGGGGTTGGGAACCTGTGCAGGGAAACAGAGGAAAGGGAAGCAAGGATAGAAGCAAAAGACAGGAAGGAGAAAAGCAAAAGTGGAAGGCAGAGAAATCAAGGGTGTAAATCAAACAGGGCTACAGTAAATAATAATTCTAAAAGGACTAAGAGTGTTAAAAAAACAAGCCTGAAGACTTTGTGTCTTAATGCGAGGAGCATTCGTAATAAGGTGGATGAATTAGCTGTGCAAATAGATGTAAACGGATATGATATAATTGGGATTACGGAGACATGGCTCCAGGGTGACCAAGGCTGGGAATTCAACATCCAGGGGTATTCAATATTCAGGAAGAACAGACAAAAAGGAAAAGGAGGTGGGGTAGCATTGCTGGTTAAAGAGGAGATTAACACAATAGTAAGGAAGGATATTAGCTCTGATGATGTGGAATCTGTATGGGTAGAGCTGAGAAATACCAAGGGGCAGAAAACGTTAGTGGGAGTTGTATACAGACCCCCAAACAGTAATGCTGAGGTTGGGGATGGCATTAAACGGGAAATTAGAGACGCGTGCAATAAGGGCACAGCAGTTATCATGGGTGACTTTAATCTACATATAGATTGGGCTAACCAAATTAGTAACAATACTGTGGAGGAGGAATTCCTAGAGTGTATGCGGGATGGTTTCCTGGACCAATATGTCGAGGAACCAACTAGAGATCAGGCCATCTTAGACTGGGTATTATGTAATGAGAAAGGATTAATTAGCAATCTTGTTGGGCGAGGCACCTTGGGGAGGAGCGATCATAATATGATAGAATTCTTCATTAAGATGGAGAGTGAAGTAGTTGACTCAGAGACTAGGGTCCTGAATTTAAATAAAGGAAACTACGATGGTATGAGGCGCGAGTTGGCTAGAGTGGATTGGGGAGCGTTACTTAAAGGGTTGATGGTTGATAGGCAATGGCAAACATTTAAAGATCGCATGGATGAACTACAGAATTTGTTCATCCCTGTTTGGCATAACAATAAAACAAAAAAGGTGACTCAACCGTGGCTAAAAAGGGAAGTTAGGGATAGCATAAGATCCAAGAGAAGGACATATAAATTGGCCAGAAAAAGCAGCAAACCTGAGGATTGGGAGCAGTTTAGGATTCAGCAAAGGAGGACAAAGGGATTAATTAAGAGGGGGAAAATAGAATATAAGAGTAAGCTTGCAGGGAACATAAAAACTGACTGTAAAAGCTTCTATAGATATGTGAAGAGAAAAAGATTGGTGAAGTCAAGCGTAGGTCCCTTGCAGTCAGAATCAGGGGAATTTATAATGGGGAACAAAGAAATGGCAGACCAATTAAATACATACTTTGGTTCTATCTTCACAAAGGAGGACACAAATAACCTCCCAGAGATGTCGGGGAACATAGGGTCTAATGAGAGGGAGGAATTGAATGAAATCAGTATTTGTAGGGAAATGGTGTTAGGGAAATTGACGAGATTGAAGGCCGATAAATCCCCAGGGCCTGATAATCTACATCCTAGGGTACTTAAGGAAGTGGCCCTAGAAATAGTACATGCATTGCTGGTCATCTTTCAAAATTCTATAGACACTGGAACAGTTCCCATGGATTGGAGGGTAGCTAATGTAACCCCACTATTTAAAAAAGGTGGTAGAGAAAAAATGGGGAATTATAGACCAGTAAGCCTGACATCGGTAGTGGGCAAAATGCTAGAGTCCATTATAAAAGATGTAACAGCAGAGCACTTGGAAAACAGTGATAGGATCGGACAAAGTCAACATGGATTTACAAAAGGTAAATCATGCCTGACTAATCTACTGGAATTTTTTGAGGATGTAACTGGTAGAATAGATAAGGGAGAACCAGTGGATGTGGTGTATTTGGACTTTCAGAAGGCTTTCGATAAGGTCTCGCATAAGAGATTAGCGTGCAAAGTTAAAGCACATGGGATTGGGGGTAAGGTACTGATTTGGATAGAGAACTGGTTGGCAGACAGGAAGCAAAGAGTTGGAATAAACGGGTCTTTTTCCGAGTGGCAGGCAGTGACTAGTGGGGTACCGCAGGGATTGGTGCTAGGACCCCAGCTATTCACAATATATATTAATGATCTAGACGAGGGAACTAGATGTAATATCTCCAAGTTTGCAGATGACACAAAGCTGGGTGGGCGTGTGAGCTGTGAGGAGGATGCAGAGAAACTCCAGTATGATTTGGACAGGTTGGGTGATTGGGCAGATGCATGGCAGATGCAGTATAATGTGGATAAATGCGAGGCTATCCACTTTGGTGGCAAAAACAGGAAGACAGATTATTATCTGAACGGCAATAGATTGGGAAAAGGGGAAGTGCAACGAGATCTGGGAGTCCTTGTGCACCAGTCGCTGAAGGTAAGCATGCAGGTGCAGCAGGCGGTTAAGAAGGCAAATGGTATGTTGGCCTTCATAGCGAGAGGATTCGAGTACAGGAGCAAGGATGTCTTGCTGCAGTTGTACAAGGCCTTGGTGAGACCACACCTTGAGTACTGTGTGCAGTTTTGGTCGCCTTATCTGAGGAAGGATGTTCTTGCCATGGAGGGAGTGCAGCGAAGATTTACCAGACTGATACCTGGGATGGCAGGAATGACGTATGAAGAGAGATTGGGTCAATTAGGCTTATATTCGCTAGAGTTTAGAAGAATGAGAGGGGATCTCATTGAAACTTATAAAATTCTAACAGGACTAGACAGACTAGATGCAGGAAGGATGTTCCCAATGGCGGAGGAGTCCAGGACCAGGGGTCACAGTCTAAGGATAAGGGGTAAGCCATTTAGGACTGAGATGAGGAGGAATTTCTTCACCCAGAGAGTGGTGAACCTGTGGAATTCTTTACCACAGAAGGCAGTTGAGGCCAATTCATTAAATATATTCAAGAAGGAGATAGATATATTTCTTAAGGCTAAAGGGATCAAGGGATATGGGGAGAAAGCAGGGACAGGGTACTGAATTTGGATGATCAGCCATGATCTCATTAAATGGCGGAGCAGGCTCGAGGGACCGAATGGCCTACTCCTGCTCCTATCTTCTATGCTTCTAAGAGAACTTCCTAACATCAGCCCTGAACTGACCACAACTTCCCGAGTTCACAGAATCACACAGGACAGAAGGAGGCCATTCGGCCCATCGTACCTGTGCCGGCTCTTTGAAAGAGCTCTCCAATTAGTCTCACTCCCCCCTGCTCTTTCCCCATAGCCTTGCAATTTTTTCCTTTTCAAGTAGAGATCCAATTCCCCTTTGAAAGTTACAATTGAACCTGCTTCCAACACCCTTTCAGGCAGCGCGTTCTAGATCACAACAACTAAAAAAATTCTCCTCATCTACCCCTCTGGTTCACTAGATTGATTCCTGGGATGGCCGGACTGACATATCAAGAAAGATTGGGTCAACTGAACTTGTATCCTCTGGAGTTCAGAAGAATGAGGGGGGATCTTATAGAGACATTTAAAATCCTGACTGGTTTAGACAAATTAGATGCGGGCAGAATGTTCCCAATGGTAGGGAAAACTAGAACCAGAGGTCACAGTCTAAGGATTAAGGGGAAGCCATTTAGGACTGAGCTGAGGAGGAACTTCTTCACCCAGAGAGTGGTGAATCTATGGAATTCTCTTCCACAGAAGGTTGTTGAGGCCAGTTCGCTAAATATATTCAAAAGGGAGTTAGATATAACACTCACAACTAAGGGGATCAAGGGATATGGCGAGAAAGCAGGAATGGGGTACTGAGGTAGCATGTTCAGCCATGAACGCATTGAATGGCGGTGCAGGCTCGAAGGACCGAATGGTCTACTCCTGTACCTATTTTCTATGTTTCTATGTTTCTATGTTTTGCCAATTATCTTAAATCTGTGTCCTGGAAACAGTTTCTCTTTCAACTCCACCCTTGTCTATTTTGATATATTGGTGGAGTATGCAACTCGCCAAGGCTTCTTCGACAGCTCCCAAACCCGCGACCTCTTCCACCTAGAAGGAAAGGGCAGCAGGCTCATGGGAACACCACCACTTCCAAGAACTCCTCCAAGTCACACACCACCCTGACTTGGAAATATATCGCCGTTCCTTCATCGTCGCTGGGTCAAAATCCTGGAACTCCCTCCCTAACGGCACTGTGGGAGCACCTTCACCACACGGACTGCAGCGGTTCGAGAAGGCGGCTCACCACCACCTTCTCGAGGGCAATTAGGGATGGGCAATAAATGCTGGCCTTGCCAGCAACGCCCAAATCCCAGAAACGAATAAAAAAAATGTCTTTTTTTTCTCTCCTCGTCAGTATTTTACACTTGTCCATATTAAATCCCCCTGTTTTCACGGTATGTTAAGGACAAAATTACGACAACATTTGAAAAGCCAGACTTCATCTCTCACTCGAAGCAGGCAAAGATTTTTAGACAACAATTCAGCCAGCTCCTGACCAACACAATGGATTTCCTTGCTTATTTGCGCAGGAATGGATTTTTGGCAAAGCTTGGGATTTGACAGAAATCGCTGTTAACAGTGTTGGGTTTACATTCAGATCCAACATCTTTTAAATTGTGGCTGGTGATAAGTTAAGCCGTGCAATGAAAGGTACAGTCGTTGAAATAATTCATGTTTACGACACAGAAGGCAGCCACCTAATCTATGTATATAAAAATCACTTGGAATGCATGGATATATGTTGTAAGAGTTATCAGAAGCAGATGCAGCTCCAATAAATGTGAGTGTTTAAGCCAAGTGCCGATCAGCTTGTAATTGCTTGAATAACCCTTAGAAGGTACTTGTGTTTATCTGCTAAAATACATCATTTACAACAACAACAACAGCAACTTGTATTTATATAGCGCCTTTAACGTAGTAAAACGTCCCAAGGCGCTGCACAGGAGTATTTTAAGACAAAAAATTTGACACCGAGCCACATAAGGATAAATTAGGGCAGGTGACCAAAAGCTTGGTCAAAGAGGTAGGTTTTAAGGAGCGTCTTAAAGGAGGAAAGAGAGGTAGAGAGGCGGAGAGGTTTAGGCAGAGAATTCCAGAGCTTAGGGCCGAGGCAACAGAAGGCACGGCCACCAATGGTTGAGCGATTATAATCAGGGATGTTCAAGTGGGCAGAATTAGAGGAGTGCATATATCTCGGAGGGTTGTGGGGCTGAAGGCGATTACAGAGATAGGCAGGGGCGAGGCCATGGAGGGATTTGAAAACAAGGATGAGAATAAGACTAACATAAGGGGCATTAGGGAAGGGGGGGCGGAGGAGCTGGCATCCTGGAGGGCAAAGGGCAGAGGTTGCTGAATTTTTATGGTGGCTTCCCCATCAACGTCGGTTGCCAATTGGCACAGCGTATGCTGGAGCACAGAGCACTGATTAGGCACTCCAGCCAATTATGGGGCTTTCACCTCATTTAAATGGAAGTCAGAGGCTTAATGATCTAATGCAGAACTTGTGTGCAAGCTCCCGGCCCGCTTTGTGCTTGACGTCCTGATTGGAGGGCACGCTGAGTACTGCAGGCATTTTGTAGGGATTAGGCCTCCCCACTGAAAACGCTTCTGTGAATTTGGCTTCCTCCCGCAGTTTTATTGGCCCTACTAGTTTCCAGCTTCATGTTCTTTAAGAGATACAAGAAATCGAATCAAAACATAAAATTCCAGCAGGCCACTACCTCTTAATCCCAACTGGGTCCTCCGGGCCAACAATAGGCAAAAAAGCGTTTCTCCCGGGGCCTCACTCCTGCCCATCGGTCTGCTGTTCCCAATTCCCACAAGGAATTTTAGATTGACACCACCTGGGTCATCGACGTTATGTCAAGCTTGAAGTAATGCAAGGTTACGTGGGATTTGAGTACGACCACAATGTGACCCATTAGAAACTAGACACACGCTTCGCACAGTGCCCTTCAGCTTTGGCTTCAACAACACTGCAATCGTGGCACAGCCTGATTCAGTACAAAAATTATATCTTGGACGCATTAATGGAATTATTTTTCTTATTAGAAACTTTTTTATGTTTTCCAGCTGGGAGTCTCTGTGACCATTTTAGTTGTGCACAGTAGTAAGTAGTCTCCGAACTGGAAAACAGCGCGGAAATATAAAACAGACAAGCATGTCGACTTGATCCCTCAGATCACCGCAGGGGAGCTGATGCAGCCTCGATGCCACTTGCTGTGCGAGTCATAATAACGGAGTGTTGGGTTTACCACCTCAAGGTACCTGCTGTGATCTCCTAAGGACTCAAGCTGACTTTTGAGAAGCCTGCAACATTGCTATCTGCCTTCCTCCCCCGCCCCAGGTAGTCAGTCTAAATATTAAAAACCAGTGCAACCTAACACATTGGCCCTTCTGCTAGCTAATTTTGTGGTAATCTATACCAGATACTTTACACTGCTTTGCAGTTTCTTATAATTCTACCCTCTTGGTATCAGAACACGGGAGATTGCCGTCCAACTTATCACCTCCCAGGCGGGCTCTCCATTTAGGCTGTTTGTCCCTCTGATTCTACATGCTTTCCATGTCTTCATTCCCAGTGACCTCCTCACTGGCAAAGCAATGAAAGGGAGATCGGAGAAGAAAAGAATCTAGCTCTCCCGACGGTCCAGTGTGTAAATCCACCACCCGCCACAGCACTGAGCCTCACACAGCAGAATGTCTGAAGGTCAATCCCTGGTCTGTGTTGAGTTAACTGATCTCAGCCGGGTCTTTGCAATAGGACTCAGTGCCTCTTGACCCTCCGCAAACTCCGTGTTCCTCCAATTCTGGCGTCTTGTGCATCCCTGAGTTCCTTCGCCCTTCCATTGGCGGCCGTGCCTTCCGCTCTCTCGGGCCTTAACCTCTGTAATTCCCTCCCTGAACCTCGCTGCTTCTCGACCTCTTTCTCCTCCTTTAAGTGTCAGCTGTGGCTCAGTGGGTAGCACTCTCTTGAGTCTGAGTCAGAAGGTCGTGGGTTCAAGTCCCACTCCAGAGACTTGAGCACAAAAATCTAGGCTGATGCTCCAGTGCAGTGCTGAGGGAGTGCCGCACTGTTGGATGTGCCGTCTTTCGGATGAGACGTTAAACTGAGGCCCCGACTGCTCTCTCGGGTGGACATAATAGATCCTGTGGCATTATTTCGAATAAGAGCGGGGGAGTTCTCCTCCGGTGTCCTGGGCCAATATTTATCCCTCAATCAACACCTAAAAATAGATTATCTGGTTATTATCACATTGCTGTTTGTGGGAGCTTGCTGTACGCAAATTGGCTGCCCCGTTTCCTACATTACAACAGTGACTACACTTCCAAAAGTACTTCATTGGCTGTAAAGCACTTTGCGACATCCAGTGATCATGAAAGGCACTATAGAAATGCAAGTCTTTCTTTCTTTCAAAGAGATGGCACAGGCAAGATGGGCCAAATGACCTCCTTCTGTGGTGTATGATTCTATAACACAACATGTCCTCCATTAAGCAGTGCCACGTGAGATGTGCTAGTGTGTTGAAAAAACATAAATCCATTAAGGATTTTAGGAGAAATTTCTTTACCCAGAGATTGGATAGAATGTGGAACTTGCTACCACAAGGAGTAGTTGAAGCGAATAGCATAGATGCATTTAAGGAGAAGCTGGATAAACACATGAGGGAGAAAGGAATAGAAGGATATGCTGAGAGGAAGAGGGGTGGGAGGAGGCTGGTGTGGAGCATAAACATGGACCAGTTGGGTCGAATGGCCTGTTTCTGTGCTGAGCTTTCTATGTAATTCTATGTATCGGCTGTTGTTATGTGGACATTACTAGAGAATAAAGTTATCAAAACTAATTGATGTACATCTCCTCACTTGTCAAACAAAAAGGTTCAACAAACACTCTTCGAATGACCTAGATTTTTATCTTCAGCGTAAGTGCAGTGTCCGCTTGGAACACCTATCCCAAATTTGAAAGAAAGAAAGAAAGATTTGCATTTATATAGCGCCTTTCAAAGCCAATGAAGTACTTTTTGAAGTGTAGTCACTGTTGTAATGTAGGAAACGCAGCAGTCAATTTGCACACAGCAAGCCCCCACAAACAGCAATGTGAAAATGTCATGGTGGTTGAGGGAGAAATATTGGTCAGGACACCGGGGATAACTCCCCTACTCTTTTTCGACATAGTGCCATAGGATCTTTTACATCCACCCGAGAGAACAGATGGGACCTCGGTTTAACGTCACATCCAAAAGACAGCATCTCCGACAGTGCAGTACTCCCTTATTACTACACTGGAGCATCAGCCTAGACTTTTGTGCGCAAGCCCCATGGAGTGAGATTTGAACCCATAACCTTCCGACTTACAAGAAGGCAAGTGTGCTACCCACTGAGCCACAGCTGACACCTTGGATTACCTGAGATTTGGAAATGAGCTGCCTGAGTTTACAATAGGCACTCCCAGCAGACAAAGCTCTCATGGCCAGACACTGGAGGCTAAAATCTAGGCCAGTGCCTCTTTAAAACCCTTTCAGCTTGATTATCAGCCAATTTCACCGTGGTTTGGAAACAGCTGAAAAATGTTATTGGGCCCTCACGGGCCTTTCTCTGACCTCTTACTTAGTGAGACCTTTAAGGTAGGTCTGAAATCATATGCACTTCATACGACCGCACACGGATAATGAATTCAATATAACATTCAATAAACATACAAGATTCTGAGGGGGATTAACAGGGTAGATGCTGAGAGATTGTTTCCCCTGGTTGGAGAGGCTAGAACTAGGGGGTCGCAATCTCAGGATAAGGGGTCGGCCATTTAGGACTGAGATGAGGAGGAATTTCTTCACTCAGAGGGTTGTGAATCTTTGGAATTCTCTACCCAGAGGGCTGTGGATGCTGAGTTTTTGAGTATATTCAAGGCTGAGATGGTTAGATTTTTGGACTCCAGGGGAATCAAGGATATGGAGATCGGGCGGGAAAGTGGAGTTGAGGTCGATGATCAGCCATGATCTCATTGAATGGCGGAGCAGGCTCGAGGGGCCGTCTGGCCGACTCCTGCTCCTAATTCTTATGTTCTTATAAAATGTATTGAAGGGCACGATAAATAAACCTTTAAATTCTATTCAGGGACCTGCTCAAGAAACAGTACATGGAAAAAAACACTGCATGGTGTCATTAGTCGGTGAGTCATCAAGTGCAGTTCTCTAACCTTACATTGTAAACACTCTAGGGGTCATAATCTAAGGAGAAGGGGTAAGCCATTTAGGACAGAAATGAGGAAGAATTTCTTCACCCAGAGAGTGGTGAACCTGTGGAATTCTCTACCACAGAAGGTAGTTGAGGCCAAGTCATTAAATATATTCAAGAATGAGTTAGATATATTTCTTCAAGCTAAAGGGATCAAGGGATATGGGGAGAAGGCAGGGACAGGGTACTGAGTTTGGATGATCAGCCATGATCTCATCAAATGGCGGAGCAGGCTCAAGGGGCCGAATGGCCTACTCCTGCTCCTATCTTCTATGTTTCTATGTTTCTACTGCTTTACTGAGGGTGAGTATGGTGAGCGTTTGCCAGGAGGGGAGGAGCCAGAGCTTAGCTCTAATTTTATTTACCCTCCATAGTTCAGGTGGCATTGAGGCCAACTTCAGCATCCTACCTGTTGCCTTGGCTGGAGCCGTCGGACTATACACCGCACTGTGCTGTGCATTGATCTGCGAACACATTAGGGGAGGGGCCCTACAGCAACAACTTATGTTTCTATAGCGCTCAGAGCACTTCACAGGGTTGGGGATAGTTGTGGGCACCACATGGGGGGCAAGGGAGAGGAACAGGCGGGTCAAGATTGGGCAAACACAAAAATAAAAGGATCTTAAGGTGTCAGCCGTGGCTCAGTGGGTGGCACTCTCGCCTGTGAGTCACAAGGTTGTGGGTTCAAGTTCCACTCCAGAGACTTGAGCACAAAATAAGGCAGGTTCCTGTCCAGGCATGTGCTCCAACCCGTTCAGATATTCGCTACGCCCAGGCACAAACTCAGGAAAATCTCCTTTTAACACTTTACAACACCAAAGGAGGCCATTCGGCCCACTGTCCTGTACCGGATCCTTGCTGGAGCAATCCAAGAACTGATCCCACTGCCCTACTCTCTCCCCATAGCCCTGCATCTTCCTCGGCCTCAAACGTTTATCTACTCTGCTCAAGAAAGGCGACGCATCAATGGCTTAAAATATATGAAATTTAGCAGGGACGTCGACTTAAACTTTACACGTGGCTCCATGGTACACACCTCACCGGCCCGCAAAGACTGAAGACTTGAGCATTTGTGAAAAGTGATGGAGGTGACCCTTCCATAAGCCAGCTTTCATACGCACTTACAAATCCGTGATCTTCAGCAGGATGCCAGGGAGACGGAGTGAATGAATCTATAGGTCAACGTGCTTTTTTTTGAAATGGAGGCAGGTAGGGCTGGAGAGAGCGGAACTTTCACTGATCCACTTTATAACTGGAGATTACCAGAGGAGACAAGAGTGACTACATAAAAGCATCCCCCCACCCCATCCTCCCCCTATCATTGGTGGGCTGAAACCCCACAGTGCCTGGGAGTTCGGTTTCCCTGCGTGTATTGTGTTTGACGCTGTGGGATCCCGTTTCCCTTTCATGTCTGATCCTTGGAGTCGTGAAAACACATTGCCATTAAATGAACTGACACTCGCATGGATCATAATTTGAATCACAGCTTGCCTCCTTTTAGCAGACTGCCTGCAACATCACAAAGAAAACATTCTTCGGGAAATCGAAGCCTGATCGAAAAATGCCTCCAGCGGGGGAAGGGAGAGAGGGCTGGGGCAAGCGGAGAAAACTGTGTTTCATGTAAAACCTGTCAGAAATTTATTATGGTGATTCTGTTATTAATCTGTGCAAGATTTAAGGTAATTGGCAAAAGAGCCAGAGGGGAGATGAGGAGAAACGTTTTTTACACAGCGAGTTGTTGTGATCTGGAACGCGCTGCCTGAAAGGGCGGTGGAAGCAGATTCAATAGTAACTTTCAAAAGAGAATTGGATAAATAATTGAAAAGGAAAAATTTGCAGGGCTATGGGGAAAGAGCAGGGGGGAGTGGGACTAATTGGAGAGCTCTTTCAAAGAGCCGACACAGGCACGATGGGCCGAATGGCCTCCTTCTGTGCTGTATGGTGCTATGATTCTATGATTAGCCTTTTAGCCATCCTAAAATAAGCGTGCCTGTCGGGAGGCGGAGTATCATAGGGCGAATTCTCCTTTTGGAACGGTGGTTTACAGAATTATATTCCAAACTCAAAACTAGTTGAACTTCCTACATGGAATTTAATCCGATGGGATGAGATGGCCCTTGATATTTTGAACTGTTCTGAATCAGATTAAAGTGTTCAATATTGTGAGGGTGGGGGGGGGGGGGGGGGCGGCGGGTTTGATAATGGTAAATCGGGGGAAACAAACCTATTTCCATTGGTTGGTAAATCAGTAACTGGAAGACAGAAATCTAAGATCATTGACGTAAGAAAACTACTAGGCACTTGGTCTAAGCGTTAAACAAAGCTTTAATCAACTGTTTTTCAACATGGAGGTCTAGTTGTGTCCTTCTCTAGTTCCTGTTAAAGAATGTCCTGAGCAAGCTGGGCCCATGCCCGAGTATTTATACTCTCCCTGGACAGCACCACCAGCAGGCCACCCAGTATTATTTCATAAGACATTTCCACATGAATGACAAGATTCATGTCATTCATCATCCAAAGGAACAAAGGGAGAGGTTGAGAGAAACATTGTTACACAGAGGGTTATTAGGATGTGGGCTACCTGACCAGAAACAGCGGTGCAGGATAGCCCATAACTTTTAAAAGGAAAGTGGATAAATACTTGCAAAGAAAAATTCAAAAGGACATGGGGAAAGATGATGGGACTAAACGAACAGCTCTGTCAGAGAACCAGAATGGGCACGATTGGCCGAATGGCCTCCTGCTGTGCTGCAGATTTCTTTGAATAAATATAAATTGGCGCAAATTCTGATCAGTTCTCATTTGGAAAATACACAACAAATTTCAAATGTGCCCTCTCACGCCTGTCAACAGAGAGTTTGGTGGAAAAATTGGGTTGCTTTGCGCCTCCCGTTAGCGCCCCCTGGGGGTAGTGCCGCGAACACCTCCCGTGAAATTCAGCGGGAGGTAAGCAGCGGCAGTGGCTGGTAGCGCCGTGCGCAGCGCCTCAGCTGCAATCCTCGGTCGCGCCCCCTGACCTACCGCCGGACGCTATGCCCGACAGGGTCAGGGTGGTGTTTTTGCGGCCACGGCGGCGCAAATTAAAGGGCAGGTGCCGGGCGGCCATTTTTTTTGGGCCGCCTGCCAGCACCTGCCCCCTTCCGCTTCTTCATGCGGGGTGCCGACAGGTGGTCCAGCAGGGCCCCGGTAGGCCCCTCCCCTATAATCAGGGGAGGGAGGCTGTTGCAACCCTTTGGGGCGCTACCACTCAATTTACAGCGCAGGGGCATTAACTTTTTCGGGGCGCTAAAGGTAACGCCCTGGCGAAGTTAGCACCCCAAAGGGGGCGCGACCGAATTTTTCCCCCTTTGTTTCTATTTTTATTTTAAAAAACTATTTTCGTCAGAGGTGAGTTTTGTGCCTCTCTGGGTAAAGAGTGTCAATGCTGGGAACTGTTGCTCCGAATTCACTAGATGTTCGAAAGATCGAACAAATAGGTTCGCAATTTTTCCTTTTAGGGTTCAAATGTAAGTTTGGTCTGAACAAACACACAGGCAACAGATTTCACGTACACAGATTTGTCTTTAATAAATGCTGAACAAACACCGTTCGTTATTTAAAGTACAATTCCAAAATATAAGACTCACAACTTGTATCAATATTACCCGATTTGGTCCGAGGTGATCAGTCTCTGTCCAAACCTCTACGTAGGGTTTCTGTCCCCAGGTCCCTGCTGTCGAGTGTTGCTCCTAGGTTCTCACTGCTATCTGGGGTTTTCCCTCCTAGTTTATACTATTCTATAATCTGTCCCATCTCTTTGGTTACACATTTGTTCCTTTTTTCCTGTGCCCTGATGATTAGTTTATCCTATTCTACAATCTGTCCCATCTCCGTGATTAGATTACGTCTTACTTCATCCATTTTCTCCAATTGACCCATTAACTGGCGTCTGTCGTGACCTCACCCGTGTCTGACGAGGTTACCTATGAGCCCTCTGTTTCAGAACATTACTGAACCTCTGCATTATTTACCCACTATCCCTTACACATGGTGACTCCTTCATTTTATTTCTGTTTTCTTTCTTAGACACCACTTCTTCCATTTCCAAATTCCTCCCTTTGATCATTATCATTTGACCAAATGATTTGATCACCATAAAGCTGTTTACCATCGTCGGGGTGTGTCCTTTGTCCTTTGTAAAGCCTGATACGCTTCGGTTGATTCCACTCGAACCTTCAGCCTTTTCTCTAGTCTTTTCATGCTTACCCAGGTGAAGCCTAGGCATATGAACACCAGCATGATCAGAATTACAGTCAGGTGGGACACGAGTCTCACCCAGGGGTGTATTTTCACATTTTCGCCCCAATTCCAAAGGTCGTCCCACCAAGTATTGATTTTGATTTGTTTAATCTTTTGGTCAATGTCCTGCGTATTCATTTCCACCCTTTCGTAGATTTCATGAACAAGATCAAGCTTATGTCTAATTTCCGTTATGTGTTCTTCCTCTAGCTGGATGTTGATGTCGATTTTTGTGAAATATTTTGTCAAGCGATTCTTCAGGTCTATTGACACATTAAGATTAACAGTTGCATGCCTCTGGATGTTGATAATTTCCTCATTTCCTATTCTCATCGGTATCAGTGGGTGCGTGCAGAAGGTTGGGTTTTGGATAGGGCAGTCCTTATTCCCATAATGGTAACTAGCTTCAGTGGTGGTAAAACAATATGTTCCGTCACCCATATAAGCGCTTCGAGTGATAGGTTTGTGAATCGCGTTCTCCATGATCAAGGAGCAATTTATGGCCGTATTTCCCTTAAATCCGCATCGCGCGGTGCGGGTCGGGTAAATTTTGGATGGGCATATTACTGTTCTGTCCGTAGTGGCACATTGTCCCAATGCAGCTCCCACTAGAGTACTGTTCTGCTTCACAGCATATGGCCTCATTCCTGCCACGGCCACCCATACTCCTTTTTGTATAGTGCCGATGGTTTGGACCTCAAATAATGGCATTCCTTCCTGGTGTCCTATCATGGGGACTCTTATCACCATCCCTACAGCAGTACTTCCACGGGGGCCCGTACATTCCTCGTTGAACCATACCCTGCTGAGTTTCCGTAGTTCGCAGTCACTGATAGTAGCAGGAACATTCTGCTTTATCAGACCCCGGATTTGAGTATTGTTGATCCAAGTGGGGGGCACTTCTTCACGTTTTGCCAGCATTAAGTTTTCTCTCAGCTGGTCCAGCATCCAATTGCCATAAGTCATGCACAGTGTTTGTTGTTGGGTTCCGTTCGCCGCCTTTTTGGCCGTGTTAATAAGTTGATTAATAGTCCACGCATGTCCTTCTAAGACCTTCACCTGTTGTGTTTGGATCCCTATACTTTCCTGTCCTGCCTGTGACTCTTGTCTTTGATTATTATTCAGTTCCTCCAATAACGTTTTGACTTGCTGGGTTAAGGTTTTAACCTTGGAGTTCAAATTAGTTATATCTAGAGTATTTACAGTGGCAATTCCTGCTCCATAGACTGTCGCTGCATCATTCAGTAACCCTCTCTTCCTCCTTTTCCTAGCTGTCTTTGTTTAATTTCCCTGCTTCCCTCCTATCTCTCCCTTGAGCAACATCGAAGTCAAGTCCTGATACAATCTTTTGGTTCCCTCCGGGCACCAATCGGGTAATTGTACATCGATTATATTCAGTACAATAGGTATTAATTCATATTGTATATTATCATAAACAATTTTGGTCGTGTTTCTTAATATTACTCCTCCCTTGGGTCCCGGCTCGTGTTCGGGGCAGTACCAAACTGGAACCGGGGTCGTAGGGATCGGGGTGGTGGTCTGAACAATGAGTGGGGTAGTTGGCTCGGGGGTAGTAGGTGTCTGTAATACCTGAACCACTAGCTTTCCTTGGTGTTTACACGAGCACGTTGGTTTTAAGCTCTTCCGTGGATTACTGATTAGGTTTCTTACAGTTGAATTGCTGCTACATCCCACCATAATCTGTAAGGAGGTGCTTGTCTTGCTTATGTTGCAACACAGTTGTTTATCTATCTTAGTACAATTCATCTCATACTCTGAACCAACAGGAGTTGCCCCCAATAGAACCCTATGGGTGCCCCCTGTGTGCTGCATAGCTATCCACACTATAGCCTTAACATCTTTTCCCGTACAAGCAATACACACAAAGTTCAATTGAGTTTCAGTTGCCGTCTCATAGCAGGTTTTTCCTTGGCTGCTACAACTGCACTCGTTGTTGCCATTGGTAGGTGCGTGAAAACCTGCATTGTTGTCTTGGGCACAGTTCTGACTGTTCCGTCTGTCTGCGGTAATAGTTACATCTGAGTCCTCAGCGAGGATGATACAGCCAAATACCAGACCACAGTACCCCAGAAGGGTGGGTACTGGGATTTCCATGAGCAATAATCAGTTACCTAGAAAGAAAAAGATAGATCAGGGTAGCAACTGCTCTTATTTGCAGTTCTATCTTTTCTGATACCCGACGCAACCGTTTGGGTCGTCCTGGGCTGGGCGGGGGTAGAGGATGGTTTCTAGTCCAGTTGACGGGTCGGATTAAAGACGGGGTTCGAGGGGCCACCCTAGAAGATTCCAAAAACAACCTCTGTAATCCCTGGACAAGGTCTTCAGTCGTATCGTCAGAGTCGGATCCCAATTGATCGATCCCAATTCAGTGCTGGACCCCGTTTCCCTCTCTGACTCTTCTGGGTCTGAGCCAGGCCTATTCATGTTTGCCGGTTCGAGAGCCCCTGGCGCAGGGAGGCCGGCGGTGGCTGGGCCTTCAGTATTGTCCTCCCCCGCATCCAACATGACATGGTGCATATGAAAGGAGCCCATTTTCCCAAAGGGTTTCAACTGATTAATATGGTGCCATCGGTATTTCCCTTGTCCATCCATAATCTTATACACTGAGACGCTAGCTTTTTCCATGACACTGAAGGGTCCAGCGTATTTAGGGCTCAAAAAGGTTCCTTCCCTTTGGACCTTGACCATCACTTGATCCCCTATCTTTAATTCCCAAGGATGGGCCTTCCCATCAAAGTAGGCCTTGCTCTTTTGATGCCTATTTCCATGTTTACTGCAGCCGTCATTTTGGCGACCTCCAAGTGTTTTACCAAATTCGACATGTATTTCTCGGAGGACAAGGAGGTTTCTGGATTTCATTTAGGTAATAATACCGCTGATGGGCCGGCCTCACAAGCGGCAGTCTCCAGATAAAAACTCAGAGACATGTCGGGGCTGCGTAGTGAAGGGGCTTGGGTCAAGGCTAATTTTAGCTGGTTAAAGGAATCCGTATGTTGTTGGGACCATTCCCATGCCACTCCCTTCTTTAGTAAGTTATATAAGGGTTTTGCCAGTAAAGAGTAGTCCTCAATGTGGTCCCGGCAATATCCGGTGATCCCTAAAAGGGACCGGAGGGATTTTACATCTGTGGGGGTGGGCAACTTGGAGGCGGACCTTTTTCGCTCTTCCGTTACCTCCCTTAGTCCCTCTGTGACTTGCATTCCCAGGTAATGCACTGACTGTTTCGCAATCTGCGTCTTTTTAGGGTTCACCTTTACCCCAATCTTGTGGAGGGTTTTAAATAGTTCCTGCAACAGGACCTTATGTTCCTCCATGGTGTCAGTTTGGAGGAGGATATCATCTACGTACTGAACGAGTGCTGAGGGCTGGGAAAATCCCTTCAAACTATTTGCCAGTATGTTTGAGAATATTAAGGGGCTGTTGTGGAAACCTTGAGGCAACCGGGTCCAAGTGTACTGCTGTCCCTTGTGAGTAAAAGCAAATTTGTACTGGCATTCTTTTGTTAAGGGTATGGACCAAAATCCATTACTGATGTCCAGGACAGTAAAGATTTTCGCAGTTGGGGAAAGTTTTGAAGCGGTCTCTGGGGCAGTGGCAACAGTGGGTGTCACGGAAGGCGTAACCTTATTCAAGGCTCGGTAATCTATAGTCATTCTCCAGGACATATCGGGTTTTTGAACGAGCCAAATGGGTGAGTTATTGGTAGAAGCAATGGATCGGAGCACGCCTTGATTCAAGAGACTGTGAATAATATTGTCTAAGTCCTTTTCTGCCTCTACGGGAATTTTATACTGCTTCTGGGGCGGGGGATCGGGTCCCATGATTGAGACCGGTCCTGCCATCCGGCCACACTCGTGTTTGTGGGTGGCAAAAACATTTGAGTTTTGAGTTAAAATATCCTGTATTTCCGGGTCTTCTGTTATGGTAGAAGGAACAAAAGTAAAAGTTTTCATGCAGCATACGCGCACATCATACGCCCCCGTGGGTATTAACCCGTCAACACAAGTTTCGCACATTCTCCAAATACATCGGTTTGCTGGGTCATAAGCCAAATTATATATTCTCATGAAGTCAATACCAATTATTGCCGATTCCCCCTGCATCTGTGGCACCGACAGGCAGGCATGCTTAAATCTGAAACTTCCCAATTGAATCTCCAATGGCTTAGTGATTGTAGCGGTCTGCCCATGACCGGTAAAGCCGCTAAGGAGAATTTCTTGATTAGTTAAGTCGTTGTGCGAGAGAGGGTGCTGGTTTCCCAGACACGTTCTGGATCCGCTTGTGTCCCATAAAAATGTGGTATCGCGACCTCCTACGACACCTGAGACTATAGGCCGTCCATGATTGTCATATCCTGCCTTTGCACACGACCTCCGAGGTCGGACCCCGTCATTGTTGGCCCCCGGGCTCGAGTGCCGGTTGCTCATGGAAGGGTGCCATTCGCCCGGAGCATCCCACAGCGCCGGACCGGTTACTTCTTTTTGGCGCCTGACACTCCCTTTGCCAATGTCCCGTCTTTCCGCAGTTATAACAGGGTCCCCTTAGTGGTCCATATCCCCTATCTCCCTGGTTTGCTACCGGATACCTTGGAGATCCCTCAGTCCTCCATACTGGCGGGTCATTTCTATCTGGGCCTGAGCGGAAAGCGTGGATTTTATCTTTTGGTTGGGGAGAGGATTGATTTTGATTGTCCTGCCAAGCCCTGGTCATACGCCTTAAGATCCAGGCCTCATTATGAGTGTCATCGGTAGGGTCGAAGAGCTTACATGCCCTTTTACCGGAATCGGAGGCATGGGAAATGAGGGACTTAAACCAGGTGGCACGAGGACCATCATCCAGATTGTCGTGGTTCAATGTTCCCATCAGGTTACAGAAAACCACCCACAAGCGTTCCGCATAAGCGCGGGGGTGTTCTTCGTCACCCTGTTTAAAGTTTGCTAGTTCCATAACGGGATCCTTGCTGTTAACTCCTGCCGCCTCCTTAATGGCGATCCACATTTCAACTATGGTGCCCTGCCCTGTTCTCTGGGTTTGGGGCATGGCCCCGAATATAACGGGTCCCAAACACAAAGGGCTGGATTTTGAATGACCCATGGAGTCTGGTTTGGAGGCATGCGGGGGGTTAAATTTGCGGGGTCGGGGGTCCCGACCCCATCCCGACTCCATCCCGCCTCCACACAATTTTGACAAAATCAGTCGCGGGGTTCCCGACTGCGTCCCGCCTCCAAGAGACGGGAGAGGCCATTAAAGCCCTTAACAAGCCCTAAATTGGCTCTGTAATGCCATTTTGAAACGTTTTAGCTAGTTTAACCCTTTTCTGACGTGAAGCACGCCTGGTGTGAAACACTCCAGTGAAACCTGGCGGGAGCACAAGTGGGTAGCTGACTATCGGCTGCAGGTCCACTATTACAACGGAGATGTGATGAAGGTAGTAGTAGTATTAGGTGTGAAAGTCGCCTCTGATGCTGCTGAATTGAATGTCTTCAGAGACTGCATGGCATTTGGCTCTCTCTCTCTCTCTCTCTCTCTCACACTCACACATATATATCCAGGTCCACTCACATCAAAAGCCAGGCAGGTTCCTCTCTCACCAACAGCCAGACAGTCTCTGAGACCAAGCAGTCAGTAATGATGACATCATCAGAGGCGACTTTCAGACTGAAACCACTAATTAGTTCATGGGTTCCCACATGCTGGAACTCAATTGCCCAATTAAGTGAAAATTGCATCATTCATCCACATTAATCTGGAGTCGGGGGGGGGGAACACGAAATGCGGATGACACGACCCCAACCCGACCCCAAGACAAAATCCAGCCCAAAGTCACTAGTTTCCTCAGTTCTCCATCATCTAGTCCCTGAGTCTCAGAGGCCTGGAGAACCGTGGCCTTCCATAATTCAAAATTAATCTTGCCGTCGAACTTGGGTATGTTTTTGGCAATATCATTCAATTGGGAGAGAGTAAAAGGGGTGGCATAATTGATGGGTCCGTTGGGCACAGCGCCAACGCTTGACCGTCGGTCCTTTCCTGTGTCCGAACAGTGACCATAGGGTTCATGGGTAGTGGGGGTGGTGGCTCCTCTGGGGCAGCAAGCCCATCCTCTGGGGCAGTAGGACCTTTATTATTTCTATAGGGTGGCGGGGGATCGTACCATGACGGGTCAGGGGGGCCGTAGTCCCCTTCTCCTCATAGTTCTGGGCCGCCTCGGCCAGACTTGAGTAGTCGATACTCTCTCCACCTCCATCGGAGAAAGCGCATATTATGCCTCTGTGTGAGGATAATTGTGACTTTAATACTTCTATTTCTTGACGACAGTGGGTATGATCCGTTTTATCGTATTTTTCCCGCTGGTGAGACTGTTGTATGACCTTGAGGGCTGATTTCAAATCCTGACACTTTTCCTCTCGGGCACAGCGGTCCCTTGCGGACTCGCCTAGTTGTTGCTGCATTCGGTGTAATTTTTGATGACTTGCTTCGACTGCAGTCACACTAGAGGCCATATGGAGAGGTGCAATCTTTGATCACTATGTCATTCCTCATTTTCCTTTTGCAAATTTTTAACCTGATTCCGGAGCTGGTCTAAATCAGACTGCAGTTGGTTTTGGGTCTGACCCTGACTGTTAATGCTCGCTCGCTCATTAGTTCGGAGTAACAGGCTGCCATCAGAAAATATTTACATTTTTTTCGTTTCATTTTTCCCTTTTTATTATTGTGCTCAAAGAAGGTCTGACCTCCTTTGAAACTTGGACGGCGATCGTCACCGCCCAGTCCTTATATTTTCCTACCATTAACTGGTTAAACTGTTCTTCCCAATCCTGGGAGGTCTCCCCTTTAGACGCGTCATGTTCCACCATAGCTACTGCTTTAAAACCTTATCCGACTCTAACAGATATTGTTCAGACCCTTACTGTTATACCTTATCCGACTCTAGCAGATATATCTTATCCGACTCTAACAGATATTGTCTGTCGCTTGTTCAGCCCCTTACTGTGGTATATTTTGTCCAAAACAAAGTTCTAAAGTCCCATCTGGGTCCGCTAACTGTTGCTCCGAATTCGCTAGATGTTCGAAAGATCGAACAAATAGGTTCACAATTTTTCCTTTTAGGGTTCAAATTTAAGTTTGGTCTGAACAAACACACAGGCAACAGATTTCACGTACACAGATTTATCTTTAATAAATGCTTAACAAACACCGTTCGTTATTTAAAGCACAATTCCAAAATATAAGACTCACAACTTATATCGATATTACCCGATTTGGTCCGAGGTGATCAGTCTCTGTCCAAACCTCTACGTAGGGTTTCTGTCCCCAGGTCCCTGCTGTCGAGTGTTGCTCCCAGGTTCTTGCTGCTATCTGGGGTTTTCCCTCCTGGTTTATACTATTCTATAATCTGTCCCATCTCTTTGGTTACACATTTGTTCCTTTTTTTCCTGTGCCCTGATGATTAGTTTATCCTATTCTACAACCTGTCCCATCTCCGTGATTAGATTACGTCTTACTTCATCCATTTTCTCCAATTGACCCATTGTTTGTTAACTGGCGTCCGTAGTGGCCTCACCCATGTCTGACAAGGTTACCTATGAGCCCTCTGTTTCAGAACATTACTGAACCTCTGCATTATTTACCCACTATCCCTTACACATGGTGACTCCTTCATTTTATTTCAGTTTTCTTATTTAGACACTACTTCTTCCATTTCCACAGAACATTCCCCACTTTTTGCACCCAGTGTGAACATCAAGGCATAGATGGGGCCAGAACAAGGCCCATTCTGCTCTGTCCCAACAATACACCTTAACCCCAAACCCAGGAAAGGGGCTTCATATCTAAGTGCAGTTCACATAAGGTGGCATTTATCACAGAATGATACGGCACAGAGGAGGCCATTCGGCCCATCGTGCCTGTGCCGGCGCTTTGGTAGTGCTCTCCACTCCCCTGCTCTTTCCCCACAGCCCTGTAATTTTTTTCGCTTCAAGTATTTATCCAATTCCCTTTTGAAAGTTACTATTGAATTGCCTCTGGTTCTTTTGCCAATCACCTTAAATCTGTGCCCTCTGGTTACCGACTCTTCTGCCACTGGAAACAGTTTCTCCTTATTTACTCTATCAAAACCGTTCATGATTTTGAAATCCTCTATCAAATCTCCTCTTAACCTTCTCTACGAGACGGTCAGCAATCACTGTGCCAGGCGCTGCGGTCATATACCTCTCTTTACCAACATGCTGTGCCACCCTATGGTGTGCCAGGCCACTGGTGGTGTGCCCTTGACTATTTAATTTATAGATCTCCTACTCTTAGGAGAGGCACTTGGTTCCCCCATTTTCCATTGCCATCTCAAAGTGAGTTTGTAACAAACCTCACCAAGAGAAGCCACAGCAACGGCTGATGCTGAAAATGTCAGTGGCACAGTACGGAGTTTTGACGTTAGAGGCATGTTGGGGGCTTTATTTTGCTCTAATCCTGCTATAGCTGGCCTGGGAGTGCCTGACGCTGGCACTAGCAGAAGTGGAAAAAGTGTCCCATTCCTGAACACTGACCTCTCCCACCTTGACATTTCCCGACAGTACAACACTGACGACACTTCAAAAGTACTTTATTGGCTGTATAGCGCTTTAGGATGTCCTCTCTGCCTCGCTCTCCTCCTTTAAGACACTCTTAAAACCTACCTCTTTGACCAAGCTTTTAGTCATCTGTCCTAATATCTCCTTATGTGGCTCGGTGTCAAAATTTGTTTGATAATTGCTCCTGTAAAACGCCTTGGGACGTTTTATTACATTAAAGGAACTATCTAAATGCAAGTTGTTGTTGTTGTTGAGGTTGTGAAAGGCACCATATAAATCCAAGTTCTGTCTTCCTTACTTTTGTGCACAAAACTCATTCCCATCAAAACAAAATCTTGGGTCAATATGGGTTTCCTTGTGAACTTGATACTGGAGAATGATTCAAGCCTGCAACGGTGGGGGGTGGGGTGTGGGTAGTGAGATCGGCCAACTGGGACACTGGCCAAGGGGCTAAGTTATATCTGGGGCGTTGGGGGTGGGGGGGGGGGGGTCATGGAGGTGAGTGAGCGTGGGCCAGCAGCAACCCGCGGTTATAATGTGGAGCCAGGAGGAGCATTCCTGCAATTCCTGCGGTTTTACATAAGAACATAAGAAATAGGAGCAGGAGTACGCCACACGGCCCTTCGAGCCTGTTTCAATTTAAAGCTTATTTCAATTTTTTAAGTTTTTCTTTGATTCGGTTCTTTGTTAGCGATGCAAGGAGGAAGTAATTTGGATGCAGAGGGTGGATGAAACCATTACAACATGTGTTTGGTCCCCAAGGAGCAGTGGCTGGCCAAAAATTTCTTGTCCCTACTTTCTTACACTTTCATGTATTCTGTGGAGAAATTCTTCCAGTCTTGCTTGAAGTTTGTTCCTATTGTATTCATGTCCTGTAATCATTTGTAAAGTCCTTAAATGAGTTTGTTGCTGTCCATAGTGGGACCTCTGTTATTAGGCATAACAAAGGGGATCTCCATGATGATTATAGGGAATTGGCAAATAATTGGGAGTCCCAAAAGCTTGGTGTTAACTCATATGTTCCAGCAAATTTCCTGCGCACAGGAATGAAGACAGGTACAATACAAACCATATAGATTGAATTTAATCGTTCTGGAACTTGGTGTACTTCAGACAGGAGAAGATTGGCCTGAGCTGGCATGCACAAGGCTTTGTCCTGCCAAGTTCCTGGTGAATAATCGGAATGAACCCCTCAGAGTCTCCACCTCCCTCTCCTCCTTCAAGATCCTCTTTAAGGTTTCAGGTCACCCTTCCTTTGTTGGCTCGGCCTCCATTTTTTTTCTGATTATGCGTCTAAGAAAAACGCCCCAAGTTGCTTCGATGTTCAAGGCTCTATGCAAATGCCAGCTGTTGTTATTCTTGTTGTGATGCAGGCTAAGTTAAATAATCTGCTTTTGTAAATTTTGTGCCTTTCAGCATTTTAAAGACGAGGATCACTTCTATTCCCAGAGTCCATCAACCTTACTCAGAAATAAGTCCCAGCTTAGGAACGTAAGAAAATTAGGAACAGCAGGAGGCCGTTCAGCCCCTCGGGCCTGGCTCCACCGTTCAATTCGCTCATGGCTGATATGCAACTCAACTCCATTTACTCCCTCCCTATCCCTTGATACTCTTACCCAACAAAAATCTACCTCTCTCAGTGTTGAATGCTCCAGCATCCACAGCCTTTTGGGGGAGAGAGTTCCAAATTTCTACTAACCTTTTTGTGAAAAAATGTTTCCTGATTTCGCTCCTGACCGGCCTGGCTCTAATTTGAAGATTATGTCCCCTTGTTCTTGATTCCCCCACCAGAGGAAATAGTTTCTCTGTACCTACCCTATTGAATCCTTTTAACATTTTAAATACCTCCATCAGAACACCCCTCAATCTCCTATACATTACAACAGTGACTACACTTCAAAAAGTACTTCATTGGCTGTAAAGCGCTTTGAGACGTCCGGTGGTCGTGAAAGGCGCTATATAAATGCAAGTCTTTCTTTCTTTCTTTTTACTCAAGGGAACACAAGCTTTCTCTCCCAGTGCCTAAGGACAAGTTATCTTGGAGGAGTAATCTCTAAATGCTGGCTGCTTAGTTGCGGTCCACCATTACGGTCTTAGAACCAGAAGACAACCTCTCCACTGGCCTAGGAACAGCCTCAGAATCGTCCTCGCCACTCTCGTCTGAACTCTCTGCACAGGATCAGTATTGTGCTGAAGGTAGCTATGGTCTGGAATTCCCTGTGGGGACCTAATCAGCAAGTTATGCTGAAATCCACGCCCGTTGTCACGCCCATTTTGCGGATGGCGACATACATACGACCATTGACGGACAGGTAAAGACCCTCTGGTCCATCCAGCCTGTCCCGCACAATTGCGACACCTTGTGCATCGCAATACATACACTCTCCACCCCACCCGAGACCATGTGATCTCCTGAGCGAGGCAAAAAATCAGATAAAAACCCAGGCCAATTTGGGGGGAAAAATCTGGGCAATTCCTCGCCGACCCTCCCCCTCCTAGGCGATCGAAACTAGTCCAGGAGATCACTCTGGCTCTGATAATTCCATGCAGTGTCTACCTTCTGTAAGAGGTGATCTCTGCCCCAGCCAGGAACAGGTCCAGCTCTCGCTTGAAGGAATTCAGCGAATCGCCGTCCACCGCATGGGTCGGCTGCCTGTTCCCGAGGTCCACTATTCTCTGGGAAACGAACCACCTCCTGACATCTAGCCTAGATTACTGGCACCCAAATTTCCTGCCTATCTCATTCGCATACATTACAACAGTGACTGCACTCCAAAAGTACTTCATTGGCTGTAAAGCGCTTTGAGACGTCCGGTGGTCGTGAAAGGCGCTATAGAAATGCAAGTCTTTCTTTCTTCTTTCTTTCATTCATACGCCAGAACTTAAAAATCGAGATAAACAATCGGAATCTGTGGAAACAATTGGGGCCCAGGGAAGCCCACACTGCAAATTCTTTCTTTACGTATGAAAATTAAAGTTTGAATCCATCCAGCCATCATTCATCCACATCAGGCAGCGCATGTTTAAGAACCGGCAATCGTGGAAGCTTTTAATGTGACTCACAATGATGCCATAAAAATGCATTCAAAGAAACAGAAAATTAAGTGTAGGTCCCAGTGAGGAGAAATAAAAAATAAATCGCTCAACAATGGCAATGAAAACCAGAAATATGACTTTGTTTCCTGTGGCACCTCAAATTCTGGGAGTAATTTTACACCCACTTTGAGCCAGCCTAATTGCTGGAAATTTGCATGTACCGCTCATTACAATCGGGGCGGAGCCATTAAAGAAGGACTTGCATTTCTGTAGCGCCTTTCACGACCACCGGACGTTCCAAAGTGCTTTACAGCCAATGAAGTACTTTTTGAAGTGTAGTCGCTGTTGTAATGTGGGAAACGTGGCAGCCAATTTGCGCACAGCAAGCTCCCACAAACAGCAATGTGATAATGAGCAGAGAATCTGTTTTTAATGTTGTCGATAGAGGGATAAATATTGGCCTAAATCGTGAAAGGCGCTATAGAAATGCAAGTCTTTCTTTCTTTTTTTTCCTTTATCTCCAGACAGGAGGATAGGGAACTGTATTCACCAACATTGATTGGTGGGGGGGGGGAGGGGGGAGGGGGGGTGGTGGGAGCTGAGCGCTGAGCTAGCCCTCCATGAAATCATCACGTTTCCCTAGTTAGATTCTGTAATTTTTACATAAAGGCTCTTAAAATGTCTATTTGTAACAACAAATAGGATTCAGCTGAAGGGATATTGGGGAAATTATCTGCCTGTAGCAATACTGTATATGAAGTTGAATTTGTCAGTCAAGCACTTGAATCTTCCAACTGGAAACAATTTTACTGTCACATGAGTGCAGAGCTGAAGCTTCCCCCGCTCCACTAACTGGTGTATCAGAGAGAAGGCATGAAAATTGGAGGGAAATTGCCAAATTACTTGGGAGAGGAGCAGATGCGACTCGAAGATTTAGAAACACTTGCCCCCCCCACTCCCAGGAGAAAACAGCTTAAGTTTGCTTTTCCACCAGAATCAATTCAGCATGTTTTTGAAACATGTGAGCAAATTAGATTTATTGACGTGTTGCTTTGAAGTAAAGATTTTTCGTTGCTTCATGAAATGATTGATTTTTCTTGGCAAAAAAAGAAGAAACAAAGATATGGCGCACCACTGCCAGAAGACCATGTGTGAGATTTGGACAGTAAGAATGTCACAGCAATGGTATGCTACAGAGAGTGTTACTGGATTCGCTCATTAGTAACGGAGTCATAAGCAATGTGTTATTTAAGAAGTGCTGGAATATGAGAGAGTGTGGTAATGAGAGATGTCTTGCATGGTTTGAATGGGTTCTGAAGGTTAAGTGAAGGCAGAAAGAAACAGCAAGACTTGCACTTATATAGTGCTTTATTCGTACCTTGGGACACTTCATTACTTGCAAGGTGCTAAATAAATATAAATTGTTGTTATATTGGTGTCATATTTGACCCTGAATGAGCTTCCGACCACATATCCGCAACATAACTAAGAACGCCTATTTCCACCTCCGTAACATCGCCCGTCTCCGCCCTTGCCTCAGCTCATCCGCTGCTGAAACCCTCATCCATGCCTTTGTTACCTCTGGACTTGACTATTCCAACGCACTCCTGGCCGGCCTCCCACATTCCACCCTACGTAAACATGAGGTCATCCAAAACTCGGCTGCCCGTGTCCTAACTCGCACCAAGTCCCATTCGCCCATCACCCCTGTGCTCGCTGACCTACATTGGCTCCTGGTTAAGCAGCGCCTCGATTTCAAAATTCTCATCCTTGTTTTCACATCCCTCCATGGCCTCGCCCCTCCCTATCTCTGTAATCTCCTCCAGCCCCACAACCCCCTGAGATATCTGCGCTCCTCTAATTCTGCCCTCTTGAGCATCCCTGATTATAATCGCTCAACCTTTGGTGGCCGTGCCTTCAGCTGCCTAGGCCCTAAGCTCTGGAATTCCCTGCCCAAACCTCTCCGCCTCGCTACCTCTCTTTCCTCCTTTAAGACGCTCCTTAAAACCTACCTCTTTGAACAAGCTTATGGTCACCTGCCCTAATTTATCCTTATGTGGCTCGGTGTCAAATTTTTTGTCTTAAAATACTCCTGTGCAGCGCCTTGGGACGTTTTACTACGTTAAAGGCTCTATATAAATACAAGTTGTTGTTGTTATCTGTTGGAGTGATCATAGCTAATGATGGTTATTTAAGAGGTCATGTTATGTTAGGGAAGATTAGATATCAATATAGAAGATTTCTTTTTGGAATCCAAACCTTCTAGGGCCTCAATCAATCCTGATTGCTATTTTTCAGATGGTAACCTATGGATGGATTATTGATTGGGGTCCTTACTGCCACTAAGTAACAGTATCTGTGCTTTTGTCGGGTGAATCACCTCTGTGCGCGCTGACCTAAATTGGCTCCAGTTCTGGCAACACCTCCATTTAAAAATTCTCATCCTTGTTTTCAAATCCCTTCATGGCCTCGCCCCTCCCTCTCTCTCTAACCCACCGAGATCTCTGCGCTCCTCCAATTCTGGCCTCTTGCACATCCCCGACTTTCATCGCGCCAACGTTGGCGGCCGTGCCATCAGCTGCCTCGTCCCTAAGCTCTGGAATCCCCTGCCTAAACCTCTCCACCTTGCTACCTCTCTCTCCTCCTTTAAGATGCTCCTTAAAACCTACCCCTGTGACCTCACCTGTCCTAATATCTCCTTATGTGGCTCGGTGTCAAATTTTGTTTGGCAACACTCGTCTGAAGCGCCTTGGGACATTTTACGACGTCAAGGGCGCTATATAAATGCAAGTTGTTGTTGTTGAATCTACTGTCTCCACCCCCCCCACTCCCCCAACACAGGAAGCTCCACCTCCGTCCTGTGCTCCACCGGATTAGTGTAGTCTGAGTATATTCACACTGAGATCGCTAGATCTTTGGACACCAAGGGAATCATAGAATCATAGAAGATAGGAGCAGGAGTAGGCCATTCGGCCCCTCTAACCTGCTCCGCCATTCAATGCGATCATGGCTGATCATCCAAATTCAGTACCCTGTCCCTGCTTTCTCCCCATATCCCTTGATCCCTTTAGCCTTAAGAAATATATCCAACTCCTTCTTGAATCAATTTAATGAATTGGCCTCTACTGCCTTCTGTGGCAGAGAATTCCACAGGTTCACCACTCTCTGGGTGAAGAAATTCCTCCTCATCTCAGTCCTAAATGGCTTACCCCTTATCCTTAGACTGTGACCCCTGGTTCTGGACTCCCCCGCCATCGGGAACATCCTTCCTGCATCTAGTCTGTCCTGTCCTGTCAGAATTTTATAAGTTTCAATGAATCAAGGGATATGGGGATAGTGCGGGAAAGGGTAGTTGAGGTAGAAGATCAGCCGTGATCTTATTGAATGGCGGAGCGGGCTCAAGGGGGCGTGTGGCCTACTCCTGCTCCTGTTTCTTGTGTTCTTATGTTCCACCTCAGGGCCTGCTGAGTGGGACCATACCAGTGTCCGTACTGGGAATAGGCTGCTGATCGTTTGATTCACTTGGCCAACACACTCCATTCGGGGTTACCTTGCTGTCCTCAAGGCTCGGCCCTTTCTAAAAGCTAACATGGCAAAATAAGAATTGCTCAAAATTAACTGTCATAAGAATTTCAATCGTCACTGTTAATTGAACACAAACTGGCCTTTGGGCGAACAGAAAAATGCATTTTTTTTGGGCAAACAGTAAATTGCTATTATTAAATGCAACCCGATCTGTGGAGCTTCTAGCTACATGCAGTAATTATGAGGTTCCTGGGGTGCATTCTGCTATTTTCTACCGTGCTGGGTTTTCTGTTACAGTATCTCCTATTGTTTTTAATAGAGGTGTTCAAATTCATGAAGTGTTTTGATAGAGTAAATACGGAGAAACTGTTTCCAGTGGCAGAAAGGTCGGTAACCAGAGGCGAGGTGAGGAGACATTCTGTTACGCAGCGAGCTGTTACGATCTGGAATGCGCTGCCTGAAAGGGCAGTGGAAGCAGATTCAATAATAAGATTCAAAAGGGAATTGGATAAATACTCAAAGGGGAAGATTTTGCTGGGCTATGGGGGAAAGGGGGGAGTGGGACGAATTGGATAGCTCTTTCAGAGAGCCGGCACAGGCACGATGGGCCGAATGGTCTCCTTCTGCTGTCTCATTCTAGGATTGTACTATACTCATATATTTTTTTCATTTGTTTGGCTGTGAGACGTTTTGCCTTCCTCCTGTCCTCGCTGTTTAAACATCTTTTCCAACCAAACATTGAGAGAAACCATTGGTCTGGCTGTCTACTGCACTTCCACAGTGGCTGAGAGTTTGTGATACCGCTGGCAGTTACAGTTACTCCATTAATTGTGATTAATGAATCGACAGCAAAATACTATCATTAAAGCTGTTGCCAATGTACGGAGAGTGTGAAATAAAGCAGGAAGGGTTTTCAAATTCCGTATCAGCGCAATGTTGACATTGATTTTGCAATGTTAATAAAATTAATTTGTGAATACAAGGCCCTACTGTTCACTTAGGCCAGTGGGCACTGCCATTATTAACAGCAGATGTCCCAGCACCAGGATCTCCTTTAAAGAGCGGCTCTCGCCCATATTTTTTTTAAACATTCGTTTATGGGATGTGGGCGTCGCTGGCAAGGCCAGCATTTATTGCCCATCCCTAATTGCCCTCGAGAAGGTGGTGGTGAGCCGCCTTCTTGAACCGCTGCAGTCCGTGTGGTGAAGGTACTCCCACAGTGCTGTTAGGGAGGGAGTTCCAGGATTTTGACCCAGCGACGATGTACTTCCACATCAGGATGGTGTGTGACTTGGAGGGGAACTTGGATGTGACGGTGTTCCCATGCGCCTGCTGCCTTGTCCTTCTAGGTGGAAGAGGTCGCGGGTTTGGGAGGTGCTGCCGAAGAAGCCTTGGCGAGTTGCTGCAGTGCATCTTGTAGATGGTACACACTGCAGCCACGGTACGCCGGTGGTGGAGGGAGTGAATGTTTAAGGTGGTGGATGGGGTGCCAATCAAGCGAGCTGCTTTGTCCTGGATGGTGTCTAGCTTCTTGAGTGTTGTTGGAGCTGCACTCATCCAGGCAAGTGGAGTGTATTCCATCACACTCCTTATTTTAAACTCTCGGTAACTTTGCAAGTGCAGTGCAGAAACAGGCCGTGGCTTCTGTCAGCTGTTTAAGGAGAGGAAGCTGAAACATCTCATAGCTAAGCAACAAAAAAAAATGAAAGGCGTACAGTGGGAGGTGCTGTAAGAGTGGTCATAGCTGTTGGGCAACCTGCATGCTAACCAGCCACGTTCAGTGTTTTCAAGGCAGCGTTCGCTAGTCAGTGTTCATGGAAGATAATCGATAGCACTTGAGGACCTCACCCTCAACATTCACCCCCAACAACTTCCATCGATGCCACTCCTGCCTCCGATCTTCAGGGATCGCAAGGCCCACAACACAGCGTTCAATCTCCTGGAGCAGCTGGAGGTTGGAACTAGATGTAACAACAAAGAGTACCATCAGGATTGCTGTTATAAAGAGAGTCTCCGCATCA
The DNA here is from genome assembly GCA_030390025.1 of Squalus acanthias. Lineage (NCBI taxonomy): Eukaryota > Metazoa > Chordata > Chondrichthyes > Squaliformes > Squalidae > Squalus > Squalus acanthias. The sequence continues at coordinate 57,811,410 of CM059444.1, forward strand.
GGACCCCTTTAAAAAGGGAGTCTCATCATCACAAACCCTTTTAAAGGGAGAGTCTCACCATCAAAATCCCTTTTGAAGAGTCTCACCATCAGGATCCCTAGACCTCACCACCTTCCCACTGCCAGTGGTGAATGGTACATCGCAGAGGTTCCCATATTTGATCTCTGGCCTGTGCTGTGTAGCTGATCTCAGCCAGCGTCAGCTCATCACCCCCTAGGCTGGGGGGCGGTGGGGGGGGAGGGAAGTGAAAAGTCAAGCCTTCCGGCACTTGCATGTGTGCGTGGATGTCAGATGAGGACACGGTCAGTGGTGATGCCCCTACAGCTGCCAAAACACAATGTCTAGGATCGCACATGGACAAAGGGCACTTGGGAGGCCATTGGCAATGGTGGAACGAGACCGCAGCAAGAATCAGTAGTCCTAGGAACAAATAAACTAAAAACCAAATATAAACTACTTCCATTTCAGATCTTCTGGGAATAGTCAATAAAGTATTCAGGAAAGTTGCACTTCCAGAACGGAGCCTCATTAGATAGGTACGCAGGTCCAAGTATTATCCTCTCTCCAACTTGCATTTGCCAGCTAGTGAGACCCTGCCCTGAGATTTCCCGAACGTCTTAAGGCACTTAAAATCTCAGGTACTGGCAGCTGTACCTTCTAATATATAGCTCTACAAGTGTAACAAGCATGACGTACATAGCAGGCTGCCAACTCCTGCATGTCTGGGAACATTAATTCCCATTTTACTTCATAAAATGAAATAGTGACTTTGGTGAGAATCTGCTGAATTGGAAAACTGCCCAAGGAATTTTAAAAAGCGTCAACTCAATTTCACTTCACAGTGTAACATCTCATCCTTCTGAGAGACACGCCTGTCGCACGGCCTGGCTGAACGCCAGCGCTCATTTCCTGTCGAATTAGTGCTAATTGCACTCGTTTAGCACACGCGCTAGAATTGCGTCCCTTGGACATGACCACTTTGGACTTCCGTGCCACCGCACATGCTTGCACGTTAACCCTTTCATAAACTGTTTGAGAACTTTGCTGCCCCACAGCCAACCCTCGTTCAAAGGGTGGCCATAGAGTGAGTGCCCATCCCTTGTATGCCCGGAGCCTGCGTAGGCCCGGCATTCACAGAGGGTTCCTGTTGACTTTCCAGCAATGGCACCTGGGCAGATTGGCGTCCACTGATAACATCTCCCTTGCTCAACGGCATCACTTGCGGAGGAACGTATTGGCAGTGAGAAAAAGAAAGCAAGACTTGCATTTATATAGCGCCTTTCATGACCACCGGACGTCTCAAAGCGCTTTACAGTCAATGAAGTACTTTTGAAGTGGAGTCACTGTTGTAATGTGGGAAACACAGCAGCCAATTTGTACACAGCAAGGTCCCACAAACAACAATGTGATAATGACCAGATAATCTGTTTTAGTGATAAATATTGGCCAGGACACCAGGGATAACTCCCCAGCTCTTCGTTGAAACAGTGCCATGGGATTTTTACATCCAACATAGAGCAGACATGGCCTCAGTTTAACATCTCATCCGAAAGACGGCACCTCCGACAGCGCAGCACTCCCTCAGCACTGCACTGGGAGTGTCAACCTAGCTTTAATGTGCTCAAGTCCCTGGAGTGGGACTTGAACCCACAAACCTTTTGGCTCAGGGGAGAGTGTGCTACCCACTGAGCCACAGCTGACACTTTGAAGCAGGGATTTGAAGTCGGAATCCTCCTGATTTAAAAGCCTGCACCTATCCCTCTGCATCACACCAGCCAGGGCTCACAGGTAAGTTTTGCAATATAGACATAATACAGGCTGGGATTCTTTTCTTTCGCAAAGAGAAGATTAAGAGGTGACCTGATAGAGGCCTTTAAAATTATGAAAGGGTTCGATAGGGTAGACGTAGAGAAGATGCTTGTGAGGGAGACCAGAACTAGCAGCCATAAATACAAGATAGTCACCAATAAATCCAATGAGGAATTCACGAGCAACTACTTTACTAAGAGAGTGGTTAAAATGTGGAACTTGCTACCACAGGGAGTGGTTGAGGTGAATAGGCTACAAGAGGAAGCTAGATAAATACATGAGGGTCAAAGGAACAGAAGGAAATGCTGATAGGGTGAGATGAAGTAAATAGAGTGGGAGGAGGCTCGTGTAGAGCATAAACATCAGCATAGACCTGTGGGGCCGAATGGCCTGTTTCTGAGCTCTACATTCTATGTAATAATGATAATGCTGGACATCTGAAATAAAAACAGAAAATGCTGGAGATACTCAGCAGTACAGGCAGCATCTGTGGAGAGAGAAACAGAGTTAACGTTTCAGGTCGATGACCGTTTATCTGACGAAAGGTCATCGACCTGAAACGTTCACTCTGTTTCTCGCTCCACAGATGCTGCCGGACCTGCTGAGTATCTCCAGCATTTTCTGTTTCTATGTAATAATGATCGTGAAAGACCGCAGGCATTGGGGGAGGGGCCAGGAGGAGCGGACCGTTGGTAGATTGGAGGCCAGTAGTGCTAGCCAAAGCATACTAGGCAGCGAGTGGTGCCAGGTTCCTCCGTCCAGCCCCAGGAAAGACTGACGAGGCTGCCAAATTAAAAACCAAATTGAACCCCGAACCTTCTGAGCTCTAGACCTTCTGATCTTGGCCTGGTGCCCAAGGTACCAGTTCTGCTGGGTGTCGGAAATGAACACCTAGTGAGATCAGGCACCGCTCTGCTGAAGCCGGGTACCAACTAAGGGCCAGGGTATGGGAACTCCCAAGCTAGGTGGAGTCCTTGCCTCTGGCCCTACCCCGCCGCCTTAAAGGGTCACAAGGCCCGACAGGAAGCCCCGATGTAAAGCTGAGACCTGCAGGACCCAGGTCCCAGCCAAGTTTGGCCAAAGACACGTTGGGAATCCACCAAAACGACCAAGGATGTTCAGCCGAATGGTACCAGGGGATGAGGGACTTCAGTTACGTGGAGAGACTGGAGAAGCTGGGGTTGTTCTCCTCAGAGCACAGAAGGTTAAGGGGAGATTTGTTACAGGTGTTCAAAATCATGAAGGGTTTGATAGATTAAATAAGGAGAAACTGTTTCCACTGGCAGGAGGGTGGATAACCTGAGGACACAGATTTAAGGTAATGGGCAAAAGAACCAGGGCGGAGATGAGGAGAATATTTTTTACACAGCGAGTTGTTATGATCTGGAATGCACTGCCTGAAAGGGTGGTGGAGGGAGACTCAATTATTACTTTCAAAGGGGAATTGGATAAATACTTGAAGGAGAAAAATTTGCAGGGCGATGGGGAAAGAGCAGAGGGGAGTGGGACTAACTGGAGAGCTCTTTCAAAGAGCCAGCACAGGCACGATGGGCCGAATAGCTTCCTTCTGTGCTGTATCGTTCTATGATTCCCCCCCACCCCTGCATCCCGCCCCCCCCTCCCCACACCAGTTTATGTTTATTATTTTAAACCAGCATCACAGTCTTCAAAGGGTTAACTAGCAACCGATACATAGATCCACAACATTACATGCCCCTCAGTTGCAAGTCTGGAAGCAATTCAAAGGGCAGACTGAGTGCTACACCTCAGCAGATAGTGCGGTGAGTATTGCTCGATAACAGCTCCTGATTTGATACGACCCAGTTTTCCTCTGTGGACAACCTAAACTTTTAAAAGTTGTAAAGGTTGAACTCTGGAAGGAGGGCGGGGAAAGGAACATTTAGAAACCATTTTAACTGAGGGTTATGTCATGTTTAGGTTGGTTATGTGGAGCTGATCGCATAACATTGATTTGATGTGAAGGTAATGGGACACTGAATAAATAGTGTCCATCTTGAAACAGTTTTCAAGCCCAGCTTCAAACATACTCCTGGGACATGAAGCATCACTCCACTGAAATTGGTTCTTGCAACAACTTGTGTGCTCTGAGGTGTACTGTGCACAATTGTACGGACAAAATAGGCTCTGCGAATTATTCTGAATATTTTTGCTCGATATTATTTTGTTCCACATCAAGCAAACATCTGTAATTGTGTGTACGAGCTGTGTCTGATCCAAGCCCAGAACAGTATCGCGGATCAGTCTGGGACTTCGAGAATAATAGAGTGACAGAATGGGACACCACATCAGTCAAAAAGATCGATAACCAGAGGACACTGATTTAAGATAATTGGCAAAAGAACCAGGGGGGCTGATGAGGAGAATTTTTTTTTGCGCAGCGAGTTGTTACGATCTGGAATGCACTGACTGAAAGGGCGGTGGAAGCAGATTCAATAGTAACTTTCAAAAGGGAATTGGGTAAATACTTGAAAAAGCAAGATTTGCAGGGTTATAGGGAAAGAGCGGGGGAGTGGGACCAATTGGATAGCAGCTCCCTTCTGTGCTGTAAGATTCTATGATTCTATTCTAAAATCAGGATTGAACGTGATTCAGACCTTTATAATATTGCCCTGGTGAGACCACACCTGGAGTATTGGGTACAGTTTTGGTCCCGTTACCTAAGGAAGGATATACTTGCCATAGAGGAAGTGCAACGAAGGTTCACCAGACTGGTTCCTGGGTTGAGGGGATTGTCCTATGAGGAGAGATTGAGTAGACTAGGCCTATATTCTCTGGAGTTTAGAAGAATGAGAGGTGATCTCATTGAAACATACAAAATTCTTACAGGACTTGACAGGGTAGATGCAGGGAGGATGTTTCTCCTGGCTGGGGAGTCTAGATCCAGGGGTCACAGTCTCAGAATGAGGGGTCAGCCATTTAGGACTGAGATGAGGAGAAATTTCTTCACTCAGAGGGTGGTGAATCTTTGGAATTCTCTACCACAGAGGGTTGTGGAGGCTCAGTCGTTGAGTATATTCAAGACAGAGATCGATAGATTCTTGAATATTAAGGGAATCAAGGGATATGGGGACAGTGCAGGAAAGTGGAGATGAGGTAGAAGATCAGCCATGATCTTGTTGCATGGCTCGAAGGGCCAGATGGCCGACTCCTGCTCCTATTTCTTATGTTCTTATGGAAGGAATGATAAACGGGGACGCCCCCAGATTATTTTCAAAGGAAGGAGGAATAAAAGGGGGACTAAATTGTGATATTTCTAAGGCTCAAAATAATTTATTTCAACTGGAAGATGTGTGGGATTGCTCACAGGTAGTCCAGGGCACTTCCTGATGTTCAGCCTGATCTTGCTCCGAGGTTTCAGATGGCACTCGGCCTTTGCTACTACCGCTGACTGACTCTCTTCTCTTATTGCTTGAGTTGGGGAGGGGGGGGGGGTCTGCTGCTGACATCCCAGAGCAGACCTGGAACTATCATGGCTGCTTTCTCCCTCTAGTTTAGGAATCCGGTTGTTAGAGCAATCAGAAATCAGAGTTAAATTGCTGCCAGCCCGGGAACACAAAACATAGGTCAAGTTAGGTTTCGTCACATCAAACAGCAACTGAGAGCCTGAGGGGGTCAAGTGGTGGCTTGAGGCTTCTTCTTCTACCTCTCTTTACCTTGCCGCCAGAAGGCACACTAGAACATTTCAGGTTCAGTCACTTTCCGATTCTCCCTTGCTCCCTGTAGGAGCGTGCTGACCTTCCACCCCAATCCAGTTCTCAGCAGCCTGGCCGAGATCATGAACTCGTAGTGTGGGGAATTATGGATCCAATTACAGATTGGGGTCCCCAACCCAACGCATACGCGCTCATAGACATTTTCACGGAGGTGCGTTGCGAAGCGTGCGTGTGCCCGGTCTTGGAGAGGCGGGACACCTCATTACTGAATTATGGATTGGCTCAGTCGGTAGCACTCTCTCGCCTCTGAGTCAGAATGTCGTGGGTTCAAGTCCCACTCCAGAGACTTGAGCACAAAATCTAGGCTGACACTCCAGTGCGGTGCTGAGGGAGTGCTGCACTGTCGGAGGTGCCGTCTTTCAGATGAGACGCTAAACCGAGGCCCCGTCTGCCCTCGCAGGTGGACGTAAAAGATCCCATGGCACTATTTCGAAGAAGAGCAGGGGAGTTATCCCCGGTGTCCTGGCCAATATTTATCCTCAACCAACATCACTAAAAAACAGATTGTCTGGTCATTATCACACTGATGTTTGTGGGAGCTTGCTGTGCGCAAATTGGCTGCCGCGGTTCCTACATTACAACAGTGACTACACTTAAAAAAAAAAGTACTTCATTGGCTGTAAAGCGCTTTGGGACGTCCTGAGGTCATGAAAGGCTTCTCCAACGTTGCATTTCAAAGTCTTCATAAACTAATGCCATAAGCCACTGAGAATAAGCCTTAACTGAATTACCAGCATGTCATAGAAAAGGTTTAGGCATTCCTGCTTAGTGTTTGACGCAGCACTTAAAATAATTGACTTTCAAAGTTGCGATAGTCCCTTCAATTAAGTTTGCAGTATTTTACATTAACATATTTTTGCAAGCTGGCTACATCTTTGCGTCAAATTGCAGATAATGCGTCTGCGATTTTTCAAGCGTGTGTACTGTATTTTACTCCCGTCCTTATGACTTCGGTTCAGGAAAGTTGAAGCCAGAGAGAAGAGCTTTCCAGTGCTCAGCTGTAGAGCCAAGGCCTTCTGAAACAGGAAGTCAACCCTCTTTAAAAATGGTCCCTTCCTATAGTTGAACCATGAAAGCAATCCACTTCCTTTTGGTCAGAGGCATGTGCTAGTGTGTCATGGAGATGCATAGCTTGGAACATTGCAGCAATATGCACCCACAAACACACATGCACACACAAACACATTCTCACGCATCCATGAACATGCAAACACACACATGCGTGTGCACACACACACACACACACACCCATACATGCAAGCAGCCCTCCCCCTCCCAATCGTCCCACGATTGGTGGCCGTGCCTTCAGCGGCCTAAGCTCTGGAATTCTCTCCCTAAACTTCTCCACTTCTCTACCTCCTTTAAGACGCTCCTTAAAACCTACCTTTTTTGCCCTAATATCTCCTTATGTGGCTCGGTGTCAAATTTTGTTTGATAATCGCTCCTGCAAAGCACCATGAGTCGTTTTAAAGGCGCTATATAAATGCAAGGTGTTGTTGTTGTTTCAGGTGGTTGTTAAAGAACCCGTCACACTATTCGATGAACAGGAGAGAGCTCTCTCAGTGCCTTGGCCAACATTCCTCCCTCGATCAGCACCAGTAAAAGCAGATTAACAGATCATGCATCTCACTGCTGTTTGTGGGACCTTGCTGAGTGCAAAATGGCTGCCACGTGACCGCACTTCAGTGTAATTCGCTGTGCGTGAAGCACTTTGAGATGTTGTGTAAAAAAGTTTCTTCTGCCCTCTGTTCTAAATCGTTTACATTTAGGGGTAGCAATCGGTATGCATTTTCTGGGTGTAAAACGGGTGCTCGGCATACTATTTTAGCAGTGGGACGGCCTGCGCCCAGTATCCATGGGCATTTGCCCCACTGCTAAACGGGCGTTAGGCCCATCACAACTCTCTTCCGCAAACGTCAGTGGATCACAGGTCAATTGTTAATTTAAAATCTGAGATTGATAGATTTTTGTTAACCGAAGGTATTAAGGGATATGGGGCAAAGTGGGGTATACGGAGTTAGGTCGCAGATCAGCCATGATCTCATGGAATGGCGGAGCAGGCTCGAGGGGCTGAATGGCCCACTCCTGTTCCTATGTACGTTAGGGGCCTAACACCTGCGGAAGGACCCCATCTGGAACTGTGTTGCCGATGAGAGAGGCAGGTGTTGGGCGTGCACGGCTCAGGACATTTCAGCAGAGTGACAACCAAAGGTAGGCAAATTTTCTTTTTACACATTTCTGTGGAGCCCGGAGGGGCGGGAGTGCGTCCCGGATCCACAGCAGTTGCAATTTGCCCTTCAGCCCTTTCCCATATCCTGTTCCAATCCCCCGCCCACTCCCGGGACTTACTCCCGAGGGCTGCTGCCAGCAAGGCAGGCGGCCCGACATTGATCTCTTTGCTTGGGCAGCTCGCACCAAGTATTTTAATGAGGCCCGAGGACCAATTTTCATTGATCCTCGGGCGTTTCTATTCGGGCGCGGCCGGTCGCGCAGCGCCGAACCTGGGCCCAAAAACATAGGCGGATTTTTCTGTGTCAGCCTCCTTTTTACTGATATGTGCGGTCCTTGCATGTTGTTAACTGAACATTAGATGGCCCCCCTGATGGGAGTAAGAACGTTGGAGCAATTACACTCCAAGGTCTCTCTTGTATTGCTTTCATTATTCTTTCACCAGATATTCTAGAGGGTCTGAACATAAAATCAGCTTGTTATCACCACACCAATTTGAGGTTTATTTGGACAGAACATTTAAAAAAGTGCTTTTTTTTGACGGCGGTCGTTCTTGGTGTCCATCTTTGGTCTGGGACGCGTGTCCGTGTAGCCAATGAAGCGCACATTCTGACCTTATATCTTGGAATTGAAACAATGCGACTTTAAGCAGTCCAAATCATGCGATCCGAATTAATCCCAGTGCTCATCCGTACCAATCTCAAGAGTGTAACGGGATATATTGTGGGAGAATTTGCAAAAAAAGGTTTGTGTCCACAGAAAACATTTGAAACTCTCCAAGCCTTCGCTAAGAGGAAACACAACGGGTTCCGGTCTCCGTTACGCTCTGATTATCCAATGCAGGTGCTAGATTAGTAATCAAGAAATGATGCCTGAAAATTGTAAGGACAAGCTCTGGGCCTTTCATATTTTAAGCTGCCTAGGCTGCTTGACGGGAAGGTGCGGTGCGGACTTGAATGGACTTTTCTGAAAACCAAGTGCCTTCTGAACCCTAGTTGACAACACAGCTGCAGCTTGAAAAACCCAAACTGCTCGAAGGAAGCAGTGAGACCGGAGGGCTGTCAGTGACACTGGATATGTGGCCTACATACTCATTACAGGGGCTACATTATCCCACTGACCATGATACAATGTCAATAGCAACATTATGAGGGCTCAGAGTTTGATGTACGACGGCAAACAATTGACCTTCTCCCTGTCCCCGCATGTGAACAAAGCCGCCCTCTCTGAAAACGCCCTCTTCAAATAACAAGTAGTAAAGAGGAGCTCCATTTTTACAACGCAGCGATTGACACGATAGCGTGCTCAGATCATGCCCCAGATAGCCGCAGACTATAATTATACAAGATCGTTCCCTCCGTGACCAATCGAGGTTTCATGTGTTATATAAAATGAGGTGTCAGCCAGTGGCTCAGTTGGTAGCACTCTCGCCTGAGTCAGAAGGTTGTGAGTTGCAAGTATTTTCGGGCTCCCATTCCAGAGACTTGAGCACATAATCCAATCTGACACTCCTAGTGCGGCGCTGAGGGAGCGCTGCACTGTCGGAGGTGCCGTCTTTCGGACGAGACGTTAAACCAAGGCCCCATCTGCTCTCTGAGGTGGACGTAAAAGATCCCATGGCACTATTTCGAAGAAGAGCAGGGGAGTTATCCCCGGTGTCCTTGGCTAATATTTATCCCTCAACCAACATCACTAAAAACAGATTATCTGGTCATTCTCGCATTGCTGTTTGTGGGATCTTGCTGTGTGCAAATTGGCTGCCGCGTTTCCTACATTACAACAGTGACTACACTTCAAAAAGTACTTCATTGGCTGTAAAGCGCTTTGGGACATGGCGAAAGGCGCTGTAGAAATGCAACTCTTTCTTTTACTCAGGAAGTTCCTTGCTGAGACAGAAGAAGAATTTCAGTGACATCTAAGAGGTTGAAGACTTTACTGTTTGAGAGGCCAAGAAAGGCTTCTGGAGAGGGAAAATCTTTCCGATACCGTGTCTGAAGATTATTAACTGGGAACCCAGTGTTAAACAGCTGGAGTAGACCCATGCCAACCAAGCACTGGCAGGATTCCAGACAGCTTTTAGTAATACACAGAGCCAGCTGAACACTCTCCTAGTGGAACGAATGCCATTCTCCTTCTTGAGAATTAAAGCCCAGCATTGTTAGCATATTGAGTTCTGTGCAGCTAGTTATCATCGTAATACTTAGAAGCGAAACAGGGAGCATATTAGCCGGGCTGAAGCATGAGAGGAGCACAGTTCCCAAATGACCCAGCAGAATGAAGGACCTTCTTTCAAGTGCCTTTTGACACTGCTTAACATAATTCTTCGAAAAAAGAGGCATTGTTTTTTTTTTCAGTCAAGTCACCTCTCCCTGACCAGGAAGATAAGAACACAGGAACAGGAGGAGGCCATTCAGCCCCTCGAGGCTGTTCCACCATTCAGTTAGAACATGACTGATCTGTATCTTAACTCCATTTATCCACCTTAGTTCGGTAAGTCTTAATACCCTTATCTAAAAAAAAATCTATTGACCTCAGTTTTGAAATTTTCAATCGACCCCCCCCCCCCCGGCCGCCACAGCTTTTTGGACGGGGAGTTCCAGATTTCCACCACCCTTTGTGTGAAGAAGTGCTTCCTGACATCACCCCTGAATGGCCTGGCTTTAATATTCAGGTTATGCCCCCTTGTTCTGAACTCTCCCCTACCCTATCAAATCCTTTAATCATCGCAAATGCCTCAATCAGATCACCCCTTAATCTTCTATACTCAAGGGAATACAAGCCTAGTCTATGCAACCTGTCCTCATAATTTAATCCTTTTGGCTCCGGTATCGTTCTGGTGAATCTGCGCTGCACCCTCTCCAAGGCCAATATGCCCTTCCTGAGGTGCGGTGCTCGGAACTGAACGCAGTGACTCCCGATGGGGTCTAACCAGAGCTTTATACAATGGAAGAGATCTGAACGGATGCACTCCCTTTTATATCCAGCTCTTCTGATTATGCGCCGCCCCTCTCGCCCAACCAGTTGTAGTCTCAGCGACCCACAGTAGTCTTTTCATGCCTGATAACAAGAACAGTGGCCCTTCGACTTTGGTTGCCTCTTGTGAAGCTGGAAAACCAGACTTGACACAAAGTCTGGCAGCTCAGCACGGTGAAACTGTCCAGATTACTGCGCTGAAGATATGAAGGCAAAAAAGATAAAGTGGGCCGAGCATGGATCCCTCGGAGCAGGGTTGAATGACTATATGTACAAAGCCAGATAGTTTCATTCCACCTTACCGACAGGTTGTAGGCTGCCCCCTCCCCCAACAATTTAAATGCTCCCCCTGATTGCTAGGATCTTAAAAGTGGTCCATGCTTTTGAGTGTCCTGGGCCAATATTGATCCCTCTACCAACATCACTAAAACAAATGATCTGGCCATTACCGCATTGCTGTTTGGGGGGATCTTGCTGTTTGTGGGAGCTTGCTGTGCACAAATTGGCTGCTGCGTTTCCTACATTACAACAGTGGCTACACTTCAAAAAGTACTTCATTGGCTGTAAAGCGCTTTGGGGCGTCCAGTGGTCATGAAAGGCGCTATATAAATGCAAGTCTTTCTTTCTCTAAGTAGCTCTTACTTGCAGGCTGTATGTACGGTCTGAATCCCTCTACAAACTATCAATAAAACTACATATGAGCAAAGAACAGCTGGCCCTGGACTGTCCTGTCACCCATGTATCTTCATTCCCCACTGATGCTGTTTCACACTGAGTCTGAGAATTCACAATGAGGGAACGTCTTGACACACCTGCCAAGATGAGACTAGTGGAAGCCTCCACAGCTGAATGGCCAGGGCTTGCTCATTGACAGCCAGAACAAATTGCCCAGATTGTTCTGTTCTGTCATCAACCACCAAAGTCAATGTCTTGGCGGCTTCTACCCTGGTTCCAGCAACCTTGTTGACGTTCTGCCAAGTTTACAACAACAATCAGACATTCCGTTGCACCACTGACTCCCTAAAAATATGCAGCCTTGCCTGCCAGGAATGTCATACTTGCCTCAGGATTTCTGCAAGCAACGCCTATTATATGAGCCAATAAGCAGATACTTGAACTTCAGTCCATTTAATCATTCGAGCGGCGATCGAGTCTAAATGCAGCGGACACACACACACACGGAAAATTCTGGGTGTGACAACAGGATAATCGGCGCCTGAAAGAGAAAACCAGGTGAATGATACCGTTGAAATGCGAATTCTGTTCTGACGTGAGGTTCCACCTGACATACTGAGCAAGATCTGTCGCTAACCTAACTTTTCTCTCTCAGAGGCGGGCTAATGCGCTGCTCATTTCTGGCATTCTCTGCTTTTACTTTTTAATCTCCAAAGAGTGAAATCTCGATTCAATTTGTTCACCATCTTTGCACGCTCACTGAAACGTTACTCTGGGTGCTTTCTGGACGAGCCGGTGCTTCAGACTGGACTAAGCGTAACTGTGCAAGCGAGTGCACGTACTTGAAAGTGGGAAAATGTTCAGGGCTAGGTGGAAAGAGCAAGGGAGTGGGGCTAATTGGATGGCTCTTTCAAAGAGCTGGCATGATGGGGAAAATGGTCTCCTTCTGTGCTGTACGGTTCTATGAGTGGCCAATGTGAAAACATCAGTGAGACAAAAATAACAATTGCAATGCACTAAGTCACTCTCAAACATTCTGCAGCCGAGGCACTTTACAATCAGGTGAGCTCTGATTTTTATGTCAGTTATTTTCCTTGGGTTCAGTGTCAACAGTCGCCCCAATAAGCGGACCTTACATCCCCTACGAACCAGAGTGTGCCCTTCACCTAACCAATATATAAGCGAATGCAGTGAGGCACTAGGGCTGAACAGAAAGCTCGTGTCACGGTACTTTGGCTTACGAGAGCATATCTCGTGTGCCACCACACAATCTCCTCATAAGGCCAAAGAAAAATGGGAATAGTAGTCCCAGGCACATAGCCTGCGGTTGTTAGCCTCATTCAGACGATGCTACAATTGGATCCAACTGCACGCCCCTGTACCTACGTACTGCTAAACAATGGGTTCTTCACTACCTGCGGAAGAATAACACCATCAGACCACAGCGCAGGCTGTAAACCATTGCACAAATGTATTGAACGTAAAACAGATAAAGAGGAAAGAAAGACATGCAATTATATAGGCCACGATTTTGCCGGCGCTCAGAGTGCGGGTTCGGAGGCGGGTCCGCTGTCAAAATCGAAGTGATTGACAGCGGGTTGGGAACCCGCTCCGAACCCGCCTCCATGTAAGTTTCCAAAGTGTCGGGTCTGCGTTTGCTCTCACAGATGGACTTAAAAGATTCCATGGCACTTTTTTGAAGAAGAGCAGGGGGAATTTTCCTCGCTGTCCTAGCCAATTATTGGATAGCTCTTACAATCAGCCAACACAGACACTCAACCAACATTGCTAAAACCGATTACCTGGTCATTATCTCATTGCTGTTTGTGGGAGCTTGCTGTGCGTAAAGTGGCTGCCACATTTCCTACATTACAAAAGTGACTCCACTTCTAAAGTAGTTCATTGGCTGTAAAGTGCTTTGGGAAGTGAAAGAGGTCATGAAAGACACTATGGCCACGATTCATTTGAAAGACGGCACCTCGGACAATGCAGCACTCCCTCAGTACTGTACTGGGAGAGTCAGCCTAGATTTTTGTGCTCCAGTCTCTGGAGTGGGACTCGAACCCACAACCTTCTGACTCAGAGGCGACTGAAAGAAACCTAAGCAATTAATGGGAGCAATACCATGTAACAGCATCCTCCAAGCGTGCTCACATGAATGAGGTTACAATTCATCAGAACAGCTGCATTGGAAAGTGGCCCTGGACCATGCCCAAGTTGTTAGTTTACCAGAGTTGACCCTCGCACAATGCAGCTTAAGCTTACGTTTGTCAAAGGTCACGAGTAATTTAATTTCTGAATGAGCGCCTGGAGTTTCTGCTACGGGGGCAGCAATTGGCAAGTTGGGCTCCAATCGGACTTGACACTGCGCCGGTTTTGCGAGGTGAAATTGCGCCCAAGTTTCCACACAAACTCATTAGCATTGGCAATGAATCAGTGCAGTCAAGCACCGTAAGGAGCAGCAGTGTAATTAGAGGAGTGGGATTGCCAGGAAATGAGCCATTCTTCTACTTTTTAAACGATTTGATATTTCTGCAGCAGCAGGGCAGACCCGTGGCTTCAAATGACCGCTAGTCGCTGCAGGTCAGGTGATTAACGCTGGATTCATGTGACCACGGGTGCCTGTGCGCCCGAGTATCTGGGCGCCATGCGCTGAACGCCCCCCCCCCCCCAATTGGGCGCAATTGGCGGAAACGCGCCTAACCGACCTGGGGGCGTGGCCAGAATCATGGGCGGGGACTGGTTCTGGCAAAGACTCTGTTGAATGAACTTAAAAGATGGCGGATCCTGAGGCATAATGTGGTCATTGGGCGCAACTCACTCCCGCTTGAAAATCTTTTCCGCTACGTGATTCGATTCCGCCCAGATGAAGCGGTTGTCTGGGTGGAAATCACGCGGAAACTCCAGGCCAAGGTTCCTTTGGGCTTTGCAGTTCAGCCTAATAATTGCAATTAAACAGCTCAATGTTCTAATCATTTTTAATTGCCTGTTACCTGGATCTATTCTGCTTAGTCTACTGTTAAATAATTGGTAACTCAACACCAGCAAGTCTTTTGGGACCTGAATGATGTAACTAGAACCAGTCTTCCTTCAATGGTGCATTAGTTCTAGTGTTCAGTCACAACATTTCTGGGAATATTCAGAGGTCAGTGGGTATATATGTTGTGACTAATGCTGCCCAGTTCTACTAACTGACTGCAATTGCCTCCACTCAAGAGCTGATGTACCGTCCCTTTTTTTTTACATACGTATAGAGTACTTAACCTTAATGAATGACAAGCCATTAGTTGGCGGGAGTCAAAAAGGCCATTCTTTGTAAAGAGGAAGTCTCAGCATCATGTTCCCTTTTAACCATTAACCAGAAACTTAACTGGACCAGCCACATAAGCACTGTGGCAACAAGAGCAGGTCAGAGGCTGGGTATTCTGCGGCGAGTGTCTCACCTCCTGACTCCCCAAAGCCTTTCCACCATCGACAAGGCACAAGTCAGGAGTGTGATGGAAAACTCTCCACTTGCCTGGGTGAGTACAGCTCCAACAACACTCAAGAAGCTCGACGCCATCCAGGACAAAGAAACCCGCTTGATTGGCACTCCATCCACCACCTTAAACATTCACTCCCTCCACCACCGGCACACCGTGGCTGCAGTGTGTACCATCTACAAGATGCACTGCAGCAACTCGCCAAGGCTTCTTCGGCAGCACCTCCCAAACCCATGACCTCTTCCACCTAGAAGGACAAGGGCAGTAGGCGCCTGGGAACACCACCACCTCCAAGTTCCCCTCCAAGTCACACACCACCCTGACTTAGAAGTATATCGCCGATCCTTCATCGTCGCTGGGTCAAAATCCTGGAACTCCCTCCCCAACAGCACTGTGGGAGCACTTTCACCACACGGACTGCAGCGGTTCAAGAAGGCGGCTCACCACTACCTTTTCAAGGGCAACTAGGGATGGGCAATAAATGCTGGCCTTGCCAGCGACGCCCACATCCCATAAACGAATTTAAAAAAAGAGTCCTGATGGGATCACCTACTTACGCTGGGTCCGTATTTATCAACCGATCCAATTTAAAATCCGCACCTCAACTCCAAATCCCTCCCCGGCCTTGCCTCTGCACCCATCTCCAGCCTCATTTCCCCTCCCACACCCCACCTGCTTCTCTGACTCTGCCATCCTATGCATCTCCACTCCCTCCATCCCAGCTTTGGTGACAGAGGATTCAGCCAACTTGCTCTCTGGAACTCTCTCCCTAACCCCTCTGCCTCGCTATCTTCCTCCCTCTTCAAAAGCCTTCCCCAAAATCCATCTCTTGGACCAAGCTTTCAGTCACCGCTCCTTAATCACCCGCAGAGCCTACTCTTTTTCACTTCCGGGAAGTATCTCGAGACTTTTTTAATGTTATCCAAGTGCAAGCTGTCGATGGTGATTAAAGTCGCCTCTTTCTGTTGACTATAAGGGTCCTACATGACTCGAGCCTGTCTCTGCTCCTACTGTGCTTGGGCACACAGCGCAAAACATTTAGAGAAGTGCCTTTAGCGTAGTAAAACGTCCCAAGGCACTTCACAGGAGCGTTATCAGACAAAATTTTGACACCAAACCACATAAAGAGATATTAGGACAGGGAACCAAAAGCTTGGTCAAAGTGGTAGCTTTTAAGGAGCGACATAAAGGAAGAGAGAGGCGGAGAGGTTTATAGAAACATAGAATCTAGGAGCAGGAGTAGGCCATTCGGCCCGTCGAGCCTGCTCCGCCATTCAATACGATCATGGCTGATCATCCAAATCCAGTACCCTGTCCCTGCTCTAATCCCCACAGTACACATATCCCACCCTACCCCCGTAACCCCACGTATTTAATTCCCCCTAACATATCCCATCCTATCCCCATAACCCCACATATTTAATCCCCCCTAACACTAAGGGTCAATTTATCATAGCCAAATCAACCTAACCCACACATTTTTGGACAGTGGGAGGAAACCGGAGCACCCGGAGGAAACCCACGCAGACACGGGGAGAATGTGCAAACTCCACACAGACAGTCACCCGAGGTCAGATTCGAACCCGGGTCTCTGGCGCTGTGAGGCACCAGTGCTAACCACTATGCCACCGTGTTGCCCAGAAGAACTGCAACCCCATTAGGGAGGAAATTCCAGAGCTTAGGGCCCAGACAGCTGAAAGCACGGCCGCCAATGGTGGAGCGAAGGAAATCAGGGATGTGCAAGAGGCCAGAATTGGAGAAGTGGAGATATCTCTGAGGGATGTGGGGCTGGAGGAGGTCACAGAGATAGGGGAGGGGCGAGGCCATGAAGGGATTGGAAAACAAGGATGAGAATTTTAAATCTTTTAAAAACTGCCTATTTATTTCAAATTTGACTTTATGGGGTTGCAGTTCTTCTGGGTGCTATGCTTAGTTAGACTGAGCTAATATTAACCAGTGTGCTACCAATAGTGCAGTGAAGAATTTCAGTCCCTCAGTTGGCAACCTTTTTTTGGTGGTATTGGTTGTGGGAGGAGTGTTGATCAGGACAGCGGGGGGACTCCCTACTCTTTTTTGAATAGCACCATGGGATCTTCCATACCTACATAAAGGGATGCGGTAGCACAGTGGTTATGTTACTAGACTAGTAATCCAAAGGCCTGGACTAATGACCCGGGGAGACATGAATTTCAACTCCCACCACGGCAGCTGGGGAATTTAAATCTGGGATTAAAAAGCTAGTATCAGTAATGGGTAACCATGAAACTACCAGATTGTCATAAAAACCCATCTGGTTCACTAATGTCCTTTAGAAAGAAAACTTGCTGTCCTTGCTTATGTCTGACTCCAGACCCACAGCAATGCGGTTGACTCTTAACAGCCCCTCTGAAATGGCCTAGCAAAGCAAGCCACTCAGTTGTCAAGAAGGCAATTAGGGAAGGGCAATAAATGCTGGCCTTGCCGGCGACGTCCACATCTAATAATTTTTTTTAAAAGGACCTCGGTTTAATGTCTCATCTGAAAGATGGCACCTCCAACAAAGCAGAGCAAAGCTCCCCTGGCACGGCACTGCACTGAAGTGCTAGCCTAGACGATGTGCTGGGTTCAGTACATCAAAACATTGTTTATTACTGAGGTAAATTTTTCTCTGTTTGAGCTCCTTCAATGCAGTACTGAGCTTGGGCGACTGTATCAGTTGTTCTGCCTTTCATCAGACATTAAAATCTCCCAAGTGCACAAAATCACTGGACTAACTGCAAACCTCTTTGGGCAATTTGACACAGTGGAGCCCATTTATAAATTTCTCTGATTTATTGTGACCTGAGATATAAAGCACATTATTTATGGCTTCCTCGCTAATAGAGAAGCATTATAGCGTAGCCCTTAATAATATGTCTTCTTTTATGCCTCATGGGGAAAACCTTATAAAGAGAGGCTACTGTATAACGGTAGGAAGCATCAGCACATCCCATCCTCACAAGGGTCAATTCGTGGAGCACTTAATGGAGAATTTGTGGTTATCTTGCTGGCCAGCTGTTGAAAATGGAGGTCACTTTTCCGTCCCTTTCGAGTGTGAGGTGGAACTGAGCGTCGTTCCCCACTGGGCTAGACAGAGAGGTGTCAGTTTGTACAACTGCCCTTTCAGTTCATTCATAACTTCAGCTGGGCGTGCACGCTCGACCGTGGAACCTCAGCTCTTGAGTAGAGGCAATTGCACTTTCACTATTCCATCATGTACAGCCCTGAGTATTCAAAACGTTGGGTTGAATTCCTGTGGGGGTTTTCCCAGTCATCTGCCGTAACTCTGATGGGAAGCCTGCAGAAACCCCGGAAGAATGGCATAAACAAAGTTTGCACCATTTTCCGGAGTTTCTGTGTCTCTTTCACCAAAGATACGGCAGATGATTGGGAAAGCCCCCTCCCCCCCAGCTGAAAGACACCCCATGGTGGCTAAGGCCCATCATCTGGCCAATGGACATTCCTACCCAACAGACTCAATTATCCTCGCTAATGCTCACCCATATATATCGACCAACCGTGTTCTATGTGGACAGTCGGCGTGTCGTTTGTCGGTGTTACAGCTGAAGATCATTAGAGTTTCAAACTCCCCACATCCCATGAGCCACGGTGGCTCAGTTGTAAGTGTCCTGCTCCACTCTCAGATTCACCAGTCACCGCCGGGGATCAAACTCTGGTGCACATTGTGGGCGGGAATCCTGCTCTCATGCTCCAGCACACTGTAGGCACCAGGGTTCAGTCTCCAGGGCAAAGCAGCAGGTTATTGCTGGGATAGGCGGTAAGGGTCAAATCAGAGAACACTGTCAGCATGAACTGGTGGGAACGAAAAGAATAGTGCCAGTGTGCACTGGAGAAGAGTGCCAGTGTGCACTGGAGAATAATGCCAGTGTGCACTGGAGAAGAGTGCCAGTGTGCACTGGAGAAGAGTGCCAGTGTGCACTGGAGAAGAGTGCCAGGGTGCACTGGAGAAGAGTGCCAGGGTGCACTGGAGAAGAGTGCCAGGGTGCAATGGAGAAGAGTGCCAGGGTGCAATGGAGAAGAGTGCCAGTGTGCACTGGAGAAGAGTGCCAGGGTGCACTGGAGAAGAGTGCCAGGGTGCAATGGAGAAGAGTGCCAGGGTGCAATGGAGAAGAGTGCCAGGGTGCACTGGAGGAGAGTGCCAGTGTGCACTGGAGAAGAGTGCCAGGGTGCACTGGAGAAGAGTGCCAGTGTGCACTGGAGAAGAGTGCCAGGGTGCAATGGAGAAGAGTGCCAGGGTGCAATGGAGAAGAGTGCCAGGGTGCACTGGAGGAGAGTGCCAGGGTGCACTGGAGAAGAGTGCCAGGGTGCACTGGAGAAGAGTGCCAGTGTGCACTGGAGGAGAGTGCCAGTGTGCACTGGAGAAGAGTGCCAGTGTGCACTGGAGAAGAGTGCCCGTGTGCACTGGAGAAGTGTGCCAGGGTGCACTGGAGAAGAGTGCCAGGGTGCACTGGAGGAGAGTGCCAGTGTGCACTGGAGAAATGTGCCAGGGTGCACTGGAGAAGTGTGCCAGTGTGCACTGGAGAAGAGTGCCAGTGTGCACTGGAGGAGAGTGCTAGTGTGCACTGGAGAAGAGTGCCAGGGTGCACGGGAGAAGAATGCCAGTATGCACTGGAGAAGAGTGCCAGTATGCACTGGAGAAGAGTGCCAGGGTGCAATGGAGAAGAGTATCAGGGTGCAATGGAGAAGAGTGTCAGGGTGCACTGGAGAAGAGTGCCAGTGTGCACTGGAGAAGAGTGTCAGGGTGCAATGGAGAAGAGTATCAGGGTGCAATGGAGAAGAGTGTCAGGGTGCAATGGAGAAGAGTGTCAGGGTGCAATGGAGAATAGTGCCAGTGTGCACTGGAGAATAGTGCCAGTGTGCACTGGAGAAGAGTGCCAGTGTGCACTGGAGAAGAGTGTCAGGGTGCAATGGAGAATAGTGCCAGGGTGCAATGGAGAAGAGTGCCAGGGTGCACTGGAGAAGAGTGCCAGTGTGCACTGGAGAAGAGTGCCAGTGTGCACTGGAGGAGAGTGCCAGTGTGCACTGGAGAAGAGTGCCAGGGTGCAATGGAGAATAGTGCCAGGGTGCAATGGAGAAGAGTGTCAGGGTGCAATGGAGAAGAGTGTCAGGGTGCAATGGAGAATAGTGTCAGGGTGCAATGGAGAAGAGTGTCAGGGTGCAATGGAGAAGAGTGTCAGGGTGCAATGGAGAAGAGTGTCAGGGTGCAATGGAGAAGAGTGCCAGTGTGCAATGGAGAAGAGTGCCAGTGTGCACTGGAGAAGAGTGCCAGGGTGCACTGGAGAAGAGTGTCAGGGTGCAATGGAGAAGAGTGTCAGGGTGCAATGGAGAAGAGTGTCAGGGTGCAATGGAGAAGAGTGCCAGTGTGCAATGGAGAAGAGTGCCAGTGTGCACTGGAGAAGAGTGCCAGGGTGCACTGGAGAAGAGTGCCAGTGTGCACTGGAGAAGAGTGCCAGGGTGCACTGGAGAAGAGTACCAGTGGGCACTGGAGAAGAGTGTCAGGGTGCACTGGAGAAGAGTGCCAGTGTGCACTTGAGAAGAGTGCCAGGGTGCAATGGAGAATAGTGCCAGTGTGCACTGGAGAATAGTGCCAGGGTGCAATGGAGAAGAGTGCCAGTGTGCACTGGAGAAGAGTGCCAGGGTGCACTGGAGAAGAGTGCCAATGTGCACTGGAGAAGAGTGCCAGTGTGCACTGGAGAATAGTGCCAGGGTGCAATGGAGAAGAGTGCCAGTGTGCACTGGAGAAGAGTGCCAGTGTGCACTGGAGGAGAGTGCCAGGGTGCAATGGAGAAGAGTGCCAGGGTGCACTGGAGAAGAGTGCCAGGGTGCACTGGAGAAGAGTGCCAGTGAGCACTGGAGAAGAGTGCCAGTGTGCACTGGAGAATAGTGCCAGTGGGCACTGGAGAAGCGTCCAAGACTGGAAATAACAACAGAAAACGCTGGAAAAACTCAGCAGGCGAGGCAACATCCGTGGAGAGAGAAACAGAGTTAACGTTTCAGGTCGAAACCCTTCGTCGGAACTGAGAGAGCAAGAAATAAACAGATAAAAATGCAAGGGGGAGGCTGGGGGGAGGAATAAAAGAACAAAAGGGATGGTCTTTAGTGAGTAGAGACATTGAGAGATGCTCAAGGCAAGACGAGATGGTAATGGGACAGGTTGAGAAACAAAAGGTAAGGTGTGAAATGCTGGCAGAATCAGAGACAGCTGGCCAAGACTGGCGTTGCTGCCAGGTGGCACCTCATTTACGCTGAAATCCTCCTGCCCGCAAGAAAGGTCTGGGTATCTGGGCTGACGTAGAGCTCCACTCCCATTGGTAGACATGGTGTGTGAGGGCGAGCAGCGTGCGGGCTCTCTCAATACATTTTAAGTGAAATGCAGGTGTCCAGAACATCCAAGGGACCCCCTGGAGAAAACCTGATTTGACAAAACACTGACGTTACACTCGAAGAGATCATGAGCTCTCCCCTGTTTATGTGTGGTGGGGGAGCGGGGGGCTCTCCCTACTTGACTCAGGTTGTTCCCCAACTCTGGAATTTGTCCTGAAAATTTAGCGTTGGTAACAATTGCAGAATAAACACACCCTAAGATAGCTGGAGATATTTATACTGAAGAAAAGACAGCTCAGGGGAGACCGTAGCCAAGTTTCCAAGGTTCTACGGTGGTGGGGGGGGAACAGATAAATCGAACCCGAATAAATTCCTTGACATAACCACAAACTCTGACACTAGGGGGTAGATCTTGACTTTGTGCGATAGTGTAAGATGGGTGATAGCAAGTCAGCAGCCCCATTTTTATTTCGCTTGACTTCAATGGAGAGTGGAGAATTTCTGCCTTTGGTCTGGTCTAAATTAACAGTAAACAGAATGTGCAGGAACCCAGCAAATCACCTCGTCTCTTTCACTAGAAAACACCACCCAAAACCAATAAACTCCAAGCAATTTGGACAAATGCCATTACATTCAGCAATCTGGAGACTTCGACAGTTTGCACGTAGATTAAAAGGATTTTCCTGATTTCCCCAGTGGCTGAATCAGTAAGTGCGGAACTGAGCAACGTGGAGCCGCAAGATCCCAGGTTCCATCTCCAGTCTGCGCTGAGTTAGCTGATCTCAGCCGGGGGGCGGCGATAGGGACACCACATTTGGCCTCAGTACCCACCCCGCCCGCCGTCCCCACCCACACACAAAATAAAAATCAGCTGGGGTTCCTGCTGCTGACTGACCTCAGATAGAAAAGGTTTGTCTGGGACCAGGGTTGCCAACTCTGGTTGAATATATTCCTGGAGGTTCCATCGCATGACCTTCAACCTCGCCCGCCCAGTCAAACAGCCTTTTTCCGTCTCCAATATTTTTATAACCAATAAACAAAAGTGTTCAAAGAAAATTAAAAACATAACACAGAATTTGTTTTGAAGGCCCTCTATGATTTTTCTCGCGGGTTTTGCTGGCCGCGGGGTCCGGGAGATTAATCTTCAATTCCTGGAGACTCCAGGGCAATCCTGGAGGGCTGGCGACCCTTCGGTGCGGACGCTGGGGTAGAGATAGGGGTTGGACTGAGGCCTGGTACTCCACCGTTGAAGTCGGCCGCCGAGACCGACACAGGCACTTGAAGCGTGGCCACTTGGGGCGTGGTGACGGAGGGCAGTCGATGACAATGGAGCCAAACCCTGCCACGGGTCATCACCTTCAGCAGAGGAGGGGAGAGAACCGGAGGGGACGAACAAACGTTCCAAACACAAAATCTTAAAACGAGGCGGTTGCGCTAATTATTTTTAATCATTCGAAGCACAGCCAGTCCAAGTGAAGGGCCTGCTGCACTTGGTGTTTATCTGGTCTTGTCAATCTGTCGTTTGCTTATTGCTGTTAGCAAATATATGCCTCAATTCTTCCCTCAACGCAGTATTGTTTTTAGCATCGCTGAGCTGTTTGGCTTGGACTAGACTCTGTCTAGACACAAACTGTTTATAACCGCATGTAAAATGATTTTAATCATGTTGAGAGTTAGATTACTGCAGAGGTTGTTTCCCATAACAAAAAATACTTGTTCAGTTTACTTAGAAAACCACAATTCGTGCGACGTGATTTGTACCAATTTATTTTAACTATGAGCCTCCGAGCCTCCCTGTCTATATTTAGCTGCCGGTGCTAGTTTCTTTGTCCACTTGCTGAATCTAATTGGTACCTTGTTTTCCAAGACATTTAGATGTGGCTGCTGTTTTATTCGGGCCTCCAACCGACATTCATTTTGTTGACAAATTATGACTATTTTTGAAACTTTCTGACACCCAGTCCCAAGCCTGAACTCCGAAAGTCCGACAGTCACCACAGTCGAAAGTCTAATGAGCAGTGTGTCTGCTTTTCTTGACATCATGCAAACACAAGGAGCTATTTCCTGTCAACAGATCGGAATGGTATTCCGTTTACTGACTTGTTGTCAGAATTTGTCATCAAATCCCCGGGAAAGTGGAGTTGAGGTCGATGATCGGCTATGATCTCATTGAATGGCGGAGCAGGCTCGAGGGGCCGTGTGGCCTACTCCTGCTCCTATTTCTTATGTTCTTAACCTTCTGAAAAAGTGCAGAGTTATAGAATGGCAGAAGGAGGCTATTCAGCCCACCATGCCTGTGCCGACTCTTTGAAAGAGCTATCTAATTAGACCCACTCCCCCTGCTCTTTCCCCAACAGCTCTGACATTTTCTCCCCTTAAAGTATTTATCCAATTCCCTTTTGAAAGTTATTATTGAATCTGCTTCCACCACCCATTCAGGCAGCGCATTCCAGATCATAATAACTTGTACAAAAATTCTCCTCATCTCGCCTCTGGCTCTTATGCCAATTAACTTAAATCTGTGTCCTCTGGTTACTGACCCTCCTGTCAGTGGAAACAGTTTCTCCTTATTTACTCTATCAAAAGCCTTCATGATTTTTGAATGCCTCTATTAAATCTCTCCTTAACCTTCTCTGCTCTAAGGAGAACAATCCCAGCTTCTGCCGTCTCTCCACGTAACTGAAGTCCATCATCCCTGGCACCATTCCAGTAAATCTCCTCTGCACCCTATACAAGGCCTTGACATCCTTCCTAAAGTGTGGTGCCGAGAATTGGACACAATACTCCAATTAATCGTTTAATTGTTGAATTAAGTTAATCATCCTTTTTAAAAAATTATTTCATTCTCGGGATGTGGGCGTCGGTGGCAAGGCCGACATTTATTGTCCATCCTTAGTTGCCTGATACAACGCAGTGACTTGCTAGGGCACTTCAGAGGGCGATTAAGAGTCAACTATGTTGATGTGGGACTGGAGTCACCAATAGGCCAGACCAGGCAAGGACAGCAGGTTTCCTTCCCTAAAACACATTAGTGAACCAGTTGGGCTTTTACAACTATCCGAGAGCTTCATGGTCACTTCTACTGCTTCCAGCAATAACCCTGCATTGTGGTTCTTAGATGTCTATTTCATTTATTTATTTTATGAGGGAAACTATCTGGAGAAAATATATCTGTTATAAAACTGTCCTAATCACAATGAATAGATAGAGGTGGGAAGAGAATGAGAAATATGGTCTTCATAGCCTAGGTAAGGATATACTTGCCTTCAAGGGGGTGCACTGAAGGTCCACTAGATTGATTCCTGGGATCAGAGGGTTGTCCTATGAGGAGATACTGAGTAGAATGGGCCTGTATTCTCTGGACTGTCACAAGAATGAGAGGTTATCTCATTGATACGTATAAAATTCTTAGAGGGCTTGACAGGGTAGATGCAGAGGGCTGGATTTTGTGAATGGAGGCTAGTTGGAGGCGGGACAGCTGCTTGTCGTGTCAATGTCCCACCTCCATCCTCGCCTGACCAACCAGAGGGATTTTCCCCTGATTGAGCTTGTTAAGCCTGCCCTGCGGGCTCAGCAGGCCAATTAGGGAGCAAGTCACTGACAGATCACGTCAACGTCAGACGTGCTATCTGTCAAGACTTCTTGAAAGAAGAAATGTCAGCGTTTGACAGCTCTGTGAAGCTGTCAAACACTGACATTCTCTTTAGTTTGATGAGTCCTTGTGTTGAGGACTCATCAAACCTTTCAAATTTGTAAATTTCACATGGCTATTGGAACGGAGGTTCCAACAGCCATTCTGTGAAATTGACAAGCAGGATGTCGGCTCTCCCGATCCACCGCGGCTAAAGGCTGTAGGAAGAAAACAAGGTAAGTGAACACTTTTTTAAACTTCTCACTCACCTTACATACTTACCACTCCACACTTGCACCCATCACTCACCTCTACACCTTACTTCCAGGTGCCTCCGACCCCCGCAGACCTCCTCCACGTCTCCTCCAACCCGGCGGGGTTCTCCGAGGTCGGGAAGCCCTCACCTGTGAAGGTAAAATGGGACTAATCTTTTTTTCTGCCTGTTAACTACCTGTTAACAGGCAGTTAAAAGGATTAAAAGCCTTTCCCGCCTCCAGGAGACGGGACCTGAAGCTGCACATCTTCCCGCCTCCTAGCAAAAGGGCACGGAGGTGGGATGGGGGCGGGTTTACCGGCAGTCCCGCCTCCATGCCCGCCTCCTCGGGGCTGGGAAAATCCAGCCCAGAATGTCTGTTTCTCCTGGCTAGAGAGTCTAGAACTAGGGGTCATAGTCTCAGGATAAAAGGTCGGCCATTTGGGATGAGATGAGGAGAAATTTCTTCACCCAGAGGGTTGTGAATCTTTGGAATTCTCTACCCCAGAGGGCTGTGGATACTCAGTCATTGAGTATATTTAAGACAGAGATCGATAGATTTTTGGACACTAATGGAATCAAGGGATATGGGGGTAGGACGGGAAAGTGGAGTACATAAGAACATAAGAAATAGGAGCAGGAGTAGGCCATTTGGCCCCTTGAGCCTGCTCCGCCATTTAATGATATCATGGCTGATCTGATCTTGGGCTCAGCTCCATTTCTCTGCCTGCTCCCCATAACCCATCACTCCTTTATTGTTCAAAAATCTGTCTATCTCCACCTTAAATATATTCAATGACCCAGCCTCCACAGCTCTCTGGGGCAGAGAATTCCACAGATTTACGACCCTCTGAGAGAAGAAATTCCTCCTCATCTCAGTTTTAAATGGGCGACCCCTTATTCTGAAACTATGCCCCCTAGCTCTAGATTCCCCCCTGAGGGGAAACATCTTCTCTGCATCTAGCTTGTCAAGCCCCCTCAGAATCTTATATGTTTCAATAAGATCCCCTCTCATTCTTCTAAACTCCAATGAGTATAGGTCCAACCTGTTCAACCTTTTTTCATAAGTCAACCCCTTCATCTTGGTAGAGCTAGGAGATCAGCTATGATCTTATTGAATGGCGGAGCAGGCTCGTGGGGCCGTATGGCCGACTCCTGCTCCTATTTCCTACGTTCTTATGTTCTAGCTGAAGCGTAGATGTCGCAAGAAAGGAAGAGTATTTGGAAAAAACGCTCAGATTCCTACCTCGTGTTCTCAAGTTCTTTTGGTTTCCCACAGGTTAACAGCTATGCCTTTGGGAATGCCAGGGTTCATTCTCAGGCTAGGCCAAGGATTGTTCTCACAGCAACTATTATCGAAGTACGGATGGTCAAGAACAAAAAGGGGAAATGATGGACCAGCCGCTCTTCTGTTGTATCAAGGGAAAGCCCTGATTACTTTTGGTGTAAGCTACTTGGTATTCCTGGAAATGCTTTGTCTTCAGATAGTAACCACGGTGATGGGCTTTGGAAGGCCTAGTGGAAGAAAATAAATCAATGACATGGCTGCTCTGACAAAATTTGATTGAAGACTGAATAAATTGGGTGGTGGCTTCTGTCTTCTGTCAAACAATAAGCAACAAATGAAGCTGTCTTTCAGTCTATATTTCTTCAGCTCTGGGAGGAAGTGATGTGTTCCAATTCTCAGAGTTTGAGGCGGGAAGGAAAAAGAAACATCTTGCATTTATGTAGTGCCGTTAGTAATCTAAGCACATTCCAAAGCGCTTTACAGACAGTAACAAACTTTTGAAGTGTAATCACTGTTGTAATATAGGGAAACGCAGCAGCTAATTTGCGCACAGCAAGCTCCCACAAACAGCAATGAGATAAATGACTAATAATGCATTTTTTAGCGATGTTGCTCGAGTGATAAATGTTGGCCAGAACACTGGGAGAAATCCCCTGCACTTCTTCGAATAGTGTCATGGGATCTTTTACGTCCAACTGAGAAAGCAGACAGGGTCTCAGTATAACATCTCACCTGAAAATCTCCAACAGTGCAGCAGTCCCTCAGTAACTGCACTGGAGTGTCAAGCCTAAATTGTGTGTTCAAGTCTCTGTCGTGGGGCGACAACCATACCACCTTCTGACTGAGAGGCGAGAGTGCCACCACTGAGCCAAGGCTGATGCTAAGTTATGAGCTACAAGTTATGAAGTTATGTTATGACAAAGTAGCAATGTTGCTCTCTGTAACCATTACACCACATCATCAATGGCAAGGGTCATTTACTTAAACCAAGGTTGAAAATGGGAATGAATTTAAACCTTTACAGCACAGAAACAGGCCATTCGGCCCAACTGGTCCATGCTGGTGTTTATGCTCCACACGAGCCTCCTCCCACCCTACTTCATCTCACCCCATCAACATATCCTTCTAATTCTTTCTCCCTTATGTGTTTATCTAGCTTCCCCTTAAATGCATCGATACTATTCACCTCAACCACTCCCTGTGGTAGCAAGTTCCACATTCTAACCACTCTCTGGGTAAAGAAGTTTCTCCTGAATTTCTTATTGGATTTATTCGTGACTATCTTAAATTTATGGCTGCTAGTTTTGGTCTCCCCCACAAGTACAAACATATGAACAATGACAGACAGGAAAAGACCCTCTGGTCCATCCAGCTTATCCCATACAATTGTGATACCAGGTATCACAATACGTGTACTCTCCATCCCACCCAAAAACCATGTGGAAACATCTTCCCTAGGTCTACCCTATCAAACCCCTTCATCACGTTAAAGACCTCTATCAGGTCACCTGCCAGTCTTCTATTTATATTTATATTGTTAGGATGATGTCCGGCTCCATATAATTGGATAGCCTGTTTGCTTAAAGTAATGATGAAGGTAAAGGTGGGTGGTGTGATCCAAGCCTATCCTGGGCCTGAGAACAACCATCAATACCACACAATAAAACTCACTAAGGTCAACCACCAATGTCATAAATGTAGGATGTCCAAAACTTCATGCAAAGTGGATGTCACAGTTTACCTCTTCACTCTCACATCTTTTTTCCCCCAGTATCCTGCTGCCAATGGTGTTCTCAATAAACGTTGGTGCTTCATAAAAATGCTGTGTTTAGTGTTCTTGTTTTACAAGGTATTGGCTGGTCCAATGGGTTGGGTTAGGACTCCTTCACCTCCAGGATCCGGCCAAGGCTGATGGTATCTCAAATCTTCCCTCTGGCTGTAAGAATCCAAATTGGTGAATTGTTATTCACCTTGCTGAGGAGATCAAACTAGTCAGGGACAGACCGTGACTACTCAAGTCCAACATGAGGGGACGTTTCCCATGGCATTATGATCCAGTGGTGTAGGCAGGATTTTTTTAATTCTGTGGGTGTTTGGATATGAGCTGGCCAGACCAAACAAAACTACTTTAAATAGAAATTGCACAATAAAGAAATATTATTACTTCCATTAATCTGACAATTCAAATAAAGCAAATGAAAAGTAAGAACAGTCTTGTTGGACGAAAACTCTGAAGCAGGAAGTCCAAGTGCCAGTTATGGATTGATAGTCTATCAATGACTCACTACTGTTCACTGCAATATCCCGGTAAATATTTAGAAGCGCTAGCCTAATTGGTTTTCACTGGTCAAATTGCAGAACCGAGTATCTCTGGAAGAATCATAGAGTTATAGAATCGTAGAATAGCACAGTACAGAAAGAGGCCATTCGGCCCATCAAGTCTGTGCCGGCTCTTTCAAAGAGCAATCCAGTTAGTCCCACTCCTCCGCTCTCTGCAATTTTTTCTCCTTCAAGTATTTATCCAATTGCCTTTTGAAGGCTACTATTGAATCTGTACCACCGCCTGATCGGGCAGTGCCTTCCAAATCCTAACCACTCGTTGCGTAAAAAAGTTTTTCCTCACGTCACCTCTGGTTCTTTTGCCAAGCACCTTAACTCTGTGCCCTCTGGTTATCGACCCTTCAGCCATTGGAAATAGTTTCTCTTTATTTACTCTATCTAAACCCTTCATGATTTTAAACACCTCTATTAAATCTCCTCTTAGCCTTCTCTGCTCCAAGGAGAACAACCCCAGCTTCTCCAATCTATCCACATAACTATAATCCCTCATCCCTGGAACATCCGCTATTTCTGTGCTCTATCAAGTGATCTAAGGCACGTTCTTTCGAAAGAAGGAGTGGTCTGATTAAATAAAGAAACCCTAGAAGTTTCAGGGCTTTGAACAGCTGAATACCTCCCCCTCCCCCACCTCCGCCACTGCTACAATCCAGCTTTGGTCAGTGGCATGGTGTGTAAGGACGGGAAGGGTGTGGAGAGGGAGCAGCCATTCCACCAGCTACACGGAGCCTGTCGCTGTGTCTGGGACTTCCCGCTGGAAGTGACAGGAGATATTCAATCGATCCGATAGCGTTCCTGCTAAATTGGAAAATCTGGCTAAAGGGAAGAGTGGAGTTGATGGGCCAAATGGTACTGAGAGACGATACCAGGAGGAGCACATGAGAGATGGATCAGGGAGCTGAGCAGAGAGATGGAGGAGGGAGCTGGGCTGAGAGATGGAGCAAGGAGTTGGGCTGAGGGATGGAGAAGGGAGCTGAGCAGAGAGATGGAGGAGGAAGCTGGGCTGAGGGATGGAGCAGGGAGCTGGGCTGAGAGATGGAGCAGGGAGCTGGGCTGAGAGATGGAGCAGGGAGCTGGGCTGAGGGATGGAGCAGAGGGCTGAAGTGAGGGATGGAGCAGGGAGCTGAGCAGAGAGATGGAGCAGGGAGTTGGGCTGAGAGATGGAGCAAGGAGCTGGGCTGAGGGATGGAGCAGGGAACTGGGCTGAGAGATGGAGGAGGGAGCTGAGCTGAGGGATGGAGCAGGGAGCTGAGCAGAGAGATGGAGCAGGGAGTTGGGCTGAGAGATGGAGCAAGGAGCTGGGCTGAGGGATGGAGCAAGGAGTTGGGCTGAGGGATGGAGAAGGGAGCTGGGGTGAGAGATGGAGCAGGGATCTGGGCTGAGGGATCGAGCAGGGAACTGGGCTGAGAGATGGAAGAGGGAGCTGAGCTGAGAGATGGAGGAGGGAGCTGAGCTGAGAGATGGAGGAGGGAGCTGAGCTGAGAGATGGAGGAGGGAGCTGAGCTGAGAGATGGAGGAGGGAGCTGAGCTGAGAGATGGAGGAGGGAGCTGGGCTGAGAGATGGAGCAGGGAGCTGGGCTGAGAGATGGAGGTGGGAGCTGAGCTGAGAGATGGAGGAGGGAGCAACACTAAGGGACAGAGCCAGAGGAGGCACTGATTTTGCTCCACTAGTACAGATAAGTGGACACTGATCTGAAAATGCTGACTCTCCAGTGAAAGTGGCAATGTGAGGCTTTGGGTAGCGTGGAATTCATAGACACAAGCTGGCACATACTAGGGAATACTCAGGTAGAGTTCCAGGTGAAATACTCAGGTGGAATAATTGGGTAGAGTGCTCAGACAGAATGCTTAGATAAAATACACTGATAAAATACACAGGTAAAATACTCCATTAGAAAACTTAGATACAATTCAGATGAAAAACTCAGACAAAACAATCAGGTAAAATACTCAGATAGGGAATATATAGAATACTCAGATAAAATACTCAGTGAAGCTGAATCAGCAAAGAAGCACAAAGACAGAGAGAAGAAGTGGGCAGGTTACCCAGTAAATATCTGCATCCGAGGTCTCACTGTTTTAAAAAGAACCCAACACTGCTCTATTCATTTCTCTCGGTTTGTAATTAGCCTCGTGTCTGGCTCACAAAACCTCCCTGTTAGCAACAGTTTGACCTCAGTAATTCTATCACGGGTTATTTATGAATGTCCACAGACAGGAACATGGTTGTTTTCCTGGGATTTTTCCAATCACGACACCTGGGCATTATTACCAAATAGTCTGTGATGGCAGGGGGGGGGGGGGGGGCAAAGGTTAGGGACAATTACAGCGCCACAAAGAGATGAATTGACCGCTGCTCGCGTAGCCTTAATTGAACTTGGCCTTTGACCTATCAGAGCTCAGGCTAATTCAGCGTCAAGCTGTCGTGAACCGAGTGAAATAGGCTGTGGATGAGTTGGGTGGCTGATGTGAGAGGCAGAGTTCAGAATGAATTGAAGAGTAAAATACAGCGTCAAACAAAGCTAAAAAGATAGCCTTTCTAAAAAAATGATTTTTCTGCTTCATTCA
Source organism: Squalus acanthias (assembly GCA_030390025.1). Taxonomy (NCBI): domain Eukaryota; kingdom Metazoa; phylum Chordata; class Chondrichthyes; order Squaliformes; family Squalidae; genus Squalus; species Squalus acanthias. The sequence continues at coordinate 57,842,752 of CM059444.1, forward strand.
CAAATTTTCCTTGGGATAATCCTGTTTTTTTCTGGGATTTGTCTAAAGTGCTCTGAAATAGCGAGAAAATACGCCTGCAGCTGCTTCCAAGCTTATGCCGCCTTTCGGATGAGACGTTAAACCGAGGCCCCGTCTGCCCTCTCGGGTGGACGTAAACAATCCCACCGTGGCCACTGTTTCGAAGAAGAGCAGGGGAGTTATCCCCGGTGTCCTGGGCCAATATTTATCCCTCAATCAACATCACTAAAACAGATTATCCAGTCATTATCACATTGCTGTTTGTGGGAGCTTGCTGTGTGCAAATTGGCTGCTGCGTTTCCTACATTACAACAGTGACTACACTTCACAAGTATTTAATTGGCTGTAAAGCGCTTTGGGATGTCCTGAGGTTGTGAAAGGCGCTATATAAATGCAAGTCTTTCTTTTCTTTCTTTTTTAATATTGGGATTGGGGGGGGGTGGGGGGTGGGGGTTGGGGGGGAAGTCAGTGGCAGAGCTGGTTATCAACCTGTACGTTCCAGTCTCCATATTATAACAAGGATAGAGAGGCATTGAAGAAGGTGCAAGAAAGATTAACAAGGGCGATACCAGAACTGAAAGGTTATAACCATCAGGAAAGATTGAACAGACTGGAGCTCTATTCTCTAGAAAAGAGAAGGCTGAGGGGTGACCCTGATAGAGGTTTTTGAAATGATGAAGGGGTTTGATAGGATAGACATAGAGAAGATGTTTCCACTTGTGGGGGGAGACCAAAGCTAGAGGACACAAATATAAGATAGTCACTAATAAATCAGCGTAGATTTACCAGAATGATACCTGGACTCCAAGGGTTAAATTACGAGGAGAGATTACACAAACTAGGGTTGTATTCCCTGGAATTTAGAAGGTTAAGGGATGATTTGATCGAAGTTTTCAAGATATTAAGCAGAACTGTTAGGGTAGAGAGAGAGAAATTATTTCCACTGGTTGGGGAGTCTAGGACTAGGGAACGTGGCCTAAAAATTAGAGCCTGACCATTCAGGAGTGTACTTAGTAAACACTTCTACACACAAAGGATGGTAGAAGTTTGGAACTCTCTGCTGCAAACAGAAATTGATGCTGGGTCAAGTGTTAATTTTAAATCTAAGATTGATAGATTTTTGTTAACCAAAGGTATTAAGGGATATGGGCCAAAGGTGGGTATATGGAATTAGGTCACAGATCAGTCACGATCTCATTGAACGTCGGAACAGACTCGAGCGGCTGAATGGCCTACTCCGGTTCCTATGTTCCTATCTTCCTAAATCCAATAATCCAATAAGGAATTCAGGAGAAACTTCTTTACCCAGAGAGTGGTTAGAAAGCAGAACTTGCTACCACAGGGAGTAGTTGAGGTCATCAGCATAGATACATTTAAGGAGAAGCTAGTTAAGTACATGAGGGAGAAAGGAATAGAAGGATATGCTGATAGGGTGAGATGAAGTAGGGTGGGAAGAGGCTCGTGTGGAGCATACACACCGGCATAGACCAGTTGGGCCGAATGGCCTGTTTCTGTGCTGTAAATGCGATGTAATGCCATTGAATACTATAGGGTAAAGGTGACAATGCTACAGAAAGACCAGAAGGTACCAGGTTAAGGTTCTGTTCAATGCTGTGATCTGCAGTTGGTTGCAACAGCCTCCTAGCCTAGGAAGGGAAAATCAATCAGAGTTCCTTTTTCTGATCTCCATTTGGTTAACCTTTTTGGAAAATGAGTGCGTGCGGACATCAAATAACAGAGAGTGCAATAGTCTCCTGGCACTCACGGGTCCAAGCTCACATATGAATAGCCACAGTTTCTCTCTCCACAGATGCTGCCTGACCTGCTGAGTATTTCCAGCATTTTCTGTTTTTGTTTCAGATTTCCAGCATCCGCAGTATTTTGCTTTTGTATGAATAGCCACCACCTGGTCAAGCACCAGACTACAATTGCTATCATACCCCAGCACGAGTGAGTGCTTTCAACAACAACTTGTAGTTACATAGCACCTTTAACATAGTAAAACATCCCAAGGTGCTTCACAGGAGCGTTATCAAACAAGATTTGACACCGAACCACATAAGGCGATATTAGGACAGGTGACCAAAAGCTTGGTCAACATGTTTTAAGGAGTGTCTAAAGGAGGAGAGAGAGAGGTAGAGAAGTGGAGAGGTTTAGGGAGGGAATTCCAGAGCTTAGGGCCTAGGCAGCTGAAGGCATGGCCGTCATTGGTGGAGCGATGAAAATCGGGGATGTGCAAGAGGCCAGAATTGGAGGAGCGCAGAGATCTCAGGGGGTTGTAGGGCTGGAGCAGGTTACACAGATAGGGAGGGGTGAGGCCATGGAGAGATTTGAAAACAAGGATGAGAATTTTAAAATCAAGCTGTACTTAAGTACTTGTGTAGTATGATCACTGTTGTAATGTAGGGAACACGGCAGACAATTTGCGCACAGCAAAGTCCCCTTGCAATGAAATAAATGATCAGGTAATCTGTTTTTTAGTGATGTTGGTTGAGGGATAAAATTGGCCAGAACATCGGGGAGAGCTCCCCTGCTCTTCTTTGGATAGTGCGGAGAGATGGAGCAGTTTAGGGAGGGAATTCCAGAGCTTATGGCCATAGCAGCTGAAGACACGGCCGCCAGTGGTGTGACGAAGAAAATCGGGGATGCTCAAGAGGCCAGAATTGGAGGAGTGCAGAGATCTCGGAGGGTTGTAGGGCTGGAGGAGGTTACAGAGATAGAGAGGGGCGAGACTATGGAGGAATTTGAAAACCAGGATGAGAATTTTCAGATGGAGGTGTTGCCAGACTGGAAAACAATGTAGGTCAGCGAGGACAGGGGTGATGGGTGAACGAGACTTGGTGCGAGTTAGGATACGGGCAGCAGAGTTTTGGATGCGCTCAAGTTCGGGAGAGATAGGGAGTATACTGAAACCCCCCGCCCCCAGCAAACTCCAAGCGGGGAGCGTGCTTTAAATTCCCTACTGTGAGCACTGCAAGAGCCCAAGAAGGAAAGCTGAAGTCTTGGCAATCAGTCATTCCCCATATCGGGTTGGTTAAGAGGTTTAGTTACTGAGTTATGCAGAGACTTCAGCTCCCTGTGTGAACCTGTCCTCAAATGTCATCGCTGGTCTTTATTCGGCCAATGCGTTGAGTACCTCGACCAAACAATGTCACTTCAAAGAGATTAAAGGGGAAAACAAAGATTGTAAATGCTGGAAATATGAAATAAAAACAGAAGATGCTGGAAAATACTCAGCAGGTCAGTTGCCACCCGTAAAGTGTAAGACAGATTAATATTTCGGGTAGAGGCCTTCGATCAGAAGTGTTTCAGGTATCTATCTACCTGAAACCTTAACCTGTCCATTCATTTTTCGGATGTTGCGGGTTTTCAGCAGTTTCTGTTTATCATTTCACTGTTACTCACCAGTTGGCAAAGTATTGGGATCAAAGGTAGGGGTAAGCAGGGCTGCCGTTCACACTTTCAGAGATGAGGTTTTAGGTTTTGTGCTCAAACAAGGGACACAAAAGAGGAAAAATAAATCAAACAAAATGGAAAGAAAGCGGCCAGAATCTTTGCTCTCATTTATTTGTTTAAGACAGTGTGGATTACTGAATTTCACGGCCGTTCAACTTACAGCAAGAACAGAGGAGAAATACGAGACAGAAAGTGCGAAGTGAAAGCTGAAAACGAGCACAAGCCAAGGGTGGGAGAAACCAGAAAACAGTTTGAAAAGACTGAACTAGAAAAGCCAAGAGTGGAGTTTGGAGACAACTTGCCAACTGTCCGTTTTTAAGCCGCCATTGACGTTTGAACCCACTTATCACCTTGTTGGAAATTGGCTGTACTTCAAATAGTACATCTTGAGACCGTGAAAGGCGTGATATAAATGCAGTCTTTTCTTTTTTAATTCACAAGAACAATCAGTGTATTTCAGTGAGATTGGAGGTTTTCAGTGTCAACCAATCAAACTATTTGGAGGTGGGACATGTGCTGGAAACTCTCAGATTGGTGGGGGCGCAAGGCTGTTCCAACCAATCAGCAGCTACTTTCCCTTACTATTGGCTCCACACAAACTCAAGGCATAAAATAGTGAAGAGGAGCTGATGGTTTCTGAGTCATACCCAACAAATAAGCTGCTTAAATTCAACTTTGAAAATCATTTCATTTTCCTCAAAGGAACATTCTGGAGCATGCCCGACTGATGTCTCATGTGAAGGTTAATTTTACATTACCGAGGTGAACTTTAGAGAGGGTGGAGGATGGGTAGCCGGCCAGGAAAGCATTGGACTAGTTGAATCTGGAGGTGACAAAAGCATGGATGAGGGTTTCAACAGCAGATGGGCCATAGAAACATAGAAGATAGGAGCAGGAGTAGGCCATTCGGCCCCTCGAGCCTGCTCCGCCATTCAATGCGATCATGGCTGATCATCCAAATTCAGTACCCTGTCCCTGCTTTCTCCCCATATCCCTTAAGAAATATATCTAACTCCTTCTTGAATATATTTAATCAGTTGGCCTCAACTGCCTTCTGTGGTAGAGAATTCCACAGGTTCACCACTCTCTGGGTGAAGAAATTCCTCCTCATCTCAGTCCTAAAGGGCTTACGCCTTATCCTTAGACTGTGACCTCTGGTTCTGGACTCCCCCGCCATCGGGAACATCCTTCCTGCATCTAGTCTGTCTAGTTCTGTTAGAATTTTATAAGTTTCAATGAGATCCCCTCTCATTCTTCTAAACTCTAGCGAATACAAGCCTAATCGACCCAATCTCTCTTCATACGTCATTCCTGCCATCCCAGGTATCAGTCTGGTGAATCTTCGCTGCACTCCCTCCATGGCAAGAACATCCTTCCTCAGATAAGGCAACCAAAACTGCACACAATACTCAAGGTGTGGTCTCACCAAGGCCCTGTACAACTGCAGCAAGACATCCTTGCTCCTGTACTCGAATCCTCTCGCTATGAAGGCCAACATACCATTTGCCTTCTTAACCGCCTGCTGCACCTGCATGCTTACCTTCAGCAACTGGTGCACAAGGACACCCAGGTCTCGTTGCACTTCCCCTTTTCCCAATCTATTGCTGTTCAGATAATAATCTGCCTTCCTGTTTTTGCCACCAAAGTGGATAACCTTGCATTTATCCGAGGTAGGGGTGAAGGCTGGGAATGTTGCGGAGGTGGAAGTCGGTGGTCTTGGTGATAGAGACCATTATGGGCTCTGCCGATTGAGGCCGAATAGGTTGCTGAGGTTGCAAAGAGTCTGGCTTAGTGTGAGACAGCGGCTGAGGAGGAATACAGGGTCTGTGGTGGGGGGCCGAAGACGATGGCTTCAGTCTTGCCAATTTTTAGCTGGAAGAAATTGCAGCTCACACAGGACTGGATGTCAGACAAGCATTCTGAGAACACAGTGTCAGAAGGTTATGGGTTTCAAGTCCCACTTCAGAGACTTGAGCACAAAAATCTAGGCGGACACTCCAGTGCAGTGCTGAGGGAGTGCTGCACTGTCAGAGGTGCCATCTTTCGGGTGAGACGTTAAACCGAGGCCCCGTCTGCTCGCTCAGGTGGATGTAAAAGATCCCGTGGCACTATTTTGAAGAAGAGCAGGGGAGTTATCCCCAGTGTGCGGGCCAATATTTATCCCTCAATCAACATAACAAAAACAGATTATCTGGACATTATCACATTGCTGTTAGTGGGAGCTTGCTGTGCGCAAATTGCCTGCCACGTTCCCTACATTACAACAGTGACTACACTTCAAAAGTATTTCATTGGCTGTAAAGCGCTTTGGGACGTCCTGGGTCGTGAAAGGCGCTATATAAATGCAAGTCTTTCCTTAACCCTGAGGCAGTGGAGGGGTAGAGAGAGAGGTGTTATCATCGGCACACAATGGGAAGCTCGCCCCACGTCTGTGGATTATGCAAAGGACAATAGTGGGTTGCGGGCTGTCCACTTACTGTACAGCCTCTGCTAAACTCTCCTGCTGCAGATGATATAGTCATTATGAGGCAATTTTACTTGACAGAGATGAAGAAAATTGCACGTAATTACTGTTCCTTCAGATCTTTTTTGACTCCAATAATTGCATTGTGCTGAGGAAAACTTCTGGCTTCTTCGCACAATGACCCAGTAACTGGTCTTAACTATCTCAGTCATGAGATTTCAGTTACTGGCACCGTCTATGAGCCATCATCCAAAACCAACAGCAATTCATCAAACTTTCCACTCTTTAAGGCTATAATATAAAGTTTTAATATAAAAATCATGTAATTTGTAATAAGCAGGGACTGTAGTTCAAATAATATTAAGAAGCATGTACTGTTGCTTTAGTCTGCCCAAGGCTGGCAGGTTGACAGGGAGCTGGATGATGCAATGAATCAGAACATATAACATAAGAAATAGGAGCAGGAGTAGGCCATTTGGCCCCTCGAGCCTGCTCCGCCATTCAATAAGATCATGGCTGATCTGATCTTGGGCTCAGCTCCATTTCTGTGCCCGCTCCCATAACCCTTCACTCCCTTATTGTTCAAAAATGTGTCTATCTCCACCTGAAATATATTCAATGACCCAGCCTCCACGGCTCTCTGAGGCAGAGAATTCCACAGATTTACGACCCTCTGAGAGAAGAAATTCCTCCTCATCTCAGTTTTAAATGGGCGACCCCTTATTCTGAAACTATGCCCCCTAGTTCTAGATTCCCCCACGAGGGGAAACATCCTCTCTGCATCTACCCTGTCAAGCCCTCTCAGTATCTTATATGTTTCAATAAGACCACCTCTCATTCTTCTAAATTCCAATGAGTATAGGCCCAACCTGCTCAACCTTTCCTCATAAGACAACCCCTTCAACTCAGGAATCAACCTCATATCCTCTCTCCCATTGAGCTTGAATTCAGATGCAGAACAAAAGGAAGGGTTTGTTGGTCTTCTCAATTGGCTGTTTACTTTGTAAAACAGATCTGGAGATTCCCAGGTGATGAACGACCATTTGGTTGAGGAAGAACTGTTGCCACAGATGTCAAGAGAGCGCCGTACTCTTCTTCTAAATATGGTCATTAACATCCATCTTAAAGGACCGCACTGCTGACAACGTAACACTCCTTCAATACTGCACCGAAATGTCAGACTGGATTGCAAGCTCAACTGCTGGGATGAGGCTTGAGCCCACAACCTTCTCAGAGGTGAGTGACTGAGTCTGACAATCTTTTTAATTTATTCATTCACGGGATGTGGGCATCACTGGCAAGGCCAGCATTTATTGCCCATCCCTAATTGCCCTCGAGAAGGTGGTGATGAGCCGCCTTCTTGAACCGCTGTAGTCCGTGACGTGAAGGTGCCCCCACAGTGCTGTTAGGGAGGGAGTTCCAGGATTTTGAACCAGCGACTGGCAAACTATATGCGAGGAGACAGAACATATAGATGCTCTAGACTGTGAAGGAGACCAGACAAGTAGATCTACAAGATCACCAGATAAATTGGATGCTTTGAACCACGAGCCTCCCAGGGAAATGAGTCTCATAGAACAAGTTCACTTCAATGGAATTTTAAAATTATCATCCTCATGTTCAAGTCACACCTGCCTCGCTCCTCCCTATCTCTGTAACTTCCTCCAGCCTTACAACGCTCTGTGAACTCTGCCCTCCTCCAACTCTGGCCTCTTGTGCATCCCCCACTTCCTTCTCCCCACCATTAGTGACAGTGTCTTCAGCTGCCTTGGCCCTAAGCTCTGCAATTCCCTCCCTTAACCTCTCTGCCTCTGCACCTCTTTATCCTCCTTTAAAACTACCTCTTTGACCAAGCTTTTAGTCTTCCTTCCTAATATCTCCTTATATAGCTCGGTGTCAATTTTTGCCTGATTAGGATCCTGAAAAGTGACTTGGGACATTTTCCTCAGTTAAAGGTGCTATATAAATGAAAGTTGTTGTTGTTAACTTTTCATTGATTTGGACTCATTGATTATGAAGTAGATTGGGATGTCCTGAGGGTCTGATAGTGAGCTAAATAAATGCAAGTTCTTCTTTCAAGCATTTTTTAAAAATTCAATCATGGGATGTGGGCGTCGCTGGCAAGGCCAGCATTTATTGCCCAACCCTAATTGCCCTCGAGAAGGTGGTGGTGAGCCGCCTTCTTGAACCGCCGCAGTCTGTGCGGTGAAGGTACTCCCACAGTGCTGTTAGGGAGGGAGTTCCAGGATTTTGACCCAGCGACGATGAAGGAACGGCCGATATGTTTCCAAGTCAGGATGGTGTGTGACTTGGAGGGGAACTTGGAGGTAGTGGTGTTCCCATGCGCCTGCTGCCCTTGTCCTTCTAGGTGGAAGAGGTCGTGAGTTTGGGAGGTGCTGCCGAAGAAGCCTTGGCGAGTTGCTGCAGTGCATCTTGTAGACGGTACACACTGCAGCCACGGTACGCCGGTGGTGGAGAGAGTGAATGTTTAAGGTGGCAGATGGGGTGCTAATCAAGCGGGCTGCTTTGTCCTGGATGGTGGCGAGCTTCTTGAGTGTTGTTGGAGCTGCACTCATCCAGGCAAGTGGAGCGTATTCCATCACACGAGTGAGGAAAGCATTGTCCATGACTGACCTTATTAAATGGAACTTTCACCAAAGGAGAGTTGTCTAACTAATCATGAGCTGTCTGCTTTATCAGTCTCTGGCCTTTCATTATCATGTCTAGAAGATAATGGGTGACAATGAATACGGGTGTTTTAACAGGGAATGGGGAGAGCTGTTAACATCAAACCTTTCCAGTTCAATCCAGCATTGTTAGCATTGAAAAATGAACCACAGTTATAATTTTCCTGAGCTTTCAACATTGTTATTATCTAGTCCCACATCTTTCTTGTGCTTTACTATTTATTGAGCTGATGTGGTGATGGTGTGTTGGAGAATTGTTGTCGATAAAGAAAAAAAGACTTGCATTTATGTAGCGCCTTTCATGACCTCATGACATCTCAAAGCGCTTTACAGCTGATGAAGTACTTTTTAAGTGGAGTCACTGTTGTAATGTAGGAAACACGGCAACCAATTCGCCCACAGCAAGCTCCCACAAACAGCAATGTGATAATGACCAGCTCATCTGTTTTAGTGATGTTGATTGAGGGAGAAATATTGGCCCAGGACACCGGGGAGAACTCCCCTGCTCCTCTTCGAAATAGTGCCACGGGATCTTTTACATCCACCTGAGAGGGCAGATGGGGCCCCGGTTTAACGTCACATCTGAAAGATGGCACCTCCGACAGTGCTTTGGAATCCTCTCCACAACAATAACTTGCATTTACATAGCACCTTTAACGTAGTAAAACGTCCCAAGGCGCTTCACAGGAGCGTTATTAGACATAATTTGACATCAAGCCACGTAAAGCGATATTAGGACAGTTGAGCAAAAACTTGGTCAAAGACCTTGGGGGTGATTTTATCAATGGGGACATGATGGAGGCGGGACTGCTGCTTGTCGGGTTTTAGTCCCGCCTCCATCGACATCCGGCCAACCCACGCTATTTTCCCTTGATTGACCTTGTTAAGCCCGCCCAGAGAACGTCAGCATCTGACATTCCATCTGTCAAAAATTTTTGACAGATGAATTGTCATCGTTTGACAGCTTTGAGAAGCTGTCAAAAACTGACATTCTCTGTTCTTTGGTGAGCCCTTGTACTCAAGACTCACCAAACCTCTTTCCTGAGCAGAAAGCAGACGGATGTTGCATCGGAGAATGCAGCAGCCATTCTGTCACCTCTGCCGGTGAGATGAGGCACCTCCGCAGCCTAAAGGGATGAAGCCTGGAGGAAGAAGCAAAGGTAAGTAATCTTATTAAAACACTTTAGACTCACCTCACACACTTACCTCTCCACACTTGCACTCATCACTCACCTGCACACCGGACATTTCGGCCCCTCCGACCCCCGCAGACCCACGGCTCGCCTCGCTGACCCTGGCGAGGTTCGGAGCCGTCAGGAAGCCCACACTTCTGCGCTCAAAATAGGGATTAGCCAAAAAACTGCCTGTTAACTACCTGTTAACAGGCAGTTAATTGGCACTAATCCCCTTCCCGCCTCGAGGAGATGGGACCCGGTGCGGGTCGGGTACCCGCCTCCTGGGAAGATGGCACGGAGGCGGGTTGGGGGGCGGGATGGGTACCCGCTCCCAGTTTCTGCCATTTTCCCGGCAGTCCCGCCTCCATACCCGCCTCCCCAGGGCTGGGAAAATCGCCCCCGTAGGTTTTAAGGAGAAGAGAGAGGCGGAGAGGTTTAGGGTGGGAATTCCACAGCTTAGGGCCTAGGCAACTGAAGGCACGGCCGCCAATGGTGGAGCGAAGGAAAACGGGGAAAGCGTAAAAGGCCAGAATTGGAGAGGTGCAGAGATCTCAGAGGATTGTAGGGCTGGAGGAGGTTTTAAGATCCACCTCTAAGATCCACCTCAAAACCTAGCTCCTCGCCAAACTTTTGGTCACCGTTTCCGAATCACTCCTCCTTTGGTTTGGCATCCATTTGTCTTCTACTTTTGTGAAGCGCCTTGAGATGTTTTTCAATGTTAGAAGGCATTGTATAAATCCAAGTTGTTGTTGATGTTATATCGGGTTTAATGGGCTATTAGTTGGCCGGTTGAAAATGGGTCTTCCCATCTTCAGGCCTTGGCAAACCCTGGGGTTACCACCGGGCATTGAGGTCAGCAGCATGCCACGAAACCCAATCTAAATGTAAATTACGGATTCAAATTATATATAATAATTCTGATCAACAGCAATGCTGTCTTGTGAGTCCGCAAGATACTGCATAACGAATCCATGTCTTTTCAGTTGGGTTACGGACTCTCCCACTGTGTGCAGGGCCACCTGAGAGCAGAGTTTATTGCAAGGCAATCTCTTCAAACAATCACTAACTATACTGCATGCCATTTAAATGACTTCCGTCTGCTAATCTGATAGTGGATCCGTTACACGAGTGGCTGAGAATTGTCCCCATTAAGCAACACTGCTCAGTCTGAAGCGTCCCTTTAAGCCAGCACGATTGCGCCCCCATTATGTGATGTACGTAAAGAATAAGTGCTCCATCCAAACCTTGGAATATGATATACTACTAGGTTTAAAAAAAGTTAGCCGATCAAGGGGAGAAGATTTCTTCTCCTTGCTTTGTATTAATGACATCATAAACATAAGCCGCAATATTTCCACTGGACACTGCTTAGAAAGAAAACAAAATATGATTTGCATTTATATAGCGCCTTTCACGACCTTAGGACCTCCCAAAGTGCTTTACGACCAATTGCTTCAAAGTACTTTTGAAGTGCTGTCACTGTTGTAAGGTAGGAAATGCGGCAGGCAATCCGTACACCAGGTCCCATAAACAGCAATGTGTTAATGACCGGATAATCTGTTTCTAGTGATGTTGGTTGATGGATAAATATTGGCCAGAAAAAAAGGGGGAAAACTCCCCTGCTCTTCTTCGAAATAGAGCCATGGGATCTTTTACGTCCACCTGAAAGAGCAGACCGGGCCTCGGTTTAACATCTAATCCGAAAGACGGCACCTCCGACAGTGCAGCACTCCCTCAGTACCGCACTGGAGTGTCAGTCTAGATTTTGTGCTCAAGTCTCTGGAGTGGGACTTGAACCCACAACCTTCTGGCAAGATCATAAACATCTTCCATTAAGGAAAGAACTTTAATTTATAATATTTTCATGCCCTCAGGGCGTTCCAAAGCACTTTACAGCAAATGAATTACTTTTGAAGTGTTGTTATGCAGCAAATGCAGCAGCCAATCTGTGCACAGCAAGGTCCCAAACACTTCAACTGAGATGAATGACCAGTTAATCTGTTTTTCGTGTTGTTGAATGAGGGAGGAATGTTGGCCGGGACACTGGGGAGAAACTTCTTGCTCTTCTTCAAAAAGCACCATGGGATCTTTAACGCTCACCTGGACAGGCAGATTGTGCCCTGGTTTAACATCGCATCTGAAAGACAACACACCTCTGACAATGCAGAACTCTGTCTATACTGCACCGAACGAGATAAGACCATGTTTAACATTTCTCGAGAAATAACGAACATAAGAAATCTTCCCACGACATTTACAATGTTACTAACACACAGCGATCAAAAGAAATCTTTGCCCACCTTCATTTACCCACTGAGTCACCAAGGAAGCTTAGCCAGAGGAGAGGAGCGACCCCGGACGGATTCAAATAACGGAAGGTAAATACTTTTCTTGTTTCAGCTGTGTGAGGCCCACGATTGTCAATGCTCATCCATCTTTCAGATGAGACGTTAAATCGAGGCCCCGTCTGCTCTCTTCGCTGGATGTAAAAGATCCTATGGCACTATTTCGAAGAAGAGCAGGGATTATCCCTGGTGTCTTGGCCAATATTTATGGCAGTGTGTATTTGCAACACCAAAGTTCTGACTGGTCCCCATGGATGACAAGACCAGATTTCTGGTTGGTTCCCTTGGCGGATAAGACACACCCAGCAGTTTGTCCGGAATGTGTAATTAGATCCTGCCTGCCTGAGTAATCAAGTACTTTGCAATGTGTAATTTGATCCATTCCTTCTGACTGCCAGGCTCCAGAGCTCATAGTACTGCTTTCAGAGAACAGACAGGGCTCACCCTCGCGGGTTAGGACCTTCTCTCCCACCCCCGCCAACATGTTTCTGACACCCCCCGCATCAAGTTCCTGACCTTCCCCCACCCCCCGAGTTCCTGACCTCCTCTCCCCAACAAGTTCCTGACCTTCTCCACCCTCCAACAAGTTACTGACCTTTTCTCTCCTCCAACAAGTTCCTGACCTTCTTCCTCCACCCCCCCACCTGAGTTCCTGACCAACACCCCCCCCCCCGAGTTCCTGACCCCCCAACAAGTTGCTGACCTTTCCCCCCCAAGTTCCTGACCTTCTCCACCCTGCCCCCCGAGTTCCTGACCTTCTCCCCTCCCCCCAATAGGTTCCTGACCTTCTCCCCCCCGCAACAAGTTCCTCACCTTCTCCCCCGCCACCCCCACCCCCCACCACCCATAGATGGGGCATTCTGTTTGGGTCACGGATTGTTAACAGGTTTATTGGGTATGAAGTGAATAGTGACAGTGTCATGACTTCCAGATTTTGTCCAGTCCAATGATGTCACTTGCCGCACACGAGCCGGGCTTTCCGAGAAATCAACCAGGTCTAGGGGGAGGAGAGGGAGAACGTGGTGCGGGTTTAAAGGGGGTGGGGTGGGGTTGGAAGAACATAATCCATATCTAACAGAGGGGGGAGAAAGTGATCCATATTCCCATCTCATTCCCCCCCTCCCCCCCCCCACTTTAGACCTGGATCACGTACTTCCCCCATCCCCACTGGTCTCTCTGTGCTCTTCCCCTCCCAACAAGTTCCTGACCTTCTCTCCCCCCAAACTCCTGACGTCCTATCCCCACCCCTTCGATCTCATCTCCTCTCCCCACTTCGATCTCCTCTCCTCTCCTCCCCTCTCCTCTCCCCCTTCGATCCCCTTTCCTCTCATCCTCTCTCCTCTCCCCTTCGATCCCCTCTCCTCTCCCCCTTCGATTTCCTCTCCTCTCATCCCCTCCCCTCCCCCCTTCGAGCCCCTCTCCTCTCATCCCCTCTCCTCTCCCCCTTTGATCCCTTCCCCTCTCCTCTCCCCTCTGATTCTCTCTCTCCCCCTCTGATCCTCACTCCCCCCCTCTGATTCTCCCTCCCCCTCTGATCCTCTCTCCCCCTCCAATCCTCTCTCCCCCCTCCAATCCTCCTCTCCCCCCTCTATCCTCACTCCCCCCCTCTGATTCTCCCTCCCCCCTCTGATCCTCTCTCCCCCCTCCAATCCTCTCTCCCCCCTCCAATCCTCTCTCCCCCCCTCCAATCCTCTCTCCCCCCCTCCAATCCCCTCTCCCCCCTCCAATCCTCTCTCCCTCCCTCTCCGATCCCCTCTCATCCCCCCTGGCCACTAACAGATACCCTGACCTTCTCTGCTCGGAGCCGAGGAGTGCCTGGCGGTGCAGGCTGCAGTTGGATACTGCGCATGCGTGACCGGATTGAGTGAGCGTGCGCAGTACCAAACGGGCACACCTGCACAGAGAGAGACAAAAATACGGTGCAAATAATCACTCTGAATATTTATCCCTCAATCAACATCACCAAAACAGATTATCTGGCCATTATCACGTTGCTGTTTGTGGGAGCTTGCTGTGCGCAGACTGGCTGCTGCATTTCCCACATTACAACAGTGACTACACTTCACAAGTACTTCATTGGCCGTAAAGCACTTTGGGACATCCTGAGGTTGTGAAAGGCGCTATATAAATGCACATCTTTCTTTATCCAACCACTTGCACTGGTAATCATAACACACACACATATATCATAAAGGATCTGCACACTCTTTGTACAGCGAAGACAGAGACAGCAGATGATTCACAATGTAGGGGCTTGTCGCACCCATCGGAGATGCTAGACAAATGAATATCGGCTCCTTCATTGCCAACAAAGCACCTACTGTGGTGGGCACACAGCTTGCTCCGGTTTGCGGCATACATTTACAGGAGCCACAGAATATCAGGCGTGACTGAATGATCATATCTGACCCAATGCAGCGACTGAGCTGCCATGTCTACATATGTGATCTATGCAGGGCTACGGGGAGAGGCCGAGGGAGTGGGACGGGCTGAAGTGCTCCTGCAGAGAGCCGGCACGGGCTCGACGGGCCGAATGGCCTCCTTCTGTGCTGTAACCATTCTATGATTCCGTGATTGCAAGTAGGAGCTAAATGTCGGAGGGAAATTGTAAAGGGAGCAGGAGAACAAAAGGCGAGAGGTCTGATCATACATTTTGAAAATGCTAGGCCTAATTTTTTTCAGTTTCTGTCTCGCGTTCATCCTGGTTTCCTTGCTCTAGTTTCATTTTATTTCAACTGTTCCTTTTGAGCCTTCAGCTCCCATTTGCTTTTTGCAACCTGCTTTATATTCAGAAAACTGATCTCAAGCCAACGCCTTATTGCAATCAGTGTCAGTGTCCAACCTGCCACAAGACAGAATGGCTGGTGATATCACCAAATATTATTGGAACCCATTCTCTTGGGGCGAACCTTTTACCTCGCTATGGACGCCGTGCAATGTGGTTTTGAACAACAAGCACGATCTTGTCTAGTGTTAATGGTCTGCACCTGTCTCATGGCTATCCAGGAGTGTGGGAGGGGGGGCTGCCCGTGTGGGTACGGAGGTGGGTGTAGGGGCCTGTGGAATCCATCAACAGTTAGCACATTCAAGAGCGGAGGGAACAAAATTGGAGAACATTTCCTGTCAAAAGCAGGCTACCTTAACTCAGAACTTTTCCTCCCTATGTATAATATGTGTAACTGGCTGATAAAATATACTTTTAGTTTTATCTGACTAGTTTGGTTGATTAACCTGTTATGAACCCTTTCCAGACATCTGCTTCTGTATTGAACTGCTCAATATCTTGCCTATGCTGCTGGCTTCTATAAGCAATTTTATTTGTGGATAAACCCGATTTAATAGGAAAGGCGGACTTGCATTTATATAGCGCCTTTCACAACCACTGGATGTCCCAAAGTGCTTTACAGCCAATGAAGTACTTTTTGAAGTGTAGTCACTGTTGTGATGTAGGAAACGCGGCAGCTAATTTGCGCACAGCAAGCTCCCACAAACAGCAAAGTGATGATGACCAGATAATCTGTTCTTGTGATGTTGATTGAGGTATAAATATTGGCCAGGACACCAGGGATAACTCTCCTGCTCGAACAGACAGAGCCTCAGTTTAACGTCTCATCTGAAAGGCTGCACCTCTGACAGTGCAGCACTCCCTCAGCACTGCACTGGAGTGTCAGCCTAGATTTTTGTGCTCAAGTCTCTGGAGTGGGACTTGAACCCACGACCTTCTGACTCAGAGGAGAGACTGCTACCAACTGAGCCATAGTTGTCACTAGACAGACAGACAGACTTGCCTCTTATCATGGTTCAAATTATAAGGATCATGGACTCACCTATGGAAGAAGGGATAACAAGGAAAAGCTATTAGAAGCATGCTGAATTGTAACAATACTCTTCCCCTCTGCCAGCTCCTGTAGCTGTCTGCCTACTGTCACTCTTCCATTCAGGTCTTCCCTGCCACCTTAGACTTGGCTGTCCCAATTAGATTTAATAGAAAGAATCCAGAGACTTGAGCATAAAATTCTACCCTGACACTCCAGTGCAGTGCTGAGGGAGTGCTGCACTGTCAGAGGTGCCGTCTTTCTGGATGAGACGCTAAACCGAGGCCCCGTCTGCCCTCGCAGGTGGACGTAAAAGATCCCATGGCACTATTTCGAAGAAGAGCAGGGGAGTTATCCCCGGTGTCCTGGCCAATATTTATCCCTCAATCAACATCACTAAACGGATTATCTGGTCATTATCACATTGCTGTTTGTGGGAGCTTGCTGTGCGCAGATTAGCTGCCGCGTTTCCTAGTGACTGCACTTCAAAAAGTAGTTCATTGGCTGTAAAGCGCTTTGGGAAGTCAGTAGTTGTGAAAGGCGCTATATAAATGCAAGTCTTTCTTTCTATTAAATCTAGGACCAAGAGTTAAGACCTTCAGCCATACAACCTGTAGACAATGCCTATTGCAATCTTTTGAACATAAGATGTCCACAGGTCATTCCTTCTTAGTCCCTGCGTGTTGGTAACTGTGTAACTCCCCTCCCTATCGCTGTAACCACCTCCAGCCCTACAGCCTCCGAGATCTCGGCGCTCCTCCAATTCTGGCCTCTTGCGCGTCCCCGATTTTAATCACTCCAACTTCGGCAACCGTGCCTTCAGCCGCCTGCAGCTCTGGAATTCCCTCCCTTAGCCTCTCCGCCTCTCTAGCTCTCTCTCCTCCTTTAAGGCGCTCCTTAAACCCTAACTACACAGTACTTACAGCACAGAAACAGGCCATTCGGCTCAACAGGTCCGTGCTGGTGTTTACGCTCCACACGAGCCTCTTTGACCAAGCTTTTGGTCCCCTGTTCCAATCCCTTCTTATGTGGCTCGGTGACTCTCCACACAAAGGGTGGTCGAGGTTTGGAACTCTCTTCCGCAAACGGCAACTGATGCTAGATCGATTGTTAATTTTAAATCTGAAATTTATAGATTTTTGTTAACCAAAGGTATTTATGATGTGGAGATGCCGGTGTTGGACTGGGGTGGACAAATGTGAGAAGTCGCACAACACCAGGTTATAGTCCAACAGCTTTATTTGAAATCACAAGCTTTCGGAGCGCTGCTCCTTCGTCAGGTGAAGTGAAGAGGTGCATATAGGCACAGCATATATAGTCAGAGAACACTGCCAGACGACTACAGTTAATCTTTCTAACTGCCCTTTATCACACCTCGGCAGAGAGATAATCACGGCAATCAAAGGTGTGGATGGTGTCCAAACAGGTCAGTCAGGAAAACATTACATCAAAGACAATGAGGTGGGGTCACAAGGGGTCAAATGTGGCAGATGCTGGTGTCTGGATGGAAAACAAAAAACTTTTTTTGCTGGAAATCACAGCAGGTCCGGCCGCCTCTGTGTAGAGAGAACAAGCCGACGACGACTCGAGTCTGGATGACTCTACGTCAGGTGGGGTTACATGTAGCGTGACATGAACCCAAGATCCCGGTTGAGGCCGTCCTCATGGGTGCGGAGCTTAGGGATATATGGGCCAAAGGCGGGTAAATGGAGTTGGGTCGCAGATCAGCCATGATCTCGTTGAATGGCGGAACAGGCTCGAGGGGCTGAATGGCCTCCTCCTGTTCCTATGTTGCTATGTTTGATTAATGCTCCTGCGCTGCGCCTTGGGATGTTTTACTGCGTTAAAGGCGCTATATAAATGCAAGTTGTTGTTGTTGTTGAAAGAAAGCGGCTGAATATATAAGCTCAGAAAACAAAAACGGAGTGATCGCCACTTTAAAATGACTGTTGATGCAGCTTCTTGCCCAGCCAACGTTCCGCGTCATGAGAGTGAACTAGAACGCCCCAGTGCCCTATTGCAACAAGCTTACCAGCCCAGTGATATTCAACTTCACACGCAAACCGAGAAAGCAAGCTCACCGAGGCCGACAAAGAGCGGAAGGAACAAATCCTCTCGTGATAAGAGTTACTTATCAAACACAATAAATTCAGGAAACTCCCAGGACCCTTTTGCAGAGAGTTAGCGCAGGGGTCCTGCAGAATGACCGATACTCTAAACAGAGGCGCGGCATCTTTCAGCCTGTGTTCAGACAAGTGTTGATGGCCTGAGTAATGACAGCAGTGACGGATTAAAGGCCTCCGCATTCACTCTCAGCAGCAGGCTTCCAAGTGCTTGCTTTTCACGAACAAGGACCCTCTTTTTTTTCCCCAAATCAAAGGGCAGTCCTACCATGCCCATCACACAGATCCATCAACAGGATGTCCAGCGGCTCCGGACAAAGCCTTCGGAATAGAGTCTTCCTTCTCATTATGTGACTGATAAAATGAATGGGCTTCTCCGGAAAGCCTAAAGCGCTGCCCAGCTGAGTAAGACTTGTCATTCTCTTTCCTTTTTGCTGATGCCTTTCACATGAAGTACGGATGAAGGAACTGGTCTCTATCTGCCTTTTAGTTCACTGAAAAAAAGAAAGGCTTGCATTTATATAGCGCCTTTCACAATCTCAGGACATCCCAAAGCGCCTTACAGCCAATGAAGTACTTTTGAAGTGTAGTCACTGTTGTAATGTAGGAAACGCGGCAGCCAATTTGCGCACAGCAAGCTCCCACCAACAGAAATGTGATAATGACCAGATAATCTGTTTTTAGTGATGTTAGTTGAGGGATAAATATCGGCCCGGACACCGGGGAGAACTCCCCTGCTCTTCTCTGAAATAGTGCCATGGGATCTTTTACGTCCACCCGAGAGGGCAGATGGGGCCTCGGTTTAACGTCTCATCCGAAAGATGGATTCGTTCACGGATACTTCCGACAAGTACACGAGGGAGAAAGGAGTAGAAGGACGTGCTGATAGGGTGCGATGAAGCATGGTAGGAGGGCAGACGGAGCTTCGGTTTAACGTCTCGTCCGAAAGACACCACCTCCGACAGTGCAGCACTCCCTCAGTACTGCACCGGGAATGTCAGCTTGGATTACGTGCTTAAGACTCAGAAGTTTGACTTGAACCCACAACCTTCTGACAGAGGCTACCAACTGAGCCACGGCAATATATGTGCAACTTCGGGGACCTGGGGGCCACTCAGGCTGTCTGCAGCAGCCTTGAATTCAGGCTGCGTGGGCTGTCAGACAAACCAAAGTGGAAATGCGTGTTATCAATGCATCTCTGAAAGCAGGCGGGGTGGGGGGGAGGGGGGAAAGTCCTTCAAATTGCTGCGAGGTTAGGAATTGAACCAATCTTTGCCCTTGGTGCTACCTAAAACATACAAAGACATTTACTGTTCCTTTAACCCAAACAGCTGCTTTCACTTTAGCAAGGCTCCCGTATCTCGTGGACTCAGGCCTCAGATAACAGGGACCAGAGTGGAGGGGGGGGGGTTCTTCTCAGACCTGGTCGCGACAGGGATTTGGGCACTTCAGGAAGTAATAATTTTCCACTAGGTTACTGGGCAGTTGAGGGAGCCGTAATCAGTCCAGAAATCTGCGGAATTCACTTTAGCGATTATGACTCTTTATCACATTGCTGTAACCAGACTGGGAGTGGGGCAAGCAGACCTGTAACAGGCTTAAAGGTACACGGCGCCACAATTTACTTAAAGACACACTCAGCTACATGCAATGGCTTTTTTTCCGTAGAAAGCTTTCTTCCCATTTCTCCGCTCCTCTCGCGTGAGGTTGACCCCTTTCCTGGACCGTGTCTTACGGGCGCTGACCGCCTCCAGTACCGTCGCCAAGCAACCGTTCTTCTCGGGTTAGCTTAAGCGGTGGGCTATTCGACAACACGGGGCATCACGTACGTGACATCCGTACACACGCAACAGGGATCACTGGGATCCGCAGGGCGAGGGGGGAGGGGGGTGGAGAACGGGGAGGCCGCGGACCCACTCCGGGCCACTTACAAACTTACAACAACTTGCATTTATATAGCGCCTTTAACGTCGCAAAACGCCCCAAGGCGCTTCACAGAAGCGTTATCAGACAAAGCTTGACACGAGCCACGTAAGATATTAGGTCAGGTGACCAAAAGCTTGGTCAAAGAGGTAGGTTTTAAGGGGCGACTTAAAGGAAGAGAGAGGTTGAGAGGCGGAGAGGTTTAGGGAGATGTAGGATCGATTCCTCCCCCCCAACGGTAAGATTATTGGACGATGAAAGATAAAAACCAGAAGTGCACAGCCCGCAAAAAGTGCTGGGCAATAAAGGGTTAATTCAAACATTGCAGCCGAAACTGCGAACCTTCAAGAGACTGGATCACAGACAATCTAATATACGAAGCTAAAGGGAAGATACAAGAACATTCGCATATTCATGTCCCTTAAGGGGTTACATTGTCCACCTTAGACCATGGCCCCCGAATAACTAGTTTCAGTGCAGGCCTAGACAATGGGCCGGGCCTTGAACCTTTTGAATATGAATGCTAACAGAAACCAACAACTTCGCACATGCAGTCACTTTGGGAGGGATGCATTGTCAAAAAGATATCTCAAATCAATGGACAATACCAGGAACAACTCACACATTTTGATATGGCCATCATATGCTCAGGAAGGGGCCAGGAAATACTGAAGGTTGGTTTTGGTTTAAAGTAAGATCACTTCGAAGACAGCGGGTGGAAGCCGAGGGCAGAACAGCGAACAGAAAGATTCGGGCCTACAATCAACTCCAAGAGACGGCCGATCAGGAGTGGTGATTGTATGTTTCAGTCCAATCATAGAGGGGGCTTTTATGATCGAGTCTGAGTCAGTTTGTGAGTTTCAGCCAGATCCCAATAAGGGTTTTGTGATTGAGTCTGGGTAACTTTATATGTAACAGTCAAATCACGGACGGGTTTAACTGTGTCATATTGTGTCGATGCAAATGACCCTTGCGTAGGGGTTTCTATTTTGGGGTTGTTAGCCTGATATAAATCGTAGGGATTTATACTGGGGAAGTAATTGTGTGTGTGTGTGTTCAATAAACGAACGAATCAAAGGTTGAGCCAAAACCCTGTGCCGTGTGTATTTTGTTCTTATAAATCCTGACGTCCAAGAACTGTGTGTAACAGGGGACCAGTATCGGAGAAAACCCCTTACAGAGGGAATTCCAGAGTTCAGGGCCTCGGCAGATGAAGGCACAGCCACCAATGGTGGCGCGATGGAAGTGAGGATGGAGAGGCCAGAATTGGAGGAGTGCGGAGATCCTGTTTACGCTGGCACTCCAGCCGCCACCATCTTGTGGAGGGTCCTGAGATGGACAGGCAGAGCACTCGTCTGTTTCGGGCAGGAGGGCCTGCTTGTTTGTAGTGTAATATGCAAATCAGGGTCCCATGATTTACATTTTATGAGACACACATGGACGGAGCTGCACCGGCATTCAACGGCTCAATCAGCGCTAAGAAAATGGCCGAAATTTCGATTTAACTTTTCTTTCTGTGGAGTCAGGAGGAGCAGGAGTGTTCCTGCCCATGCACCTCCCCCCACCCCACCCCAACTCACACCTCCCCCACCCTCGGCTCAACGCCCCTTTTATCCCACCCCCGACCTACCCCTTCACACCCGGCTCACCTCCCCCCGATCTCAACCCCCCGGCTCAACCCCCCACACCATCCGAGGCGCACCCTCCACCCCCCCGCCCCCCCCCCCCTCACCTCTCACCCCCAGCCAAACCCCCCCGCCCCCCGGCTCACCCCTCACCCCTGGCCAAACCCCCCTCACCCTCGGCCCACCCACACCACACAACCCGAGGCTCACCTCACCCCCACCCACGGCTCAACCCGCCCCCCCCCACCCCCGGCTCACCCCTCACCCCTGGCCAAACCCCCCTCACCCTCGGCCCACCCCCACCACACAACCCGAGGCTCACCTCACCCACACCCCCACCTCACCTCCCCGTTCTCCTCCTTCACCCCCGGTGCAAACCTCCCCTGTCCCCGGCTCACCTCCCCCTCAACCCCTGCTCACCCCTGACTCAACGCCCCCTCACCCCTGGCTCAACCCCCCTCACCCCTGGCTTAACCCCACCTCACCCTTGGCTCAACCCCCTGGCTCAACCCCCCCTCACTCCTGGCTCAACCCCACCTCACCCCTGGCGCAACCCCCCCTCACCCCTGGCGCAACCCCCCCTCACCCCTGGCTCAACCCCACCTCACCCCTGGCGCAACCCCCCCTCACTCCTGGCTCAACCGCGCCCCCCCCCTCCCCCCCCCCCCCCTCATCCCCTGGCTGAACCCCCCCCCTCATCCCTGGCTGAACCACCCCCCCCTCTCACCCTGGCTCAACCCCCCCTCACCCCTGGCTCAACCCCCCCCCCCCTCACCCCTGGCTCAACCCCCCCTCACCCCTGGCTCAACCCCCCCTCACCCCTGGCGCAACCCCCCCCCCCTCACCCCTGGCTCAACCCCCCCTCACCCCTGGCTCAATCCCCCCTCACCCCTGGCTCAATCCCCCCTCACCCCTGGCTCAATCCCCCCTCACCCCTGGCTCAATCCCCCCTCACTCCCGGCTCAATCCCCCCTCACTCCCGGCTCCCCCCCACCACCCAAGCTCCTGCTGTCAACTGGCAGAGTGTTGGAGCTGGCCAATATCTCCCCCTCCCCAACTGGCGAGCTGCCTTGGTGTCGATGTTTATGCTCCACATGAGCCTCCTCCCACCTGACTTCCTCTCACCCTATCAACATATCCTTCTACTCCTTTCTCCCTCATGTACTTATCAGAAGAGTCTGTGAACTAATCTGTCTTTCGGATGAGACATTAAATTGAGCCCCCGTCTGCTCTCTCTAAAAGATCCCGTGGCACTGTTTCGAAGAAGAGCTGGGGAGTTCTCCCTGGTGTCTTGGCCAATATTTATCCCTCAACCAACATCACTAAAACAGATTACCGGGTCATTATCACATTGCTGTTTGTGGGAGCTTGCTGTGCGCAAATTGGCTGCCGCGTTTCCCACATTACAACAGTGACTACACTTCAAAATTACTTCATTGGCTGTAAAGCGCTTTGGGACGTCCTGAGGTTGTGAAAGGTGCTGTAGAAATGCAAGTTCTTTCTTTCTGTTTAATATTACCACCGTGCAATTTGAAGCCCATCGGATGTTGAAGTTAACAATTATCCTTTGAAGCTGTTCAACTTTTAAACTGATGGTGTGAGCTGTTCTTTAATATGAAGTATCTTAAAGCCACATAGTCCCACAGGTATTGCAATTTGTATCCATTGTTCTCCCCCAAATTGCAAGGAAATCGTTTTTGCTGAATAGGATATTTATCAAACTCTGCCATCTCCGCTGCAGATGTTTTGATTCACGGCCAAATCAGCGCCACATCTGCTCTTTCGCTGCAAAGTCATTTAAAGATGCAGAATGTCTTAAAAAAGTACTCTGTGTAGATTGTGTATTCCATAGGATTGAGCACTTTTAAAGAAGAATAGGGGTTATAGAAAGATCAGACAAGCTCTGTTATAATTTTCCCACCGCCGCTGCCCCCCCCGCCACTCCTTCCCCACCCCCTCACCGCCATCCTCAGCTGTAGCTCAGTGGGTAGTACACTCGCCTCTGAGTCAGAAGGTTGTGGGTTCAAGTCCCACTCCAGGGACTTGAGCACAAAACCCCAGGCTGACACTCCAGTGCAGTGCTGAGGGAGTGCTGCGCTGTGCCGTCTTTCAGATGAGACGTTAAACTGAGGCCCCGTCTGCTCTCTCAGGTGGACGTAAAAGATCCCGTGGCACTATTTCGAAGAAGAGCAGGGAGTTATCCCCGGTGTCCTGGTCAATATTTATTCCTCAATCAACATCACTAAAACTGATGATCTGGTCATTAACGCATTGCTGTTTGTGGGAGCTTGCTCGTGCGCAAATTGGCTGCCGCATTTCCCACATTACAACAGTGACTACACTCCAAGAGTACTTCATTGGCTGTAATAGCGCTTTGGGACGTCCGGTGGTTGTGAAAGGTGCTATGTAAACGCAAGTCTTTCTTCTTCCTTTCCCTACTATGAAGGTGCCAACATGTCATCTGATGGCTCCAGGCACGATCTAGCAGGAGACAGTGAAGATCGATCAGGAGCGTAGAACCCTGGCTGATTTTCTCCTCCGTAGCCCAGAGACACGAAGGCAGTTGTGACAGCCTAACTGCAACCCCGGCTAGCATCGGCCAACTCAGCACAGCCCAGCAATCAAACCTGGCACCTTCTGGTCTGAGTGCTAAACCCAACAAGTGCCTTTTGGGAGGAAGACTGAGAAGAGGCAATCAATGTTCCCTGTAAGCTGCGCTCTGTTCTGAGCGGCCTGTTTATTTCAATGTGCGGTCCCTTTAAATTTCTGCGCATGCGCGGCAATGATCCCGTTAATTTTTTGGGGGGGGGCGCAGTCCCTTTAAGGGGCTGTGCGGCTCATTCAAAATACCGCGCATGCACGGTTTTTCTCATTGAAGAGCCGGCGAGCCGACTGCGCGGGAGGTCCAGAGAGTTGCGCAGCCGCATGGCTTGAAGGGAAGAGCGATGCGCAGTATTTTCAATGTAATAGTTGTGAGCGGCCGGCACGGGACCTTGCAGATTACTGCGCAGCCGCGCACGCTCGCAGCTTAGAGGAAACATTGGCGGCAACATAATACTAAATGGTACGATTTTAGAGAGGGTGTGGGAACAGAGAGATCTGGGGGTTCGCATACAAAAATCATTGAAAGTGGCAGGACAAGTTGATAAAGTCTTTAAAGAAAAAAAGCCTACGGGATCCTGGGCTTTATAAATAGAGGCATAAGCAAGGAAGTTATGCTAAGCCTTTAAGTTTAAAGTTTTTGGTTTTCCATACAGACTGCAGCATCTGACACATTAGACCCCCTGTGACCCCCACCTCATTGTCTTTGTTGTATTTTGCTATCATCTTTGATGTAATGTCTTCCTCACTGACCTGGTTGGATTTGATTGCCGTGATTGTCTCTCTGCCGAGGTGTGATAAAGGGCAGTTAGAAAGATTGACTGTAGTCGTCTGGCATTGTTCTCTGCACAGGCATTGTTCTCTGTCTATATATGCTGTGCTCATGATGCTGTGCCCATTTGTATTTCTTCACTTCACCTGACGAAGGAGCAGCCGCTCCGAAAGCTTGTGATTTCAAATAAAGCTGTTGGACTATAACCTGGTGTTGTGCGACTTCAAACCTCTATAAATCACTGGTTCGGCCACGGCTGGAGTATTGTGTCCAATTCAGGGCATCAGACTTTAGGAAGGATGTCACGGCCTTGGAGCAGGGTGCAGAGGAGATTTACCGGACTGGTGCCAGGGATGAGGGACTTCAGTCACGTGGAGAGACTGGAGAAGCTGGGGTTGCTCTCCTTGGAGCAGAGAAGGTTAAGGGGCGATTTAATAAAGGTGATCAAAATCACGAGGGGTTTTGATAGAGTAAATAAAGAGAAACTGTTTCCACTGGCAGGAGGGTCGGTAACCAGAGGACACAGATTTAAAGAACTGGGGGGGAAATGAGAGGAATCTTTTTTATGCAGCAACTTGTTGCGATCTGGAACGCGCTGCCTGAAAGGGCGGTGGAAGCAGATTCAATAGTAACTTGTAAAAGGAAATTGGATAAATACTTGAAATGAAAAAAATGACAGGGCTATTGGGGAAAGGGTGTGACTATAGAATCATACAGTGCAGAAGGAGGCCATTCGGCCCATCGTGCCTGTGCCGGCTCTTTGAAAGTGCGCTCCAATCAGTCCCGCTCCCCCTGGCCTTTCCCCACAACCCTGCAAACTTTTCCTTTCCAAGTATTTATCCAATTCCCTTTTGAAAGTTATTATTGAATCTGCTTCCACCACACCAGATCATAACTTGTGTTCAAAAAAAATTTCTCCTTATCTCCCCCTGGATTTTATGGCAATTATCTTCAATCAGTGTCCTCTGGTTATCGGTCCTCCTGCCAGTGGAAATAGTTTCTCACTATTTACTCTATCAAAACCCTTCATAATTTTGAAAATTCTGTCCAAGAGCCTGCACAGGCACGATGGGCTGAATGGCCTCCTTCTGTGCTGCATAATTCTATGTTTGAGCCTCCCTCCATGGCCTCGCCCCTTCCTATCTCTGTAATCTCCTCCAGCCCCACAACCCCCCGAGATATCTGCGCTCCTCTAATTCTGCCCTCTTGAGCATCCCTGATTATAATCACTCAACCACTGGCGGCCGTGCCTTCTGTTGCCTAGGCCCTAAGCTCTGGAATTCCCTCCTTAAACCTCTCCGCCTCTCTACCTCCCTTTCCTCCTTAAAACCTACCGCTTTGAACAAGCTTTTGGTCACCTGTCCTAATATCTCCTTATTCTCCATCTTTCGGATGAGACGTTAAACCGAGGCCTCGTTTGCTTAGCACCAGCTTTCTGGCCATTTTTATGAATCATATTTTATATCCAAAACCCCAAGAAAGAACTGTACTGTTGGGCAAGCTTGTGGGAGTGGCTTAGGGAATAGATTGCAAGCCAGGCTAACCTGACTAAGGTGCATTCATATGCAAACGGCCATCTCACACTGACAGGTTGGGTGGAAGGGAACCCAGGCCGATTGATGTCATCACCATCTAACATGATTACTGGGAACAATACCCCGAGAGGTAACTCAGAGACACTATGCCCTCACATCAATAAAGCACAGTCCCAACCGAAACTGGTGGAAGGCAGGAGATGGCCAGGCCATTGTCTTCCAGGAGATAAGCCAGTTAAGCAAGTCGGTTTGAGATTGAAACCCATTACCTGCTAATGGGGGCTATCAACTCAGGAAACGACAGACATCCAGTAATCAGCACTCATTGTCTCTCCAAGTGCCAGGCCTGGGAGTGGGGAAATGGAATATCATTTTTCACAAAGATTTCAAAGGTCATGAGCCACTCCAGGCCACAGGGGGGTCCAGGCAGATTACCTGAGTCAATACATCGATCAGTATTGGCGGGAGGAAAAGGTGATGGGGTTTGGGGATATAAGGAGCCGTTCGAGGGCTGCTCTCTCTCTTCTCCTCGGCATCAATCTACAGCGAGTCTCCCGAGTGGGGCTCGGCTCGACAAACACCACCAGAAGCTGAGCGCTGCTCTTCATCCCTCATCAACGGACCTCGACTCAAACTGGAACTTGGATACCGCGTCGGCGGTACAGAACCAGGAGCGAGACGTACAGGAAGACGCTGCAAGCAAGACAACGGGCAATCGGGGTGAGCATATTGCCTGCGCCTACACATCCACAAGACCACTTAGCTGTGTGAGGGGGTGATTGTAAGTCCCAACCAAACCTTAGAGGGGTTTAGTGCTGGGGTCCTGTGTTAGTTTATTTCACGGGGGGGTTCTTTTATTAGACCGTGGTAATTTAGCACGGTATGGCTTGTTGGACAAGCCAGGGTTGTATTGTTTTGTACTGTTACGAGTGTTATTGTTAATCCTATTAAACACAATACGGTTGAGCTCAAACGGGTGTCCGAGTCTGATCTGTCCATATAATCCCTATCGTCCAGAACTTGTAGTAAGAGGTGTGTTTTCGGTGCGCCCGAGAAAACCACTTACATGCTCTCTCAGGTGGACATAAATGATCCCCTGGCACTATTTCAAAGATGAACAGGGGGGTTATCCCCGGTGTCCTGGCCAATATTTATCCTTCAACCAACATAACAAAAAACAGATTATCTGGTCATTGCCACAATGCTGTTTGTGGGAGCTTGCTGTGCGCAAATTGGCTGCCACATTTCCCACATTACAACAGTGACTCCACTTCAAAAGTACTTCATTGGCTGTAAAGCGCTTTGAGACGTCCGGTGGTCGTGAAAGGCGCTATAGAAATGCAAGTCTACTTCTTCTTATGTGGCTCGGTGTCAAATTTTGTTTTATGACACTCCCGCGAAGCGCATTGGGACGTTTTACTACGTTAAAGGCGCTATATAAATACAAGTTGTTGTTGTTATATTGCGATAACGACTGTCCCTTTCCATTGAATCAATCGGATATGGAGCAGGCCTCTTGGGTTCATTACTCATGTGTAAAGTACCGTAGAGGAGCGGAGCAGGGAGGAGAAGAGCTGGAGCTGGGCCAGTGGAGAAGCTGAAAGTGACTCCCCTGAAAGATGCCGTTTGTCCAGCTGATGAAGTGACATCTGGATTGCTAACGCTGAGAGCACCTGCCAACACTCGCCGGCAGCTGTGGATGCAGGAAGCCCGCAGGGACTCCCGGCAGCAACGAGAGGTCACGGCTGAGGTTTTTTACAGCGGCTGAAAGAAAATTCTTGGAAGCCGCCTGACCAGACGCTGATGGAGGCGTCTGTCCGAACGTCGGGGGTGGGGGGAGGGGGGGGCGAGACGCGGCTAACGGTCTCGCCTGAGCTGTTAGCACCGCGCAGGTGCGCTTAATAAATGGTGTGTTGTTTTTCAATTTTAAATGTGACTCATACTGACGCCATAAAAAATCCATTCAAAGAAACAGAATCTACGCAGCAGGCCTCCTGGAGGAGAATTTCTTTTTAAAAAAACGATCCATTAAAGCACCAGAAAAATGACTCTTGTTTCCTGCTGCACCTCAAAATCTGGCTGTAATTTGAAGAGAGCTTGAGCAGGCGCAGTTGCGGGAAAGTCATACGTGGGGCTCTGCGACTTGGCGTGCGGGGGGTCATTACTATGGGGTGAGATGTGTTGGAGTCGAGAGCTCGATAGAAGGTCAAGGAGATTTGGGCGTATTGTACTTGCGCACCAGGATAAATAAAGATTAACCTCCAGGACACCGTCGCGAGCAGCACGCGGGAGAAAAGTCTTGGGGGGGGGCGTTAAAAAATTGTGCGTTTTTTGTTTCCATTCTCTTGGAATACTTTTGTTTATTAGTTATAAAAGTATTGGAGATGGGGAAAGAAGGCTGTTTGGCTGACAGTCGAGAATCATCCAGTCAGGTCATGAAGTGCCTGCTCGCTTCCCCCAATGGTGCGAGGACGGCGGGTGTCGCGAGGACGGACATGTCGGGTGACCAAGGGCACGAGTGTGGGGGGGCGGGGCGGTGGGAGGTGGGAGGTCATGCGATGAAACCTCCAGGAATACATCCAACCAGAGTTGGCGACCCTATTGTTCGCGTGGGATTACTTACGCCCAAAGCTCCGCGGTCTTTTAGGCCGCGTCTTTGCATCTCGCTCCGACTGCACGCGTCTCTCCGGGCACAAGTACGCAGGGAATTCCAGGCCTGCATTTCTTCCGCTGGAATAGCGGAGCTGATTGAGTGATGTAGACACGGGCGAGCTGATCCTGCACTGAAGCAATCTGGGGAAATCTTCAAAGGTGAGGAGGGAGGGTAGTTAAAAACTAAACACAAGGCAGTAAAGATTGGAGACTAGAACTAAAGTGAAACTCTAAAGGGAGACGTCTGATAAAGTTTGGGCTAACAATACTAAAGATAATCCTGATAATATTGACAAAACAGCGAGGAATTAATGAGGAGATTAGAAGGGCTAAATGGGAACGTGACCAAAGGCTAGCAAATAATCTAAAAGGGAATTTCAGAGTTGTTGTGATCTGGAATGCACTGCCTGAAAGGGTGGTGAAAGCAGATTCAATAATAACTTTCAAAAGGAAATTGGATATATACTTGAAGGTAAAAATTTTACAGGGCTATGGGGAAAGAGCAGGGTGAGTGGAACGAGGCACGATGGGCCGAATGGCCTCCTTCTGTGCTGTATCATTCTATGATTCTATGAAATAGTAAGGACTTTTTTAAGCATATAAAAGAATAGTTTCTTTATACAGAGGGTTGACAAAGGATGGACTGCTGGTTGAGGCAAATACCATAGTTTCTTTTAAGGGTAAATTGGATAAATGTTTGAAGCAGAGAAGACTGTTCTTACAAATACAAGGGGGTAGAAGTTATGCTGCAGCTATACAAAACCCTGGTTAGACCACACCTGGAGTACTGTGAGCGGTTCTGGGCACCACACCTTAGGAAGATGTGTAGGTTTACCAGAATGATACCCGGACTTCAAGGGTTAAGTTACGAGGAGAGATTACAAAAATTAGGGTTGTATTCCCTAGAATTTAGAAGGTTAAGAGGTGATCTGATCGAAGTTTTCCAGATATTAATGGGAACAGATAGGGTAGATAGAGAGAAACTATTTCCGCTGGTTGGGGATTCTAGAACTAGGGGGCATAGTCTAAAAATTAGAGCCAGACCTTTCAGGGGTGAAATTAGGAAACACTTCTACACACAAAGGGTGGTAGAAGTTTGGAACTCTCTTCCGCAAATGGCAATTGATGCTAGATCAATTGTTAATTTTAAATCGGAGATTGATAGCTTTCTGTTAACCAAAGGTATTAAGGGATATGGGCCAAAGGCGGATATATGGAGTTAGGTCACAGATCAGCCACCATCTCATTGAATGGCGGAACAGGCTCGAGGGGCTGAATGGCCTCCTCTTGTTCCTATGTTCCCTCTGCAGTGAGAGAAACAGAATTGTACACAGTACTCCAAGGGTGGCTATACCAGTGCCTTGTACTCACTTACTTATCACCTACTGAGATTTGTGCTCTGTCGCTCTGACTATACATTTCAGGATCAAGTTAGCTTTCCTTACTGCAGCCACACACTGCACCACTAAGTTGGTAAGCTGTTGTTCCTTCCTATGTTCATATGTAGCAAGTTGATGAATGATCAGTTAAAGTGTGCTTTTCTGTTAGCGTTGTTTGAGGGATGAATGGCCAGGATATTGGGTCAACTCCCTGGCTCTCTTTGAGTAGTGCCATGGAATCCTTAGAAGTCCAGCTGAACCACTGAGAGAAATAGCTTATCGTCTCATCTGAAGGATGGCAGCTCTGACGATGCAGAGCCCTCCTCGGTACTGAAGCTCTGGAGTTGGGGGCTTCAACGACATTAGTCCAGTGCCCATAGGTCTGGCAATGTGTCATGCGTAAACATAATTCGTGGGTAATACCTTATCAATCATCTAATGATGCCTCAAACAAAACTGTCTTTCAGCAACTCGCACCCACCATCTCCGAAAAAAATTCCCCTCAGAATTTGTGTCAACAATATTCAAGAGTATGGCGTACGACATGACAATTTATTTATTTTTCGCAGTTCCTCTGTGGTTTCCCAAATTTCCAAGCCTGATTCTAGCCTCAGAAAGTATATTTACACAGACACACATTGGCCAAGCTCTATGTTTAAAAGTTTTGTTCTTAAATTTTCACGAGATCCACAATCACTTCCAAAAACACAAACAGCGTCAGACGCTATTGCGTGATACAAATACTGGAGGGAGCTTTAATTAGCTGCGGGTCTACGTGTCTGTAACCCAGGTTACCTGTTAGCTTGCTTCTGAGGCCTGGCTATCAAAGTGAGGAGTGACAGGCAGGGCCTTCTCACTTCTTCCTCGGAGCTGCTAATTTTGTAAGCCTCCTTTGAGCTGAGTGCTGCATGTATTACTCCACACCTCCACCACCTAGAAGGACAAGGGCAGCAGGCGCATGGGAACACCACCACCTCCAAGTTCTCCTCCAAGTCACACACCATCCTGACTTGGAAATATATCAGCGTTCCTTCATCGTCGCTGAGTCAAAATCCTGGAACTCCCTCCCTAACAGCACTGTGGGAGTACCTTCACCACACGGACTGCAGTGGTTCAAGAAGACGGCTCACCACCACCTTCTCGAGGGCAATTGGGAATGGGCAATAAATGCTGGCCTGGTCAGCGATGCCCACATCCCATGAATGAACAAAAAATGTTTCCTACATTATAGCAGTGACTACACTTCAAAAGTACTTAATTGGCCGCAAAGCGCTTTGGGAATGTCCTGAGGTCACGATAAGGGCTGTATAAATGCAAGCCCTTTCTTTTTTATTCCTTTCAGGAGTCGCTGGCTAGTTTAAAAATTGTGGAAAATTAGGAATAATGCAGTTTTTTGCAGATACTTTTTAGTGCTTTTAATCTGGGAGCAAGGGAGGTCATTAGAACAGTGAGGCAAGGAGCGAGGGAAATAAAGAAATAACTGACAACCTAAAAAAAACCTAAAGGGTTCGAGCGACAGGGTGGTCTCAGTCATGGACAGCTCTCTGACTGCTGCCAATCCCGCCAGTCAAAGGAACACTCTTGTTACAAGGTAGAAACGAGCGGTGTCAGCCTCCCCTCCACATCTCACTGCCATTCCTGGTGACCTTTTCTTTCAACACTTTTCACTTCTCAACTTTCAGATTCCTCGTCGCGCCTCATTAGCAAAATGTCATCTGTTAACGAGGTGATTGGCAAGGCCGGCCCGGAGGCTGTCCTCCGAGGCCTACCTCGCTCCTCGCTCGTCAACGGGGCCTTTGTCAGGCTTCCTTGGCAAAGAACAATCTGCACTGCGAGGTATTTGGCCATGACGGCGCCCCTGTTCCGAGGAGGTACAATGACCCCTCACTCCGCCCCTCACCCCGCCCCTTCCCGCGCCCCCCTTCCCCCCACCCCCCCATGGGCCTCTTGAGAGACTAGAGGGTCACTCGCAATCTGTCAGAGGAGCTCCACATATACTGAGCACACAAAGTAACACTTCCACAGGTCATCTTATAGGACAAGGGCTTGTGTCACCAGATACCGGGTCTAAAAGGGTTAAATTATGAGGACAGGGTACATAGACTGGGCTTGTAATCCCTGAAGTATAGACGATTAAGGTGTGATCAAATTGAGGTGTTTAGAACGATTAAAGAAGTTGATAGGGTAGATAGGAGTGTGATGGAATACTCTCCACTTGCCTGGATGAGTGCAGCTCCAACAACACTCAAGAAGCTCGACACCATCCAGGACAAAGCAGCTCGCTTGATTGGCACCCCATCCACCACCTTAAACATTCACTCCCTCCACCACTGGTGCACCATGGCTGCAGTGTGTACCATCTACAAGATGCACTGCAGCAACTCGCCAAGGCTTCTTCGGCAGCACCTCCCAAACCTGCGACTTCTTCCACCTAGAAGGACAAGGGCAGCAGGCGCATGGGAACGCCACCACCTCCAAGTTCCCCTCCAAGTCACACACCATTCTGACTTGGAAATATATCACCGATCCTTCATCGTCGCTGGGTCAGAATCCTGAAACTCCCAACCTAACAGCACTGTGGGAGCACCTTCACCACACGGACTGCAGCGGTTCAAGAAGGCGGCTCACCACCACCTTCTCGAGGGCAACTAGGGATGGGCAATAAATGCCGGCCTTGCCAGCGACGCCCGCATCCCAGGAACGATAAAACAAAAAGTCCCAGAAGTGGCATGGGATGCTGGGAAGCCAGCAGAATGGCTCCTCGTCACATGTCCTACTCTTGGTAGCACAATAACGACTTGCAATTCATACGGCACCTTTAGTGTAGAAACATGTGGAAAGGAGGATCACAGAGAATAATGAGACAAAAATTGGACGCCGAGCCAGAAAAGGAAATATTAGGAAGGGTGAGCAAAAACCTGGCCAAAGAGGTGGGCTTCAAAGAGATGGGTCTAAGAGGAGGAGAGGGAGGTGGAGGGGTTTAGGAAGGGTATTCCAGAGCGTAGGGTCTAGACAGCTGAAGGCACTGCTGCCATTGGTGTTTTCAAGGGAGGGGTAACCACCCCGTTTCATAGAATGATATGGCACAGAAGGAGGCCATTCGGCCCATCGTGCCCGTGTTGGCTCTTCGGTAGAGTGATCCATTTAATCCAAGATCCCCACTCTTTCCCCATAGCCCTTCAAGTATTTATTTAATTCCCTTTTGAATGTCACTATTGAATCTGCTTCCACCACCCGTTCAGGCAGTGCATTCCAGATCACAACAACTCGCTGTGTAAAAAATGTTTCCTAATGTCGCCTCTGGTTCTTTTGCCAATCACCTTAAATCTGTGTCCTCTGGTTGACTCTTAACTGCCCTCTGAAATG
The DNA here is from genome assembly GCA_030390025.1 of Squalus acanthias. Taxonomy (NCBI): domain Eukaryota; kingdom Metazoa; phylum Chordata; class Chondrichthyes; order Squaliformes; family Squalidae; genus Squalus; species Squalus acanthias. Next base: position 57,876,688 of record CM059444.1, read on the forward strand.
AGAAGTCGCACAACACCAGGTTATAGTCCAACAGTTTTATTTGAAATCACAAGCTTTCGGAGCTACTGCTCCTTAGTCAGGCTCCTTCACCTGACGACGGAGCAGCGCTCCGAAAGCTTGTGATTTCAAATAAAGCTGTTGGACTATAACCTGGTGTTGTGCGACTTCTCACTTTTGTCCACCCCAGTCCAACACCGGCATCTCCGCATCATGCCCTCTGAAATGGTTTAGCAAGCCATTCAGTTGTCCCTTCTCAAGGGCAATAAGGGATGGGCGATAAATGCTGGCCTTGCCAGCGATGTTCACATCCCAGGAACAAAAAAAATAGAGAGAAATGATTTCCTCTGGTGGGGCGTCCAGAACAAGAGAGCGCAGACTGGAGCAATGGCGGCAGCGAGGAGGACTTCCAGCAACAACAACAACGAAAACAACAACAGCAAAACAGCTAACGTGACGTCACAACCAGCTGATTGGTGAGTAGCTGGTAAGTGTTTCTAGTTAATAGTCTATTAAGTAAAGGCATTGCAGGGCAGCTCAGTCCCGTGGAATGCACATCCTGTGCCATGTGGGGACTCCAGGACGCTTCCCGTGTCCTGGACAATCACATATGCAGGAAGTGTCGTCAGCTGGAGGAGCTCGAGCTCAGGGTTTTGGAGCTTGAGCAGCAGCTGGCGTCACTGCGGTACATCCGCGAGGCTGGGAGCTACGTGGACAGCACGTTTCAGGAGGTGGTCACCCCGCAGATAAGGAGTGCGCAGGCAGAGAGGGAATAGGTAACCACCAGACAGAAGAGGAGGACCAGGCAGGTAGTGCAGGAGTCCCCTGAGTGCATCTCGCTCTCCAGCCAGTATTCTGGTTCTGAGTACTGGTGAGGGCGATGGTCCCTCTGGGGAGTATAGCCAGAGCCAAGTCTGCGGCACCACGGGTGGCTCAACTGTACGGGGGGGGGGGAAAGAAATAGTGGTAGGGGATTCGATAGTTAGGGGAGCAGACAGGCATTTCTGCGGCTGCAGACGTGACTCCAGGATGGTATGTTGCCCCCCTGGTGCCAGGGTCAAGGATGTCACTGAGCGGCTGCAGAACATTCTGAGGCAGGAGGGTGAACAGCCAGAGGTCGTGGTCCATATCGGCACCAACGACATAGGTAGAAAGAGAGATGAGGTCCTTCAGACAGATTTCAGGGAGCTAGGAAAGAGATTAAAAAGCAGGACCTCAAAGGTAGTAATCTCTGGATTACTCCCGGTGCCACGTGCTAGTGATTATAGAACTAGGAGGATATCGCAGATGAATGCGTGGCTGGAGAGATGGTGCACGAGGGAGGGCTTTAGATTCCTGGGGCATTGGGACCGGTTCTGGGGGTGGTGGGACCTGTACAGGCCGGACGGGTTGCACCTCATCAGGGCCGGAACCAATGTTCTCGCGGGGAGGTTTGCTAGTGCTGTTGGGGAGGGTTTAAACTAATTTGGCTGGGGGAGGGGCACCAGGATGTAACATCAGAAAGGGGACATAAAGTGCTCAAAGGATTGGGAGAGGCAGAGAGCAGTAAAGTAAGAAATAGTAATGTATTAGGAGGGGTCAAACTAAGAGAGAATACAGGATGGTCTAAGATGGGTTTACAGTGTATGTATGTGAACGCACGAAGCGTAGTAAACAAGGTAAGTGAGCTGCAGGCACAAATAGCCACATGGGAAGGGAATATGATGTTGTGGCAATAACTGAGACCTGGCTCAAAAAAGGGCAGGATTGGGTATTAAATATTCCTGGTTATAAAGTGTTCAGGAAAGATAGGGAAGGAAAGATAGAAGGTGGGGTGGCAGTATTGGTTAAGGAGAATGTTACAGTGCTGGAGAGGGAAGGATGTCCTGGAGGGGTCAAGGACAGAATCTATATGGCTAGAGTTAAAAAAATAATAGAGGTGCCATTACACTACTAGATGTATTCAATAGACCACCAAATAATGGGAGAGAAATGCAGGAGCAAATTTGCAGAGAAATTACAGAGAGGTGCAAGAACTATAGAGTAGTAATAATGGGGACTTCAACTATCCTAATATAGACTGGGATCGTAAGAGAAAGGGAAGAATTTCTGAAGTGTGTTCAGGAGAGCTTTCTTGGTCAGTATGTTTCCGGCCCGACGAGGGAGGAGGCATTGCTGGATCTGGTTCTGGGGAATGAGGTGGGTCAAGTGGAGCAAGTGTCAGTAGGTGAACATTTAGGGAACAGTGATCATAGTATCATAAGGTTTAGATTAGCTATGGAAAAGTTCAGGGAGCAATCTAGAGTAAAAATGATTAACTGGGGGAAGGCCAATTTCAGTGGGATGAGAATGGATCTGGCCAGGGTAAATTGGAATCAAAGATTGGCAGACAAAACTGTAATGGAACAATGGGAAATTAAAGAGGAAATAGTTCAGGTACATTCCCAGTGGGGGAAAGGCAGGGCAACTAAAGTCAGGGCTCCCTGGATGATGAAAGAGATAGAGAATATGATGAAGCAGAAAAAGAGCGTGTATGACAGATGTCAGGCTGCAAATACATCTGAGAATCAGGCTATATATAGAAAAGTCAGAGGAGAAGTGAAAAAGAAAATAAGAGGGGCAAAGAGAAGGTATGAGAACATAAAAGGTAATCCAAAGGTCTTCTATAGGCATATAAATAGTAAAAGGGTAGTAAGGGGAGGGGTGGGGCCGATTAGGGACCAAAAGGTAGACCTACGTATGGAGGCAGAGGGCATGGCTGAGGTACTAAATGAGTACTTTGCATCTGTCTTCACCAAGGAAGAGGATGCTGCTATAGACATAGTGAAGGAGGAGGTGGTGGAGATACTTGATAGGATAAAAATTGATAAAGAGGAGGTATTAGAAAGGCTGGCTGTACTTAAAGTAGATAAGTCACCAGGAACGGATGGGATGCATCCTAGGATGCTGAGGGAATTGAGGGAGGAAATCGCGGAGGTACTGGCCATAATGTTCCAATCCTCCTTAGATACGGGGGTGGTGCCAGAGGACTGGAGAATTGCAAATGTTACACCATTGTTCAAAAAAGGGTGCAAAGATAAACCCAGCAACTACAGGCCAGTCAGTTTGACCTCGGTAGTGGGGAAGCTTTTAGAAACAGTAATCAGGGACAAAATTAACAGTCACTTGGACAAGTTTGGATTAATTAAGGAAAGCCAGCACGGATTTGTTAAAGGCAAATCGTGTTTAACTAACTTGATTGCGTTCTTTGATGAGGTAACAGTGAGGTTGCTGAGGGTAATGCAGTTGACGTAGTGTACATGGATTTCCAAAAGATGTTCGACAAAGTGCCAGATAATAGGCTTGTCAGCAAAGTTGAAGCCCATGGAATAAAAGGGACAGTGGCAGCATGGATACGAAATTGGCTAAGTGATAGGAAACAGAGAGTAGTGGTGAATGGTTGTTTTTCGGACTGGAGGAAAGTATACCATGGTGTTCCCCAGGGGTTACTAATGACTTGGACATGGGTGTACAGGGCACAATTTCAAAATGTGCAGGTGACACAAAACTTGGAAATATAGTGAACAGTGAGGAGGAGAGTGATAGACTTCAGGAAGACATAGACAGGCTGGTGAAATGGGCAGACACGTGGCAGATGAAATTTAACGCAGAAAAGTGTGAAGTGATACATTTTGGTAGAAAGAATTGGGAGAGGAAATATAAACTAAATGGTACAATCCTGAAGTGGGTGCACGAACAGAGAGACCTGGGGGTATATGTGCACAAATCGTTGAAGGTGGCAGGGCAGGTTGAGAAAGCGGTTAAAAAGGCTTACGGGATCCTGGGCTTCATAAATATACCTCATAAATAGAGGTATAGAGTACAAAAGTGTGAAAATTATGATGAACCTGTATGAACTGGTTCGGCTCCAACTGGAGTACTGTGTCCAATTCTGGGCACCACACTTTAGGAAGGATGTGAAGGCCTTAGAGAGGGTGCAGAAAATATTTACGAGAATGATTCCAGGGATGAGGGACTTCAGTTATGTTGATAGACTGGAGAAGCTGAGCTTGTTCTCCTTAGAGCAGAGAAGGTTGAGAGGAAATTTGATGGAGGTGTTCAAAATCACGAGGGGTCTAGACAGAGTAGATAGAGGGAAACTGTTCCCATTGGCAGAAGGGTCGAGAACCAGAGGACAGAGATTTAAGGTGATTGACAAAGAACCAAAGGTGACGTAAGAAAAAACTTTTTTACACAGCGAGTGGTCATGATCTGGAATGCACTGCCTGAGAGGGTGGTGGAGGCAGATTCAATCACGGCTTTCAAAAGGGAGTTGGATAAGTACCTGAAGGAAAGAAATTTGCAGGGCTACAGGGAAAGGGTGGGGGTGTGGGACTAGCTGAAGTGCTCTTGCAGAGAGCCGACACGGGCTCGACGGGCCAAATGGCCTCCTCCATGCTGTAACCATTCTATGATTCTATGCTTCTAAGAGGAGATAACCTTAAAATTAGAGCCAGGCCGTTCAGCGGTGATGTCAGCAAGCACTTCTTCACACAAACGGTAGTGGAAATCTGGAACTCTCTCCCCCCAAAAAGCTGTTGAGGCTGGGGGTCAATTGAAAATTTCAAAACTGAGATTGATGGGTTTTTGTTAGGCAAGGGTATTAACGGATATGGAACCAAGGCGAGTAGATGGAGTTAAGATACAGATCAGCCATGATCTAATTGAATGGTGGAACAGGCTCGAGGGGCTGAATGGCCTACTTTGGATCCTATGATTGTTTAAGAATGTTTAGGACTGGAGTGAAATCCTGCACACAAAGGTTGTCAACAGAAACGAGAATCGAGAGAGGCGTTCAACTGACAGCCGAGCTGTTATCGAGCATTTTACACCTTTGTCCAAAGTCACAATTACCCCCGCCCCATGAGTTCAGCTTCGACAGTGTAAGGATGTGGTTATTGAAGGCGAGCCACTTCACACACACACACACACACACCAGAAAGAGAAGGCCCACCAGCCCTTTCTGGGGTTTATGCACTTCCCAGCAGGTGGTTCTTCTAGGCAGACACTGCAGGGAGCAACTGAGAGGGGGCAGCATTGCCGGAGGTGCTGTCCTTGGCATGAGACATTGAGCCAAAGTCTCGTCTGTCTGTTCCAGTGGTTCACGTGGAGGTTAAAGATTTACAGCTACTAGCTGTGGCTCAGTGGGTACCACTGAGTCATGAAGGTTGTGGGTTCAAGTCCCACTCCAGAGACTTGAGCACAAAAATATGGGCTGACAACTCCAGTGCAGTGCTGAGGGAGCGCTGCACTGTCGGAGGTGCCGTCTTTAGGATGAGACGTTAAACCGAGGCCCCGTCTGCTCTCTCAGTTGGACATAAAAGATCCCATGGCACTATTTCAAAGAAGAACAGGTGGGTTCTTTCCGGTGTTCTGGCCAATATTTATCCCTCAACCAACATCACCAAAACAGATTAATGGTCATTATCACATTGCTGTTTGTGGGAGCTTGCTGTGCGCAAATTGGCTGCCATGTTTCCTACATCACAACAGTGGCTACACTTCAAAAACTATTTCATTGACTGTTGAAGCACTTTGGGATGTCCTGAAGGCGCTATATAAATGCAAGTCTTTCTTTCATGGTATGGAAGGAGGAAATGGAGTTTATTCAACGTCCTCCTCCCATCAACAATAACAACATTGCCCTTCACTCATCCTGTTTGTCGGATGTTGTTGTCGCACAATGACCGCTGCCCACACAACAACAGTCACTGCACTTTAAAGCAAGAAAATTCACCGCCCCAGGTACTTCAAGATGTTTCAGTGTCAAAGACCTGGGATTTCCTTGGAACCACTCCGTCTCCACCACTGTGGCAGAAGCCCTAACTGCACGTATAGCCGGGTGTCCACTGAGCCTCTGGTGAAGATACGGGAACGAAGTGAGAGCAGCTCTGAGGAAAATCCAGGCCAAAGACGCTGCATAATTTAGTTGCACATATTATATATCGTATAGAAATATTTTCTCTTTAATTCATTCTCGGAATGTGGGCATCGCTGGCAAGGCCAGCATTTATTGCCCATCCTTAGTTGCCCTGAACAGGTGGTGCTGGGCCTTCTTCTTGAACCGCTGGTGGTTTGACACAATTGAGTGGCCACATCACAGGGCAGTTAAGAGTCAACCATGTTGGTGTGCGACTGGAGTCACACACAGGCCAGACTGGGTAAGGACAGCAGGTTTCCTTCCCTAAAGGACATGAGCAAACCAGTTGGGTTCTTTTTTTTATGACAGTCTACAGATTCATGGTCACCTTTTACTGGTACCAGCTTTTTATTTTATTTTTAAATGAATTCAAATTCTCATGGTGGGATTTGAACTACACATTCTTTCTCTAGATTATTAGTTTAGGTCTCGGGATTACCAGTCCAGTAACATAGCCACTAGACTACTGCACCCAGAGTCAGATAATTACTGATGGAGAACTGAGAGAAGGGGATTGACAGGGTAGATGCTGAGAGGTTGTTTCCCCTGGCTGGAGTGTCTAGAACTAGGGGGCATAGTCTCAGGATAAGGGGTCAGCCATTTAAGACTGAAATGAGGAGGAATTTCTTCACTCAGAGGGTTGTGAATCTTTTGAATTCTCTGCCCCAGAGTACTGTGAATGCTGAGTCTTTGAGTCTATTCAAGGCTGAGATCGATAGAGTTTTGGACTCTCGGGGAATCAAGGGATATGGAGATCGGGCGGGAAAGTGGAGTTGAGGTCAATGATCAGCCATGATCTTATTGAACGGTGGAGCAGGCTCGAGGGGCCGTATGGCCGACTCCTGCTCCTAATTCTTATGTTCTTATGTTCTTAGAAGCTGTCCTACCTGCCCTCACATTCGGAGGGAGACAAAGAGAGGGAGACAGCAATACATCATCAAAAACAACGGAACTAAACTGGCTTTTGCATTCTGCCTGTAAGTATAGGGGATAGAGTCCATTACCCTGCGATCGAGGCCCACACACAAATTGCTGATACCATTCCCACTATAGCCCTTTCCAGCAACAATCTCCATCGCGGCAAAGCTTGCTCCACGCAAAGGTTTGCTCTAAAACTTTGCGCTTGTAAATCTGAGATGCGTCAGTCTTGAGCAATGTGATATTCCCCCTCTCCCCCTTGTTTTCAGCGTCAAGCACTCCCAGGCCATGTTATAGCGCGGGTTTGGCTGAAAAGTAAAAATCCCTCTTCTCTGCCCAACACTATACCTCAGCCACAGTCTCAGAGCATTACTTCAGACTGTGTCATTTCCATTTCCCAAGCAAGCTCTTCTCTCAGCCTCTCCAAGCGAGACTGCCAATTCAGTGACAATTACTGCTGAATAATGCAGTTCTGTGCTATGGGCCAATGCCTCACGTGGGTCTCAGTTGACTCTTGCTCCAACCCATTTCAATGCTGGACCCCTGCAGCTGGCAGAGAGGGTCGTTAATTGTGTCAGCTGCTGACAGCCTTCCAACGTTTGGAGATTTTAATTTTAAATGATTATAACACATTGAGAACCGCACTGCAATCATTTGCTGCTAATCGCGTCCCGATGCCGAATTCTCTTCCTGGAACCCCTCCACATTGCGACATCTGTCCCCAGCTTCTGAAGCCTCAACAAAACCTACCTCTTTCACCCTCCCTTTAGTCATCTAACTCTTCATCCAACTCCTGCTTAGTCTCTGATTGCCCTTTGTGAAGCCTATTAGTACACAGAATTTAGAAACACTGAAACTGTACCGTAGTCTGATATTTATGCTCCACACGAGCTTCCTCCCACTCTATTTGCTTCATCTCCCATCAATGTATCCTTCTGTTCCTTTCTCCCTCTTGTGTTTATCTAGCTTCCCATTAAATGCATCTACGCTATTCGCCTCAACCACTCCCTGTGGTGGCCACATTCTAACCACTCTCTCTAAAGAAGTTTCTCCTGAATTCCTTATTGGATTTATTAGTGACTCTCTTATATTTATGGTCCCTAGTTTTGGTCTCCCCCACAAGTGGAAGCATCTTTTAGTTTGTCAGTCAGTGGCTCAGTTGGTAGCACCCTCGCCTCTAAGTCATGAAGGTTGTGGGTTCAAGTCCCACTCTCAGAGACTCAAGTGCAAAAATCTAGGCTGACACTCCAGTGCAGTACTGTGGAAGTGCTCCTTTAACGTCTCATCCAAAAGACAGCACCCTGACAGTCAGAGGTGCCGTCTTTTGGATGAGACGTTAAACCGAGGCCCCGTCTTCCCTCTCAAGTTCACTTAAAAGATCCCATGGGCACTATTTCAAAGATAGTTCTCCCTGGTGTCCTGGGCCAATATTTATCCCTCTACCAACATCACTAAAGCAGATTATCTGGTCATTATCACAGTGCTGTTTGTGGGAGCTTGCTGTGCCCAAATTGGCTGCTGCGTTTCCTACATCACAACAGTGACTCCACTTGGAAAAAATACTTCATTGGCTGTAAAGCGCTTTGAGACGAGCGGTGGTCGTGAAAGGCGCTATATAAATGCAAGTCTTTCTTTCTTTCTCTCCGTCTACCCTATCAAACAACTTCACAATATTAAAGACCTCTATCAGGTCACCTCTCAGTCTTCTCTTTTCTAGAGAAAAGAGACCCAGCCTGTTACTGTGTTAAAGGAGCGTGATACAAGTGCTTGTTGCTGGTATTATTATTATGGAAACTTGGCTTAATTAGTAGTAGGATTGCCAACCAATGTTCCCTGTAATGTTTTAAGGGGCCGGGATTTCCTCTGTTGTACCACCAATCAATACAGTGCATCCACTGCTTGATTTTATCTTGCCGAAACCAATTACCTTTGGTGCAATGTCGCCAGTGCCGTGAAGTGTCAGTGACCTCAATCCCAGTTGAGTCCTGTTGACTTATCCGCAGTAAACAACATAACTCTTTCAGGACTGAAGTTAAAGGGGGTGGCGGGGGGGGGGGGGGGGGGGGGGGGGGGGCGGGGATGGTGGTCCAGTGAGTCACAGAGCTGTCCTTTCACCTCTTGCATTTAGATGTAAAAAATCCAGTCCAAACAGATGAGGTGAAAGTCTGTTCTCTGTAATGCGGGACTGGTTGGTGTAATGGGTCGAAACATTATTCTCTCACCTCTTGTGAACCTGACTTTAAACTCAGTGTAAACAGATAAGGTGAAAGCCCATCACTCTCTATTATGGGACTGAGGAGTGTAATGGGCTTGAACAATGTTCCTTCATCTCTTGTGTTGATAAGTGGATAAGGTTTTCTTTGTTCGGGCAGGGAAGGCCAGTGACCGGTGCAGTTCCTCAGGGCCTGTGTTCTCACTCTCCTGTTATTCACTCTCTTCATAAGCGCTTTGGAAAGGAAAAGTTTTTATAAGGGGCTTGTACGTTTTTCACGGACTGTGCTATTTCCACACAAGTCGTCCCTGAAGACTTGAGACGTTGAGGGAATTTGACGAGTTAAAGACAATTAAAATAAACAGTTTTGACGAGATTTACCACCCATTGCTTGTGAAAATCAAGCCTGATTATCCCTGCAGTTTGCTATTGGCTGAATACTTCCAGTGGCTGGTCAGCAGTAGGGTGTCAGGGGCGGTGTTTGACTTCAGGGGGTCCCTGTGCAAAGATTTGGTTTGGGGCACCTACATTTTTTCCAGACAACGATACTAAATTCTATCTACTGAATCGGGTGTCAAATTATGAGAACAGGTTGCATAGACTAGGCTTGTATTCCCTTGAATATAGAAGATTAAGGGGTAATCTGTCAGCCGTGGTTCAGTGGGTAGCATTCTCATCTTTGAGTCAGAAGGTTGTGGGTTCAAGTCCCACTCCAGAGACTTGAGCACAAAAATCTAGGCTGACACTCCAGTGCAGTACTGAGGGAGCGCAGTGCTCTCTTTCGGATGAGATGTTAAACCTAGGCCCCTTCTGCCCTCTCAGGTGGACGTAAAAGATCCTATGGCACTATTTCAAAGAAGAGCAGGGGAATTCTCCCCGGTGTCCAGCCAATATTTAGTCCTCAATCAACATCAGTAAAACAGATTATCTGGTCATTATCACATTGCTGTTTGTGGGAGCTTGCTGTGTGCAAATTGGCTGCTGCGTTTCCCACATTACAACAGTGACTACACTTCAAAAAGTACTTCATTGGCTGTAAAGCGCTTTGGGACATCCAGTGGTTGTGAAAAGCGATTATATAAATGCAAGTCTTTCTAATTGAGGTGTTTCCAACGATTAAAGTAGTTGATAGGTTAGATAGAGAGAAACTATTTCCTCTGGTGAGGGAGTCCAGAACAAGAGGGCATAGGCTTAAAATTAGAGCTCGGCCATTCAGGGGTGATGCCAGGAAGCACTTCTTCACACTAAGGGTAGTGGAAATCTGGAACCCTCTCCCTCAAAAAGCTGTTGAGGCTGGGGGTCAAGTGATAATTTCAAAACTGAGATTGATAGATTTTTGTTAGGCAAGGGTATTGAGGGTTACGGAACCAAGGAGGGTAGATGGAGTTAAGATACAGATCAGCCATGATCTAATTGAGTGGCGGAACAGGCTTGAGGGGCTGAATGGCCATTCTCCTGTTCCTGTGCTCCTTCCTATTTCAGCATACGTACAGTTGTGGAAAGCCGCGTTTGCGACAGATAATATAAAACTAGCTGACAAAATGATCAGGGATCAACTGTTAGCACTGCATAGGTGTCTTTTCACTGGAAGGGCTGGAGACCTGTGCAATTGCACTGGTCGCAGGGTCCTAACGTCACCCGTGTTCGTACTCGAGGATAACAATGCCATCTGTGAAGGGTCAGTAAATCACCCCCTTCAATGTGTTCTCTTTCCGTCTTTGTAATGGAGACCCCGTCCACTAAGCCCATGACTTATGTTTCCTATCTCACATTTACCCACATTAACTCCCACCTGCGATCTGCACACAAGTGTTTTACACATCCCCGATTTTCATCGTTCCAATATTGGTGGCCGTGCCTTCAGCTGCCCAGGCCCTAATTCCCTCCCTAAACCTCTCCGCCTCTCTACCTCTCTTTCCTCCTTTAAGTCGCTCCTTAAACCCTGCCTCTTTGACCAAGCTTTTGGTCATCTGTCCGAATATCTCCTCATGTGGCTCGGTGTCAAATTTTGTTTGATAACGCTCCTGTGAAGAATGTTCCCGATGATCGGAGAGTCCAGAACCAGGGGTCATAATCTAAGGATAACGGGTAAACCATTTAGGACAGAAATGAGGAAGAATTTCTTCACCCAGAGAGTGGTGAACCTGTGGAATTCTCTACCACAGAAGGTAGTTGAGGCCAAGTCATTAAATATATTCAAGAATGAGTTAGATATATTTCTTAAAGCTAAAGGTATCAAGGGATATGGGGAGAAGGCAGGTACAGGGTACTGAGTTTGGATGATCAGCCATGATCTCATCGAATGGCGGAGCAGGCTCGAGGGGCCGAATGGCCTACTCCTGCTCCTATCTTCTATGTTTCTATGTTTCTATGTGAAGCACCTTGGGACGTTTTACTACGTTAAAGGTGCTATATAAATGCAAGTTGTTGTTGCTTTCGAGACTGCTATGCAAGACATCGGGCCTTGAGAGGGATTCAGCGTCTGGTCAGCAGAGATATGTCTGGTTTTACCCGGCAGACCTTCTCTGACCACTGCCAGTTTTAGGGACCACTTGGGGGCTTATGCTTTCCCCAAAGATGTTCAAGGATGCAGGCAGCCATGTGCCCCTCGTGTGGAGCATAAACACCGGCATGGACCAGTTGTGTTCTGTACCCTGTGATACCGCGCAGCTCCAATGGGAAGTGTATACCCATAACCAGTGTGTACTACAGCTAGACTTAAGGCTGCCGGATGATGTGAGGAACAATCAGAAGAAAGCTCTGTGTCAATAAAATAAGATGATGCTATACTTCAGTCCAACTTGACTGAAGTACGTGCTTTAAATCAAGGCACTCTGCACAGTTCTGGTCTCCATATTACAGAAAGGATATAGAGGCACTGGAGAAGGTGCAAAAAAGATTGACAAGAATGATACCAGAACTGAGAGGTTAGAACTTTCAGGAAAGACTGAACAGGCTGGGGCTCTTTTCTCTAGAAAAGAGAAGGCTGAGGGGGTGACCTGATGGAGGTCTTTAAGATTATGAAAGGGTTCGATGGGGTAGACGTGGAGAAGCTGTTTCCACTTGTGGCCCGAGACCAAAACTAGAGACTATAAATATAAGATAGTCACTAATAAATCCAAGAAGGAATTCAGGAGAGACTTCTTTACTCAGAGAGTGGTGAGAATGTGGAACCCGCTCCCGCATGGAGTGTTGAGGAAAAAAGCACAGATGACTTGAAGGGGAAGCTAGATAGGCACATGCGGGAGAAAGGAATAGAAGGATATGCTGATAGCGTGAGATGAAGAGGGGTGGGAGGAGGCTTCGTGTGGAGCATTAACACCAGCACGGACCAGTTGAGCCAAATGACCTGTTTCTCTGCTGTAAATTCTATGTAAATAAATACTTAAATAGTCAAAAATGAGACATTGGACATCTGAGGTAGTAAAGTGTGGAACTGCCACCCAGGGATTGCGCAGCCGTGTTTACCCCCGTGCCACCCTGCTCCCTATGCCCCTCGCGCCTAACACAGCAACAGCTTTAGTGAATTTTATACGTTTTCTTACATCCCACAGCGAATGTCAGAGGTCATGACCTTTACACCCACCCAAGCGAATTCAGCTCTTCCCAGAGCTCTACCTCTGAGAAAGATCAAACAAGGCCGGGGGTGGGGGGGGGGGTGGGGGGAAAGGTCTCCTGTTGCCACGGCGAACACAAACGCCCGTGTCTTTGGGCATCTGCTAGCCATCTGTTGATCTCATCTCCGCTGCCCCTCGGCTTCAGGTTTCGGCCCAGTTTGGAAGGGAAGCCTGAGGCCCTTGCACGCAAACTGGCTTTTTTTTCTTGTTCGCCGAAAAAATAATGGCAAATTTCCTAATCAGTTTGAAGCAAATGAGCCCGCAGCCCCTGGACTCCACATCTGGAAGTCATGACACTCCCCTCGTATCAAGATAAACCCTCTGCCATTTTGTACCGAGAAATCAGGAGGGGAAGTGGCGATTTGGATTTTTCTGTTCATGAATGAAAAGAAGGTGAAGTCATTGAGAAAAAAAACAGAGCCAGATTTCTGGACCGGCTCTGCAGCCAGCAATACACTGACTCAATATACTTGGGAGCTAGCAAGGGTCGCCAACCCTCCAAGATTGCCCCGGAGTCTCCAGGAATTAAAATTAATCTCCCGGACACCGCTGCGAGCAAATACCTGGGAGAAAAATCATTCTGTGCATTTTTAATTTTCGTTTAATAGTTATAAAAAAATTTGGCGAAGGATGAATACTGTTTGACCGGGTGGAGTGGTTGAAGGCAGGAAATCATGTGATGAAACCTCCTGGAGTACGTCCAACCAGAGTTGGCAACCCTGGAGCTCCCCTACCTCAATGTGTTATTATTGAATCTTGCAGCCAGCAGCAGCTCTATGCCACGAATCCGGCACGGACTCGATGGGCCGAATGGCCTCCTTCTGTGCCGTTATGACTCTATGACAAAAAGCTATGAGACGAAAGCCACCTCAGTCCCATGACCGTTGTGTGGAGCGTGAGGAACCAACCGCTTCCCACCATCCAGGCACTCGGATCCCGCTCCAGAGACTTGAGCACAACAATCTAAGCCGACACTCCCAGTGCGGTGCTGAGGGAGGTGCTGCACCGTCGGAGGTGCCGTCTTCCGGATGAGACGTTAAACTGTCTGCTCTCTCAGGCGGATGTAAAAGATCCCATGGCACTATTTCAAAGAAGAGCAGGGGAGTTATCCCCGGTGTCCTGGGCCAATATTTATCCCTCAACCAACACTTAAAACAGATTATCTGGTCATTGTCACATTGCTGTTTGTGGGAGCTTGCTGTGCGCAAATTGGCTGCCGCGTTTCCTACATTACAACAGTGGCTATAATTTTTAAAAAAGTACTTAATTGGCTGTAAAGGGCTTTGGGGCGTCCTGAGGTCGTGAAAGACGCTATATAAATGCAAGTCTTTCTCTCTAATGTGAATGTAATGAGCAGACCACCGGAAGGCACAATCTTTTTTTTTAATTGGTCCAATTCGATGTGAGGAAATTCTAAGTCAGGTCACTAGAGACTGGGCCGAGGCTGCCAAATTCATTCCACATAGGACCCTTCCAGCCAGCACACAGAGGAGACTGATATATAATAGCCAATCTAGTAACAGAAGTAAAAGCTGACCAAGAAAGCTGCGAGAATAAAAGACCCCATCTATAAGCCAATAATGTGTGAAAAGAGCCAGTATAAATGAGCTTTGTAACTTAAGCTGTCGATCTGCACTTATAGTAGAGGAATAAAACCGTAATTACAGGAAAACGTGGAGTGGTCATTGGGGGGTTGAAGGCAGAAAGTTGGCAGTGCCAAGGGAGCCAAGCTCCCCCAGGAAATGTTGAATTTATGCGACAAAAACAATGCACTCCGGTTCATTTTAAACACGGTTATATTTTACAATTCAAAGATTTTTAAAGGGGAAAAAAAACTTTGGGATTTGAAACAGAGGCTTTCACTTTCCCAGAAGTTACCACAACAGTCACAGCCCCCAATTCAAACCCTCCATCCCAGTTCAACGAGGCACTCTACCCCTTCCATCCCAGTTCAACGAGGCACTCTACCCCTTCCATCCCAGTTCAACGAGGCACTCTACTCCTTCCATCCCAGTTCAACGAGGCACTCTACCCCTTCCATCCCAGTTCAACAAGGCACTCTACCGCTTCAATCCCAGTTCAACAGAGGCACTCTACCCCTTCAATCCCAGTTCAAAGGGGCACTCTACCCCTTCCATCCCAGTTCAACAAGGGCACTCTACCCCTTCAATCCCAGTTCAACGAGGCACTCTACCCCTTCAATCCCAGTTCAACAGAGGCACTCTACTCCTTCAATCCCAGTTCAACTGAGGCACTCTACTCCTTCCATCCCAGTTCAATGAGGCACTCTACCCCTTCAATCCCAGTTCAACAAGGCACTCTACCCCTTCAATCCCAGTTCAACAAGGCACTCTACCCCTTCAATCCCAGTTCAACAAGGCACTCTACCCCTTCAATCCCAGTTCAACAAGGCACTCTACCCCTTCCATCCCAGTTCAATGAGGCACTCTACCCCTTCAATCCCAGTTCAACAAGGCACTCTACCCCTTCCATCCCAGTTCAACAAGGCACTCTACCCCTTCAATCCCAGTTCAACAAGGCACTCTACCCCTTCAATCCCAGTTCAACAAGGCATTCTACCCCTTCAATCCCAGTTCAACAAGGCACTCTACCCCTTCAATCCCAGTCCAACAAGGCACTCTACCCCTTCCATCCCAGTTCAACGAGGCACTCTAACCCTTCCATCCCAGTTCAACGAGGCACTCTAACCCTTCCATCCCAGTTCAATGTGGCACTCTACCCCTTCCATCCCAGTTCAAAGGGGCTCTCTACCCCTTCCATCCCAGTTCAATGAGGCACTCTACCCCTTCCATCCCAGTTCAACGAGGCACTCTACCCCTTCCATCCCAGTTCAACAAGGCACTCTACCCCTTCAATCCCAGTTCAACAAGGCACTCTACCCCTTCCATCCCAGTTCAACGAGGCACTCTAACCCTTCCATCCCAGTTCAACGAGGCACTCTACCCCTTCCATCCCAGTTCAACGAGGCACTCTACCCCTTCCATCCCAGTTCAACGAGGCACTCTAACCCTTCCATCCCAGTTCAAAGGGGCACTCTAACCCTTCCATCCCAGTTCAAAGAGGCATTCAACCCCTTCCATCCCAGTTCAAAGGGGCACTCTACCCATTCCATCCCAGTTCAACAAGGCACTCTACCCCTTCCATCCCAGTTCAATGAGGCACTCTACCCCTTCCATCCCAGTTCAACGAGGCACTTCACCCCTTCCATCCCAGTTCAACAAGGCACTCTACCCCTTCCATCGCAGTTCAACAAGGCACTCTACCCCTTCAATCCCAGTTCAACAAGGCACTCTACTCCTTCCATCCCAGTTCAACGAGGCACTCTACCCCTTCCATCCCAGTTCAATGAGGCACTCTACCCCTTCCATCCCAGTTCAAAGGGGCACTCTACCCCTTCCATCCCAGTTCAACGAGGCACTCTACCCCTTCCATCCCAGTTCAAAGGGGCATTCTACCCCTTCCATCCCAGTTCAACGAGGCACTCTACCCCTTCCATCCCAGTTCAACGAGGCACTCTACCCCTTCCATCCCAGTTCAACGAGGCACTCTACCCCTTCCATCCCAGTTCAACGAGGCACTCTACCCCTTCCATCCCAGTTCAACGAGGCACTCTATCCCTTCCATCCCAGTTCAAAGGGGTGCACTACCCCTTCCATCCCAGTTCAACGAGGCACTCTATCCCTTCCATCCCAGTTCAAAGGGGTGCACTACCCCTTCCATCCCAGTTCCCAATTACTGTCTGCAATCTATTCTGTCCTTCTGCCGATAGTCTATTCCCAGCTTTTTACAGAAGCATAGATGGTCATTTTACCCTGCAGCAGTTTATATAATCATAGAATGATGCCGAACAGAAGGAGACCATTCGGCCCATCGTGCCTGTGCCAGCTCTTTGAAAGAGCTATCCAATTAGTTCCACTCCCCTGCTCTTTCCCCATAGTCCTACAATTTTTTTCTTTTCAATTATATATCCAATTCCCATAGCCCTGCAAATTTACTAAATTTCCGAGTTTCGTGTCATCTGCAAACTTTGAAACGATGCCTTATATACACAGGTCATTAATATATATCAAAAAGAGCAGTGTCCCCAACACCGACCCCTGGGGGACACCACTGCACACTTCGCTCCAATCTGAAAAACAACCGTTCACCGCGACTCTCTGCTTTCTATCCCTTACTGCAGGGACAGAAAGCTCAATAATCTGGTCAATGCATTCCAGTGTCCCAAAGCGCTTCACCCCGTGAATTGTTTTGAAGGGCAGTGCCTTGGAGTTATACAGGCACTCGTGCTGCACCCGGAACATCCCATCGCCAGCAATGTGATGAATGACTAGTTAATCTGTCTTTGGGTGACGTTGGCTAAAGAACATTGGCCAGGACACTGGGAGAACTCCCTGCTGTTTTTCCAACACTTCCATGGGATCTTCAATGTTCAGCTGAACGAACTAGGGTTGCCGAGTCTCCAGGAATTAAAGATTAATCTCCCGGACACTGCTGCGAATAACCCAGGGGGGGGGGGGAAAGAAAAAAAAATTCAAAAAATTTGTGTGTTTTTTCCCCCCATTTTCTTTGAAAACTTTATTAGTTGTAAAAATATTGGAGATGTGGGGGGTGGGGGGGTGGGGGGAGCAGGGAGTCAAGTGATGAAACATCCAGGAATACCTCCAACCAGAGTTGGCAACACTAGAACATGCCTCGATTGAGCATCTCATCCGCAGGACAACATCTTGGACAAAGCAGGCCGAGTCTTGGGCTGGCATCTCATCAGAAGTACGGCACTTCCAGAAGTGGAGTTCTCCCTCAGAGCTGGACTGGATTATGAGGTTTCATCACTTGACTCCCTGCTCCTCCTCCACCCCCCCCCCCCCCCCGCCCCGCCCCACCACCACATCTCCAATATTTTAACAACTAATAAAATTTTCAAAGAAAATGGAAAAAAAACACACATTTTTCTACCAGGGCTAGACAGACTGGATGCAGGGAGGATGTTTCCCCTGGCTGGGGGGGTCTAGAACCAGGGGTCACAGTCTCAGGATACGGGGTAGGACATTTAGGACTGAGATGAGGAGAAATTTCTTCACTCAGAGGGGGGTCAACCTGTGGAATTCTCTACCACAGAAGGCTGTGGAGGCCAAGGCACTGAATATATTTAAGAAGGAGATAGATAGATTTCTAGACACAAAAGGCATCAAGGGGTATGGGGAGAGAGCGGGAATATGGTATTGAGATAGAGGATCAGCCAGGATCATATTGAATGGCGGAGCAGGCTCGAAGGGCCGAATGGCCTGCTCCTGCTCCTATTTTTCTATTTTTCTATGCGCTCAAGTCCTAGGAGTGGGGCTTCAACCAATAGCTCCCTGGCCCTGATGGTGAGAGTGCTACCAGTTGAGCCAAAGGAAGCATTTGCCCCATCTGGTTAACTCTACCGCTACTGTAAAGCCAGTGGATTCTTTTCTTCGGGACTCCAACCACTCAATTCACTTGGGCTGCTCGCATGAGTCGCTGCCACCTACGGTAAGAACTTCAGTCTCTTCAGCAACCCAACAAATCACAGCGAGTTAAGAGTCACAGCAGAATGAAGCACTTTACACGTCAAACCACCCTCCCAGCACGAGAAACTGTGCAAGAGAAGATTATTGATAGCGATTTACTGCAACCTCATGGTGCAAGAATAAAATGTTACAGGAAACAGGTTGTTCGCTAAACGGGACTTGACTGTTGAGCTCTGACAGCTCCAGAGGGAGTTCCGTGTTAAACGTTATTATAGTGCAGTCTTTGCACATGTCGGGGTAAACTTTCATCAACGCTGGGAAAATTGTTCGGGGAGTGGGGGAGCCCACAACTGAATTCCTGACAGGCGATCCCAGTGGCAGGCTGAGGATGAAGAATTAGCCTCTTCACCCAGTGATAGGAGGTGCGGAAAACACAGAGGCGTAAAAGTACCAACCTCTGGCTCTCAGCTGGATTTTGTTCTTATTCCCCTCCTCACCCCGCCCCCCCCGCCCCCCCTCTCAGCCGAGTGCTAAAGACTGACTCCCTCTGCTACTTCATCGGAGTGGTCAGTCTTCGATTGGGGCCCACATCTGTCATCACCCGACATCTACACGCACATACTTCCCAGTCGGTGTCAGCCGTGGCTCAGTGGGTAGCACTTTTGTCTCTCGAGGTCAGAAGGTTGTGGGTTCATAATCCCACTCCAGAGATTTGAGCACAAAAATCAAGGCTGACACTCCCAGTGCCAGTGCTGAGGGAGTGCTGCACTGTCAGAGGTGCTGTCTTTTGGATGAGATGTTAAACCGAAAGCCCCGTCTGCTCTCTCAGGTGGATGTAAAAGATCCCATCGCACTATTTCAAAGAAGAACAGGGGAGTTCGCCCCCCGTGTCCTGGCCAATATTTATCCTTTAACCAACATCACTAAAACAGATTATCTGGTCATTATCACATTGCTGTTTGTGGGAGCTTGCTGTGTGCAGATTGGCTGCCGCTTTTCCTACATTGCAACAGTGACTACACTTCAAACAGGTGCTTCATTGGCTGTAAAGCACTGTGGGTCGTCCTGAGGTTGTGAAAGGCGCTATAGAAATGCAAGTCGTTTTTTTCTTTCCGGAGTCGCTGGATATTGATCACGGACTGGGGCCTGGGCTGATTATTATTTCCCCTCCTGAACAAAGATCAAGGACTCGACCCTCAAACAGTCCTCTTCACCACTTACACCCAGAGCATGAGCCTGCCTTTCTCTTTCAGCTGCTGATTTCCCCGCTGTCCAATTCTAATTTCTTCTATTTTTGTCAACGGGCAGTTACAAATTCCGGTCTGCCGTAGACACCTTTTCAGGGGTCAGTGGCGTCAGTCGCTCCCGCCAGCCGATCCCACACCCCTTAACCTGCTGGAGTTGGCTCACACTGGGAGCGGAAAGGTTCAAGCTTGAATGTGAAGACCTCCTTGATTAAATAGCTTGCTGCCACTCTCTGCCTAGGCGCACACATGGTCGAACGGCCACTTGGGTGAGGTGCCAGAGGGCTGCCCGTGCTTTGAGAGCTGCACCATGGTGAGAGGCAGGAGGGGGCGGGGGGCGGGGAGGAGATTTACCGAGCTTCAAAACACACTTAGCTGGGATAAACTAACACGATCAGTTCAGTTCTGTCACACTGTGCACAATGCTGACCTCTGAGATCATGCTCAGCCTTTCTTAAAGAGCTTGTGTGTTTATAAATCAATCAAGTGAAGGATGACCTGCTGAAGAGTGTTTTATCCACAGACGCACAGCTCCTTTACCAAGGTATTAAGAGGGCATTTTCAAAGGCACGGGCTTAGCTCACTGCCGCCTTCCATCAGGTGCTTGCTTCAACAACCAACAATTACACTAAGTATTGGTAACCAGGGAGACAGCACAAGGCAGTCATCTAATCGAGGGGCGTGGTGTTTTACACAGAGAATCAGATGCACCCGCCACCCCCCCCACCACTGTATTACTGATCGAAATGTTTGATTTTTGTTGAGATAACAAAAGACTTGCACCTTTCATGACCTCAGGACGTCCCAAAGCCAATTAATTATTTTAAAAATTTTATTTTAAGGGCAATTAGGGATGGGCAATAAACGTTGGCCTTGCCAGCGATGCCCACATCCCATGAACGAATAAAAAAAAGTGTAGTCACTGTTGTAATGTAGGAAACGCAGCTTTCAATTTGCGCACAGCAAGCTCCCACAAACAGCAATGAGATAATGACCAGATCATCTGTTTTTAATGAGGGATAAATATTGTCCATGAGAACTCCCCCTGCTCTTCAAATAGTTTCCATGGGATCTTTTACATCCACCTGAGGGCCTTGGCTTAACTTCTCATCTGAAAGACGACACCTTACTTCCTCTCTAATTTTCTCCTGCCTTCAGAGAGGTGGTGATGGCTCGTGGTGGGTACAGTCCACCCACCCCCTCCGCAGTGCCTTGCCCAAGGAGCCATTCGACACGTGCAAGCTCTGACTCTTGGACCATGAGTAGAGAGGGAATCAAAGCCAAGCTTGGTCCTGTCCTCATCTGACACCCACACACCTAGAGGTCCTTCAGGGGTCACTGGATCAGGCGAGGGAATCCTGGGTGATTTTGCCTCCTCTCTAGTCTAGGGGCACTGTGACAAATCAAGGCGAACCATTGTCCCAGCTGAGATCAGCTAACTCAGCATTGACTGCCAATCAAACCTTCTGGTTATGGTAGCCTAGTGGTTATGCTACTAGATTAATAACCCCGAGGCCTTGATTTCAAATCCAACCATTGGCCCATTGTGAATTGAGTTCAATAAATCTGGGACATAACCACAAAAAGCTTCCAAATGTTGTATAAAACCTAATTTGCTAACGTCCTTCAGGGAAGGGAACCTGCCAACCCTACATGATCTGGCCTACATGTGACTCCAGTCCCACACTATAGGGTTGACTCTTGCTGCCCACAGGGCAATGTGGGATGGGCAATAAATACTGACGCCCTAATCCCCCAAAAAAACTCTTTTTTTAAATGTCCTGTTTAATTAGAGATCCGTCTGTTAAACCTAACCGAAATGCTTCAATTGTTGCAGTGAGGAGAGATTCATAATTGCCGCAGCAGTCGGCATTCTGCACGCCAAAAATTCTTCTTTGCTTAGCTCATCTGAGAAGCGGTAGGTGTCAGAGCACCCCCCGCTGGCCAGACCCATGATGTGCAGGAAGCTGGAGGGTCAGGAGTGAAAATCCACAATTGCCTCAAATGTACTCTGCCAGGTAGATTCCTGGTACCCACCGTGCGATCATTGGAACGGGGAACGTGATTCTCTTAGCGAAGTTGCTCGGCTTCCCGCTCTGTGTCCGCGCCTGCCGTTTCCACTGGCGCCAACACCTCCCGCACAGGCCATGTTGGAAGGGAAAAAACTCCCCCCACTCCCGGATTCATTCAAAGTGGGCTTTAAAGGTCGTTGTCGCATGTGGAGAAAGCATCTCTTAATGGTACGCCGCCTTTGTTTTAAGGGGCTATTTCTTTCTGCTCATATATAGGTTTCACTTTTATAAGTGTTCCCCACCGCAGGTTTACAACCATGAAGGTGAAGAGGATTTCACCAGCGACGATATTAAGATGTTCACAGATGTGATTTCCAGTAAAAAAAAGTAAAAATTTTAAAGTTTATCGTTTTCCATACAGACTGCAGCTTTTGACACATTAGACCCCCTGTAACCCCACCTCATTGTCTCAGTTGTATCTTGCTATGTCTTTGATGTGGTGCCTTCCTGGCTGACCTGATTGTTTCTCTGCCGAGGTGTGACAAAAGGCAGTCAGGAGGATTAAATGTAGTCGTCTGCCATTGTACGCTTCACATGCATTGTTCTCTATCTATATATGCTTTGTCGATTTGTATTCCTTTACTTCACCTGACGAAGGAGCAGCGCTCCGAAAGCTTGTGATTTCAAATAAAACTGTTGGACTATAACCTGGTGTTGTGCGACTTCTCACTTTTGATATTAAGATGAGGTGGTCCCAGAGACAAACTGCCAGAAAAATACCCATGACCTGTGCGACCGGGCGCAGCTACCTGGCAATCTCAGAGGAGAACTGCCTTGGCAAGCTCAGGTTCAGTCAGGAGAAGTTACAGAGCTGTGCCATCTACTGCAGATGACCTCCATCGTGGGGACGGCATTGCGGGTGGCACTCAAGGTCACCAACCCCATCAAAACATATGGTGTCCATGTGGCCATTCAGGCCTCTACGTGCAACGTCATGCGTGACCCCCCCAGGAACTGAAAGGACCTGCATTGTTTCAACGTGCAGGTCATCAGTGAGGATCAAAACTGCTGCTATGCATGGTATGGTGTCAGCCGTGGCTCAGTGGGTAGCACCTCTGCCTCTGAGTCAGAAGGTTGTGGGTTCACAGTCCCACTCCAGGGACTTGAGCGCAAAATCTAGGCTGACGCTACTGAGGGAGCGCTGCACTGTCGGAGACGCCATCTTTCAGATGAGACATTAAACCGAGGCTCTGTCTGCCCTTCCAAGTGAATGTACAAAATCCCATGAGCAGGGGAGTTCATCCTGGTGACCTGCCCAATATTTATCCTTCAACCAACACCATAAACAGATAATGTGGTCATCTATTTCATTGCCGTTTGTGGGAGCTTGCTGTGCGCAAATTGGCTGCTGCGTTTCCTACATTACAACAGTGACTACACTTCAAAAAGTACTTCATTGGCTGTAAAGCGCTTTGGGACGTCCTCAGGTCATATATATGCAAGTCGTTCTTCCTATCGATATCCACTTCCCAGGCATCTGCAATGTTCCTTTCATTCTAAGTCAATCATCTCTGCCAATCCAACCAGTTGACGAATGTCCTTCATGGATGGGAACCTGGCAACCCCTACCTGGTCTTGCCCGCACGTGACTCCAGTCCAACATAACTGCCCTCCTAACAGGTTAGGATTAAAAAGAGCACACACAACACACAAGCACTAATTGAAAGAGCTGGGCCAAAAATCACTAGCATCCCTTACACATACACAGAATGGGCACATCAATTGGTTTAATTCCATTTGACCTCTGTGCAGAGAGTTTCCTGCAGGAGAGTTTCTCTTCGCCGGGAGTAAGCGGAAGCCAAGCGCAGGCCGCGCAAGGAGCGCACGTCAACCCAAGCACCCCACCCACCCGCCCCTTCAACCACCGTCTGCCCCACCAGTGACAGAGACCGTAGGTCCCGCATTGGACTCGTCAGTCACCTGCGAACTCATCTTTAATGTGGAAGCAAGTCATCCTCGGTTCCCAGGGACTGCCTAAGAAGAAGAAGATGAAAAAATACACCGGAAGGAGCGGACCTGGTGGGAGCACAGCGAGAGCGGAGCAGTCCCGAGCGGCAGCAACTCAACAGAGGCAGTTTTTGAAAAAAGGGCGCGATTTTCTGATGTCGGAGGAGGCGGGTTTGGAGGCGGGAAAATCAGAATCAATGAGGGCGGGATTTTGCCGAGGTCGGGAAATGGTCCCGCCTCCAGCTGGCCATAGCGATACTTATGATCATTAAATGCTCATTAAGGGCCTCTCTAAGCCTATTTTGAAAGGCCCTCGTGATTTTTCCAGCATTTCAGCGTGCTCCATGCACCTCCTAAACTTTAACAGGCGGGTTGACTCGTGGGTGGTCTCCTCACAGCTGCAGGTCCAACAAGACATCGTTTATTGCATCAAGGATTACTTGCAGGTGCCAGACCGTTGCTTTAAAAGGTCTCTGAGCACTTTTAGAAGGCCTTCTGAAGTCGGAGGTGCTGCAGCTTGAATCTATCAACTGTGGGACCTCCTTGGAAGACCCTCTCCCCGCTTGCAAAAAGGGCTTCCCCAAAGGAGGCATCTGCAAGCAGCATGGGGACCATTCGTTTTCTTTCTGCATGGACCTCAGATGAGGATGAGGAGCATCCACGGCAGCAGCAGAACCAGGCAGCTCAGGAGCAACAGCAGCAGGAGCCCCAACCTCCTGCGCAGGGCAGAAGGCACCAGCGCATCGAGGCACCTCGCCGCAGGAGATACCCCCGACAGAGGGTTTACAGACAAAGGATGAGCTACCTCAACATGAGTGAGCAGCAGTGTCAAAGGAGGCTGAGACCTTCGCGAGAGGTTGCCCGAGAGATCTGCGGCCTGCTGCAGCAAGACCTGGTGCCCAGAGGAATGGGTGGACACCCCTTACCAGTGGCTGTCAAAGTCACCACCGCACTCAACTTCTTTGCCTCACGCTCCTTCCAGGGATCATCAGCAGACATCAGCAGCATCTCCCAGCCGGCCGCCCACACTTGCATCACGCAGGTTACCGATGCCCTTTTTGCTAAGGCCCACAATTACACCCAGTTCACAAGGGATCAAGCAAGTATAACTGCCCGTTCAGTTGGCTTTGCAAATATGGCAGGCATGCCAATGGTGCAGGGCGTCATAGACTGCACACATGTGGCCCATCACAACACAGCTATCTTTGTCAACCGAAAGGGCTTCCAGTCCCTCAACGTACAGCTGGTGTGTAACCACAAGAAGCAGTTCTTGCATGTTTGCGCCAAGTTCTGTGGTAGTTGCCATGACTCTTTCATCCTGCGGCACTCTACTGTTCCTCTGCTTTTCAATCCACCAAACCAAATTAATGGATGGCTCCTTGGTGACAAAGGCTACCCCCTGAAGAAGTGGCTAATGATGCCGATCAGGAGGCCAGCTAATGAGGCTGAAGAGCGCTACAACGCCAGCCACACTTCGACCAGGTCCATCATCGAGCAAACCATTGGGTTGTTGAAGATGCACTTCCGTTGCCTTGACCGATCAGGTGGAGCCCTGCAGTATACACCATTCAGGGTCTCCAGAATGGTCGTGGTCTGCTGTGCACTGCACAACATCGCACAGCGTCGTGGCTTGCAGCTTCCTGATGAGCAAGCGGCTCAGTTCCAGCCCTCCTCAGATGAGGATGAGGAGGAGGAGGAGGAGGAGGCTGAGGAGGAGGAGAAGGATCTGGAGGAGGAGGAGGAGGAGCTGGAGGAGGAGGAGGAGCAGGAGGAGGTCAGAGCGCCGGTGTATCGACCAGCGGCAGCGGCAGCACGCGAGCACATGGCTGCCCGGGATGCAAGGGATGAACTTATCATGGCCAGATTTGCATAGGTTGCCCAAGTTGGCACATGTCCTTGGCTCCATCATAGGACATCATTGACAATGGACATGACTCTCTGGCCTCCTTTCACTCAGGCCACCAACCTGACAACGCAAGTGTGACGGTGCCCGCAATGTGGAGCTGCCTAAGGCGAAAGAACAGATGCCATAGCGCCAACATTTTGGCTTCAAATCATTTTAATGCTTTCCAATAGGGATGGCATTTCATCAATACACAGAAACATTCTCCCAATCTGCACACAGATCTGGAGGTTATATCCCTTGCCAGCTGTACCCACATAGCATTGGTTTCTTTGGGAGGCCTCTTCCTCCCAGATGAGTGGAAGAGCACCTCCATGCTAGCTCTCACCCCCTCAACCAACATTTGCAGCGCCTCATCCGAGAGCCTCAGGGAGGCCCTTGCCTTGGAATTGGACATAGTGGTTTCTCAGAATATGTTGCAGGTGGTGCAGCATAGGCAGAAATGCTGTGGAATGAGCCAAGGCAGCAAGAAACCATAAAATCAGACTGGAAAAGTGATGTCAGCAGAGGCGAGTTTCAGTCCCAAAAACACTAATTGACCAAGGGCATCCCACACCTCTGAAATCAAGTGGCCAATCAGGGGAAAATCGCAAATTTTTGAAAATTATCAAACCCACCCAAACTGAAACCCACCTCCATCTCGCCTCCAGTGAGAAAATCGCCCCCCAATGTGACGTCAGAGTAAAAAAAGTGACGTCGGCACAAGGGAAGGAGTTGATTGGTGAGTAGCTGGTGAGTGTATTTTTTTATAATTAATTTTTTGTTTAAATATATTTTTTTAAGTTCATAAGTTTATTTCTACTAAGTTAATTAATAGCCTATAAAATAGAGGGAAAGAGCTGATAGGTGAGTAGCTGGGGAGTGTTTTTTGTTAAGTTTTAAGTTTATTTCTGCTGGGTTAGTTCTTAGTCTACTCACTAGAGGCCTGGCAGGGCAGCTCATTCCCATGGAGTGTACATCCTGTGCCATGTAGCCTGGACGACCACGTGTGCAGGAGGTGTCACCAGCTACGGCAACTCGAGCTCCGGCTTTTGGAGCTTGAGCGGCGGCTGGAGTCACTGCGGTGCATCCGCGAGGCTGAGAACTTCGTGGAAAGCACGTTTCTCGAGGTGGCCACCCTGCAGCTTAAGGGTGTGGAGGCAGAGAGGGAATGGGTGACCGCCAGACAGAAGAGGAGGACCAGGCAGGTGGTGCATGAGTCCCCGGAGTGCATCGCGCTCTTCAACCAGTATTCTGTTCTGGGTACTGGTGAGGACGATGGTTCCTCTGGGGAGTGCAGCCAGAGTCAAGTCCACGGCACCACGGGTGGCTCAGCTGCACAGGGGGGGAGGGAAAAGAGTGGAAGAGCAATTGTGGTAGGGGATTCGATAGTTAGAGGAGCAGACAGGCGTTTCTGCGGCTGCAGACGTGACTCCAGGATGGAATATTGCCCCGCCTGGTGTCAGGGTCAAGGATGTCACTGAGCGGCTGCAGGACACTCAGAGGGGGGAGGGTGAACAGCCAGAGGTCGTTGACCATATCGGTACCAAGGCAGAAAAAGGGATGAGGTCCTGCAGGCAGAGTTTAGGGAGGTAGGAGAGAGATTAAAAAGCAGGACCTCAAAGGTAGTAATCTCCAGATTACTCCCAGTGCCATGTGCTAGTGAGAACAGGAATAGGAGGATAGAGCAGATGAATGCGTGGCTGGACAGATGGTGCAGGAGGGAGGGCTTTAGATTCCCGAGGCATTGGGACCGTTTCTGGGGAAGGTGGGACCTGTACAAGCCGGACGGGTTACACCTCAACAGAGCCAGGACCAATATTCTCGCGGGAAGGTTTGCTAGTTGGGGAGGGTTTAAAGTAACTTGGCAGGGGGATGGGCACCAGCATATAGGAGTAGAAAAGAGGAATATGGTGCATAGAGGAGTGAGTGTGTTGGATAGTACTAGAGAAGATAGTACTAGAGGCGGTAGTAGTACCATATTAGATAGGAGCAGACTAAGAAAGGCTACAAAAAATTCAAAAATGGGTTTAGAATGCATGTACGTAAACGCATAAAGTGTGGTGAACAAGGTTGGTGAGCTACAAGCACAATTAGCCATGTGGCAATATGATGTTGTGGCAATAACGGAAACGTGGCTTAAAAACGGTGAGGACTGGGCACTTAATATTCAAGGATACAAGGTGTTCAGAAAAGATAGGGAAGGAAAAAAGGGAGGTGGGGTGGCAGTGTTGATTAAGGAAGACATTGTAGTGTTGGAAAGGGAGGATGTTCTTGAGGGGACAAGGACAGAATTAATTTGGTTAGAGTTGAGGAGCAAAAAGGGTATGATCACACTATTGGGGGTATTCTATAGGCCTCCAAATAGTGAGAAGGAGGTAGAGGAGAAAATCTGCAGGGAAATCGCAGAGATATGCAAGAGCTATAGAGTGGTGATATTGGGGGACTTTAATTACCCAAATATCGATTGGGATAATGCTAGGGTAAAGAGAAAGAAGGGGGAGCAATTTCTGCAATGTGTTCAGGAGAATTTCCTTCACCAATATGTTCTTGGCCCAACTAGGAAGGAGGCATTGCTGGATCTGGTGCTGGGGAATGAGGTGGGCCAGGTCGACCAAGTGTCTGTGGGAGAACACTTGGGTACGAGTGATCATCATATCATAAGATTTAGATTAGCAATGGAGAGGAGCAAGGAACAATCTAGAGTGGAACTTCGAAACTGGAATAGGGCTAACTTCAATGGGATGCGAAAGGATCTAGCCAGGGTAAAATGCAACCAAAGACTGACAGGAAAAACTGTAACGGAACAATGGGTGATCTTTAAGGAGGAGATGTTCCAAGTACAGGCTAGGTACATTCCAACAAGAGAGAAGGGTAAGGGAACCAAAGCAAAGGCTCCTTGGATGACGAGGGAGATAGAGAAGATGATGAAACAAAAAAAGAGGGTGTATGATGCATGCCAGGTGAATTCTTCAAGGGAGAACCAGACCAAATACAATAAGTTGAGAGGGGAAGTGAAGATGAAAATAAGACTGGCAAAGAGAGTATATGAGAGTAGAATGGCGGTTAACATAAAAGGGAACCCAAAAATCTTCCACCGGCATGTAAACAGTAAGCGGGTAGTAAGAGGCGAGGTGGGGCCTATTAGAGACAAAGAAGGTGATAGATGCTAACAGGCGCAGGGCAAGGCTAGAATACTCAATGAGTACTTTGTATCTGTGTTTACTAAGGAGGTTGGTGCTGACAAAATATCGGTAGAAGTGGAAAAGGTAGAAGCAATGGAAGGGGTAAAAATTGATAGACAGGATGTACTAGAAAGGCTGGGTATGCTTAGAGTGGACAAGTCGCCTGCTCCAGATGGCTTGCATCCCAGGTTGCTAAGGGAATTGGGGGAGGAGATAGCGGAAGGGCTTGCCATAATTTTCCGATCTTCCCTAGATGCGGGGGAGGTGCCTGAGGATTGGAAAGTGGCAAATGTGACACCATTGTTCAAGAAAGGGTGTAAGGACAAACCTAGTAACCACAGACCGGTCAGTTTAACATCAGTGGTGGGTTAAGTTTTAGAAACAATAATCAAGGAAAAATTAACGGGCACTTGGAGAGGTTTAAGCTAATTAAGGAGAGCCAACACGGATTTGTAAAAGGCAGATCGTGTTTGACTAGTCTAATTGAACTTTTTGATGAAGTAACAGGGAGGATCGATGAAGGGAATGCAATGGATGTTGTCTACATGGATTTTCGGAAGGCGTTTGACAAACTACCACATAGAAGGCTGGTTAACAAAATTGAGGCTCATGGAATAGGTGGGTCAGTGGCAGCTTGGATAAGGAATTGACTTAAGGACAGAAAACAGCGAGTTGTGGTAAATGGCTGTTTTTCAGACTGGAGGATGGTAGCCAGTGGTGTTCCCCAAGGGTCAGTGCTGGGGCCACTGCTTTTTTTGATATATATAAATGACCTGGATATTGGAATACAGAGTAGAATTTCTAAATTTGCCGATGACACCGAACTTGGGGGTGTGGCAAACAGTGATGATACCAATCAACTGCAACAGGACATAGAAAGGCTAGTAGAATGGGCAGACAAGTGGCAGAAGGAATTTAATACAGAGAAGTGTGAAGTGATGCAATTTGGCAGAAGGAACAGGGAGAGGCAATATACACTTAATGGCACAGTTTTAAAGAGTGTGCAGGGACAGAGGGACCTGGGAGTTAATGTGCATAGGTCCCTGAAGTGTCACATATTGAGAGAGTGGTTAACAAAGCATATGGGATCTTGGGCTTCATAAATAGAGGTATTGAGTACAAAAGTAGAGAAGTTATGCTGAACCTTTATAAAGTGCTGGTTAGGCCACAACTGGAGTATTGCGTCCAGTTCTGGTCACCACACTTTAGGAAGGATGTGAAGGCCCTTGAGAGGGTGCAGAGGAGATTTACCAGAATGGTTCCGGGGATGGGGGATCTTAGCTACAAAGACAGGTTGGAGAAGCTGGATTTGTTTTCATTAGAGCAAAGGAGGTTGAGGGGTGATTTGATAGAGGTGTACAAGATTATGACGGGTTTGGATAGGCTAGACGGGGAAAGGCTGTTCCCACTTGTTGATGGAACAAGGACTAGGGGACACAGATTTAAGGTTTTGGGCAAGAGATACAGGGGGATGTGAGAAAAAAAGTTTTTATGCAGCAAGTGGTGATGATCTGGAACTTGCTGCCGACAGAAGTGGTGGAAGCGGAGACACTCAATGTTTTCAAGGGGAGACTAGATAGGCACTTGAGGGAAATAAACTTGCAGGGCTACGGGGATAGAGCGGGGGAGTGGGACTGACTGGATTGCTCTACAGAGAGCCGGCATGGACTCAATGGCCCGCATGGCCTCCTTCTGTGCTGTTATGACTCTATGGGCTGGATTTTGATACTGGGGCGGGTTGGGGTCGTGTCATCCACTGTTCGTGTTATCCACCCGACTGCAATTGGATGTGGGAGATTGATGCAATTTTCACCTAATTGGGCAATTGAGTTCCAGCATGTGGGAATCCATGAACCAATTAGTGTTTTCACTCTGAAAGTCGCCTCTGATGATGTCATCATTGCTGCTGCATTGAAGGTCTGCAAAGACTGCCTGGCCTTTGCTGTGAGAGGACCTGGATGCAAAATGAGCAGCAGCAGCCCTAAGTCTGCTCCCAGATATTTTTGCACCACCACTCCCAGATATGTCTCCTCCTCATCCATCCATCCATATCAGCCAGCCAGCCAGCCAAATGTGCTCCCGACAGGTTTCACATTCGTGGTTCAGAACAGGCGTGCTTCACGTAGAAAAAGGGTTAAAATCACAAAGGCCTTTCAAAATGGCATTATAGAGGCAATTTAGTGCTTGTTAAGGGCCTTAACAGCCTATCCCGCCTCTTAGAGGCGGGACGGAGTCGGGACCAGCAGGCACGATTTAATGAAAATTGCGTGGAGGCGGGATGGAGGCGGGCTTGTGCCCGCCCGCCAGTTTTCGCAATTTTAACCCCCCCCCCACGCCTCCAAACCCACCTCCACGGGTCAATGAAAATCCAGCCCATTGACTCTATGATGGTGCAGAATCGGGTAGCAGCACAGTAAAGGATGGGCATGGATGAGATAGTGCAGAGGACAATGTTGCAGATGGCATTGCCAGGGAGGGGAAATGGAATCGATGGCAAGGGTATGGAGTTTGTGGCAGGGGGCTTCGTTCTTCCCAGTGTTGAACTGGCAAAAATCGCAACTCCTCCAAGACTGGATGTTGGACAAGTATCTGACAACACAGAGGCAGTGGATGGTTGAGAGAGATGGCAGAGAGGTAGAGCTGGGCATCATCAGAATACATGTGGAAGGAGGCCCCCTGTCTGTGAATGGTGTCACCAAAGAGTAGCACGTAGGTGAGAAAGAGGAGGGGGGGCCACGGATAGATCCTTGGGGGACACCGGAGGTAACAGTGCGCAGGCAGAAAGAGAAGGTATTGCAGGAAATTCTTTGGCTGCGATTGGAACCAAGCAAGGGCAATCCCACTGAACTGAACAAAGGGAAATAAAGGGCAGGAAAGGGGAGTTTAACACACGCTCATAAGGAATCCCACCCAATTTTCCATTCATTTAAAATAATGGGCAGAAAACCAGGCTCCCTTACTGGTGTGTGCTCTTTCTCGTCCAGTTTTCATAGAAACATAGAAGATAGGAGCAGGAGTAGGCCATTCGGCCCCTCGAGCCTGCTCCGCCATTCGATGAGATCATGGCTGATCATCCAAACTCAGTACCCTGTCCCTGCCTTCTCCCCATATCCCTTGATACTTTTAGCCTTAAGAAATATATCTAACTCTTTCTTGAATATATTTACTGACTTGGCCTCAACTGCCTTCTGTGGTAGAGAATTCCACAGTTTCACCACTCTCTGGGTGAAGAAATTCCTCCTCATCTCTGTCCTAAATGGCTTACCCCTTATCTTTAGACTGTGACCTCTTGTTCTGGACTCACCCGCCATCGGGAACATCCTTCCTGCATCCAATCTGTCTAGCCCTGTTAGAATTTTATAAGTTTCAATGAGATCTCCTCTCATTCTTCTAAACTCCAGCGAGTATAAGCCCAATCGACCCAATCTCTCCTCGTACGTCATTCCTGCCATCCCAGGTATCAGTCTGGTGAATCTTCGCTGCACACCCTCCATTGCAAGAACATCCTTCCTCAGATAAGGCGACCAAAACTGCACACAGTACTCAAGGTGTGGTCTCACCAAGGCCCTGTACAACTGCAGCAAGACATCCTTGTTCCTGTACTCAAACCCTCTCGCAACGAAGGCCAACATACCATTTGCCTTCTTAACCGCCTGCTGTACCTGCATGCTTACCTTCAGCGACTGGTGCACAAGGACTCCCAGATCTCGTTGCACTTCCCCTTCTCCCAATCTATTACCGTTCAGATAATAATCTGCCTTCCTGTAATCAGTGCATCTGGCGATATACCCAAGTGGTTCGAATACCATTTCCCTGCTTTTTTGCCATCGTCTTTATAAATGTTTGAAGGAAACAATGTTAAAGAAAGAGAAAGAACTTGCACTTATATAGCATCTTTCACAACCTCAACGCGCTTTACAGCCAACTAAGTACTTCGGAAGTATTGCCACTGTTGTAATGTCGGAAACGGGGCAGCCAATTTGCGCACAGCAAGCTCCCACAAGCAGCAATGAGATAAATGACCAGGTGATCTGTTTTAGTGATGTTGCTTGAGGGATAATATTAGCCAGGACATTGGGGAGAACTCCCCTGCTCTTCTTCGAAATAGTGCCCTGGGGACTGAAAGGTCAGACAGAGACTCAGTTTAACGTCTCATCCCAAAGACAGCAGCTGCTGCGGCTGCACTCGCTCAGTATTGCACTGAAGTGTCAGCCTAGATTTATGCACTCAACGCCTGGAGTGGGGCTTGAACTCCTGACCTTCATGACTTAGAGGGGAAAGTGCCACCACTGAGCCAAGGCTGACACTTCAGCTAGCGAATTCCATACGATGCTGTGACTCACTCAGCTTTGATACTGGCTTGTGTTAATGTATCCCATATTCTAACAACCCTTTGTTCAAATAATGTTCTCGTAACATCCCTTTTATACATCTATTTTTAACCCTGAGTTTATGCACCATATGGTATCTCAGCCCTGACTCAGTCGGTAGCACTCTTGTTGTGGGTTCAAGTCCTACTCGATAGAGATTTGGGCACATAAATCCAGGCTGACACTCCAGTGCAGTGCTGAGGGAGCGCTGCACTTTCGGAGACACCGGGGGGGATTTTGCCAGCGCCCAGGGGGCGGGTTTGGAGGCGGGCCCGGTGGCAAAATGGTAAAAAATGAGAGCGGGTCCCGAACCCGCTCCCAACCCGCCTCCAAACGATCTTCCTGGGAGGCGGGTCCCCGATTCGCGCAGGGACCCGTCTCCTAGCGGCGGGAAGGGGATTAGAGCCAATTAACTGCCTGTTAACAGGTAGTCAATAGGCAGTTAAGAGGCTTTTTCCCATTTTGCGCCTAGTGCTGCGGGCTTCCCGACGTCGGGAAACCCCGCCAGGATAAGTGAGACGAGCTGTGGGTCTGTTGTACTGTAACTGTAGAAATGACAGCTGCAGAGGTAGTGTGAAGGCTGCAATGGGACACTGGTAAGTATGACAGGTGAAAGAATGTTGGGGATTTTTTTTTACTGTGGTTTGATGCTTCTGCAGGTGACAAGCTGTGATGTGTTTGTGCAGCCTCATCTCATCGGGAGAAGTGACAGATGGCTTCTGCAATCTCACATGCAGCTGCCATCTGTTTCATCCTAAGGAGAGAGTCATTGGAGAGCCTGGGTGCAAGGGCTCACCTTTGGACAGTGATTGTCAGTGTTTGACAGCATCTCAATGTCGTCAAACACTGACAATTCATCTGTCAAAAAATTATGGTGCCTGTCACTTTAACAAAACCGGCAGATAAAGCGTCATGCACTGACGTCATCTGCCACCGGCTTTCCCTTAATTGGCTGGCAAGCCCGCAGGGCGGGCTTAACAAGGCCAATCAAGGGAAAATAGCGTCTGTTCGTCAGACGTCGCTGGGGGCGGGACTGAAACCTGAAAACCAGCAGTCCCGCCTCGACCTCTGGATCTAAGGTAAAATCCAGCCCACTGTCTTTCGAATGAGACGTTAAACCGAGGCCCCGTCTGCTCTCTCAGGTGGACGTAAAAGATCCAATGGCACTATTTTGAAGAGGAGCAGGGGAGTTCGCTCCGATGTCCTGGTCAATATTTATCCCTCAATCAACATCATTAAAAAAAACCAGATGATCTAGTCATTATCACATTGCTGTTTGTGGGAGCTTGCTGTGCACAATATGACTGCCGCGTTTCCCACATTACAACAGTGGCCACACTTCAAAAAGTACTCAATTGGCTGTAAAGCGCTTTGGGACATCCCGAGGTTGTGAAAGGCGCTGTATAAATGCAAGTTTTTCTTTCTTATAAAACCTATCTAAACAATATCTGCTTTTCTTTGTTTTAAACATTTTATTTATTTTCAAATTAATTTCACGAATGGCAGATGGGGGATTTGAACCCCCCGTGTTCTCAGGTGCACTCGCATCAATTAAAGCAGCCTAATACTGGTGGCTGTCTAGACACAATGGCTGGGCGGGCGAAGTGCTGCTGAGACACGGCAGGCGAGTGAGACTGAGGGAACTCGGTCTGAATTCCAGTGAAGGGAGTGGAACTCCTTGTGGCTTTTCACAATTGAGCAGACAGAGTGGGCGAGACTGTCAACTTTCAAAGAATCTTTTTGTAACCATCAGGTACGATTTAAGTATCCCGGCACCTTGCAGAGAAATTCTCAGAAGAAAGAATATATTTTCCACTGCTCATTAATTTTAGCAAAAAAAAACTCGGGCTTGAGTATCACAACATGGTTTTATAATCACATCGACTTTTTCACCAAAACTGGCGATCAGTGGAAAATATACCCGGGACACAAAATGGATCATTTTGTCCCAGCCTTCTAATTTTCCTTTACTGAACCTCTTAGATCAAAATTAATTTGAAAGCGGCGAACTCAAAATGGAGGTTCCATTTTTCTTTAAAAGTCAACATTTTGACTAGAGAGATGAAAGGTTCACAGTGACCCCTCGAAAGAGGCAAAGGGATCCTTACTACATGAATATTTTGATTGCAAAAACTCAAAGGAGTGAATGCCCCACTAGAAACAATCATTGTAATCCAATCAAGGATTCGTTTCTTCTACAAAATGGGGCAATTGAGTTCATGCCGCTTTGAAGGAGGTGACAATGGGTTAATGGAACAGCCCAAATATAGTCATGCCTTTGTATTTATCGTTTATGGAGGGTGTCACTGTGCCTCTTCCCCACGTTCAAAGCGTTTTCTAAGTGTGAGGATCCCTCACAGTTTGTGTCTCAGCAGTTCAGGCCATGAGGTGTAGAATTGGAGCATGGCTCATTGAGTGTACGTCAAGGTAATTCTGCAATATCTGTACTCTGTTGCTCCCTGAAGCGGCGAATTATAATCACTCTATCAAAAGCGTTTGTTTTGCCCCATGCTTCACGAGGGAGTTTTCAAAGGATTTCAACTGATTGATTTATACATAAAAGTCCCAACACGGAGACAGGCCATTGGGCCCAATCAGTCTATGTTTACCCACCACATGAGCAAATTGTTTTAATCACATTTACACGCCCTGTTCCTGTATCCCTTCAACCCCTTATCCTTCAACCACCTCGACAATCTAATCTTGATTGTTGACCTAGTTTCTACCTCAACCACTAATCCTAGAAGTGAATTCCACAACTCTCTCTCTGTAAAGAAATTTCTCCTACCCTCTGTTCTAAATCTCTTACATTTACTCTTGTATCTTTGGCTCCTCGCCCTTGACCTTTCGACGAGTGGAAACGTTCTGTTTCTATCTACCCAGCCCCTGTCCTTTCATAATTTTAAACATATTTGCCTATTTTCTTTTATTCATTCACTGGATGTGGGCGTCGCCGGCAAGGCCAGCATTTATTGGCCGTCCCTAATCGCTCTCGAGAAGGTGGTGGTGAGCCGCCTTCTTGAACCGCTGCAGTCCCTGTGGTGAAGGTGCTCCCACAGTGCTGGCTTTGTCGCAGTGGTTTGGTACAACTGAGTGGCTTGCTAGGCCATTTCAGAGGGCAGTTAAGAGTCAACCACATTGCTGTGGGTCTGGAGTCACCCGGCCAGACCGGGTAAGGGCGGACGATTTCCTTCCCTGAAGGACATTAGCGAACCAGATGGGTTTTTTATGACAATCCGATAGTTTTCATGGTCACCATATTCCAGGTTTATTGGTAGCTCGGCACGTCCACCCTCGCGGTGCCCCGCCCCAAGCTCCTCGCCATTGGTGGCTCGGCACGTCCATCCTCGCGGTGCCCCGCCTTCCCACAGCCAACCGGAAAGCGGATAGGCTCCCCGATTGGATGATTCTTGCGGCCGCGCACCTTTTCAACGCGCAAAACTTTGAATGGGCCACGCAGCCCCTTAAAGGGACTACGCACCCAAATAAAAAAAAATAAGAGGGAAAATTGTTCTTGACTATCAGTCAAACATCCTTCTTCCCTTGTCCAATATTTTTATAACTAGCATGCAAAAGTGTTCAGGAAATGATATCTCATGTGGCTCGGTGTCAAACTTTCTTTGATTAACGCTCCTGTGAAGTGCCTCGGGATGTTTTACTACGTTAAAGGCACTGTATAAATGCAAGTTCTTGTTGTTGTTGTACATAGCCGTCGACATTTCATTGATATTTCAGTTCTTTCTTCTGAATATCCCGAACGTTGCCGACGGAGGGGATAAATCAGCCGCGCGTATAGCGGGCAAGTCGCGTCAGCACCGACGTGTCCGCTATAAGCGGTGAGGACTGTTTATAAATGAAAGCCTTTCTTTCCCCCTGTCCAACCTCAAGAGGCCAAACAGTGCTTTACGCGTGTGTGCTATTTCTCCTCTCATCACTGATAGGTGTATTTAAGGGGAAGCTAGAGGAGTACATGAGGGTGAAAGGAATAGGAGGAAATGATGACAGGGGGAGGTGAAGTAAATAGAGCGGGAGGAGGCTGGTGTGGAGCATAAACAGCGGCACAAGGGTGAACGGCCTCTGTTTCTGTGCTGTAAACCTCGATGTAATTCGATGTAATCACTCGATGGTATCTCTGCCGTTTTGGAGCTGATTACGGCTGAATTGTGAGCTTCGTGCTGTTGTGGACTGGTGCCCACTAAAAGTTGGGTTAGGCTGGCCCCTGAATTCGTTTCACATTGGATGCAAACAGCTGGCAACGATTCAGGACACTCATCTCAACAGTTTGGCCTGGACTCAAACTCAGATCCTAGCGATGAATGGGACTAATGTTTGAGCCCGTTGTGCCACTCGGGCTTTTCCCACCCCTCCCCCGACACACCAAAAGAATGTTTCTCCTGCTCACTCCTTTCGGCCACCTGATATGCAGATATCACTTGCGGCTCTATTCAGAGGCTATCCGGCCGATTGTAAGGAATGTGTGTAAACCCATTAAGGAACAAAGTGGCAAACACAGAACTGAAGGACAAGCAATTTATTTAGAACTGAGATAGAACATTATTTTCTATGGATTTCTCACCCCCCCCCCCCCTGTAATTTCTCCCCTCCTCTCCTGAAAGCACTGCCTCTTTGCCGAGTTACATCTCTACAGACACCGGCAAGCCCAACAGTATCATAGCAAGCACAAGCACGTGTGAGCACTGGCACGCTAATTGCGCGCGCTGATCGACATTGGCTCCCGGTCTGGCAACGCCTCGATCTTAAAATTCTTATCCTTGTTTCAAATCCCTCCATGGCCTTGCCCCTCCTTAGCTCTGTAATCTCCTCCAGCCCGACAACCCTCTGAGATATCTACGCTCCTACAATTCTGTCCTCTTGCGGATTTTCCTCGCCCCACCATTGGCGGCCGTTCCTTCAGCTGCCTCGGCCCCAAGTTCTGGAAATCCCTCCTTAAACCTCGCCGCCTCTCTCTACCTCTCCCTCCTCCTTTAAGACGCTCCTTAAAACCTACCTCTCACCTGTCCTAATATCAGTGTCAAATTTTTTCTGCTCACGCTCCTGTGAAAAGCTTTGGAGTGTTTTACTATGTTAAAGGTGCTACAGAAAGGCAAGTTGTTGTTGCTGTAGAGGGGCATCATATGTCAGCCTGATTTTGTCCTTACTTGACATCTACACACATAGGGCTGGATTTTCAATGACCCATGGAGTCGGGTTTGGAGGCGGCGGGGGGGGGGGTTAAAGTTGCAGATTCGGGGGTCCCGACCCCATCCCGACTCCAACCCACCTCCATGCCAGTTTCGCTGGCAGCGGGTACCCGACCTGTGCTGAGACCCGACTCCCCGAGGCGGGAAGGGATTAGTGACAATTAACTACCTGTTAACAGGTAGTTAACAGGCTTTTTTTTGCATAATCCCTATTTTAAAAAGAAAAGTGTGGGCTTCCCGACAGGTGGCAACCACTCCAAGTTATTGGGGCGGACCGTGGGTCTGCAGGGGTTGGAGGGGTCGATATGTCCGGTGGGCAGGTGAATGATGGGTGCATGTGTGCAGAGGTAAGTGTGTAAGGTAAGTGCTAAGTGTTGGAAAAAGTTTTACTTACCTTAACTTCCTCCTGCAGGTGTCAGCCCTTCAGTTCTCGGGAGTTAGAAATCTCACCGGCACAGAAAGCAGAAAAGCCGTGATTCTGTCAAAAACTGCAGCCTTCTGTTTTCTGTGCTGGAATGATTTCTAACTCAGCCTGAGAGGAAGGACTGAAGTTAGAAATCATATTGTCAGTGTTTGACAGCTTCACAGAGCTGTCAAACGCTGATATTTCATCTGTCAAAAGCTCTTGACAGATGAAATGTCAGTCTGTGACGTCACCTGTTGCCGGGTGGCCCTTAATTGGCCTGCTGAGCCCACTGGGCGGGCTCAACAAGGTCAATCAAGGGAAAATACAGTGGGTTGGCCACATCTCGATGGAGGCGGGTTCACAAGCCAGAATGTGTGATTCACGACCCCAACCCGACCCCACATTCAAAATCCAGCCCATAATTTCTAGTAGGGGTTGGGGACGGTTGGTCAATGGATAGTGATCAGGAACTGGAACTCTGGCTGAATGAACACAGATTCCCTTTTGAAGGTTATTACTGAATCTGCTTCCGCCACTCGTTCAGGCAGCGCATTCCAGGTCACAACAACTCGCTGCGTAAAAATTGTTTTCCTTCTGCCGCCTCTGGTTCTTTTGCCAATGACCTTAACCCTGTGTCACTGGTTACCGACCTTGTTGCCACTGGAAACCTTTAATGCTCATCAAAGCGAGGGCAACAAAAAACTTGCGTTTCTATCGCGCCTTTCACGACCTCAGGACATCCCGTAAGAACATAAGAAATAGGAGCTGGAGTAGGCCATTCGGCCCCTCGAGCCTGCTCCGCCATTCAAGAAGATCATGGCTGATCTTCTACCTCATCTCCACTTTCCTGCACTATCCCCATATCCCTTGATTCCCTTAACATCCAAAAATCTGTCGATCTCTGTCTTGGATATACTCAACGACTGAGCTTCCACAGCCCTCTGGGGTAAAGAATTCCAAAGATTCACCACCCTCTGAGTGAAGAAATTTCTCCTCATCTCAGTCCTAAATGGTCGACCCCTTATTCTGAGACTGTGACCCCTGGTTCTAGACTCCACAGCCAGGGGAAACATCCTCCCTGCATCTACCCTGTCAAGCCCTGTAAGAATTTTGTAAGTTTCAATGAGATCACCTCTCATACTTCTAAACTCTAGAGAATGTAGGCCTAGTCTACTCAATCTGTCCTCATAGGACAATCCCCCCATCCCAGGAATCAGTCTAGTGAACCTTCGTTGCACTCCCTCTATGGCAAGTATATCCTTCCTTAGGTAAGGAGACCAAAACTGTACACAATACTCCAGGTGTGGTCTCACCAGGGCCCTATATAATTGCACTAAGACGTCTTTACTCTTATACTCAAATCCTCTTGTAATAAAGGCCAACATACCATTTTGCTTTCCTAATTGCTTGCTGTACCTGCATGTTAACTTTCAGTGATTCGTGTGCAAGGACACCCAGGTCCCTCTGAACACCAACATTTCCCAATCTCTCACCATTTAAAAAATACTCTGCTTTTCTATTTTTCCTACCAAAGTGGATAACTTCACATTTCTCCACATTATATTCCATTTGCCATGTTCTTGCCCACTCACTTAGCCTGTCTATATCCCCTTGAAGCCTCTTTGCATCCTCCTTACAACTTACATACCCATCTAGCTTTGTATCATCAGTGAACTTGGATATATTACATTTGGTCCCCTCATCCAAATCATTGATATAGATTGTGAATAGCTGAGGCCCAAGCACTGATCCTTGCGGTACCCCACTAGTTACAGCCTGCCAACCCGAAAATAACCCGTTTATTCCTACTCTCTGTTTTCTGTCCATTAATCAATGTTCAATCCATGCTAGTATATTACCCCCAATCCCATGAGCCCTAATTTTGTTTAATAACCTCTTGTGTGGCACCTTATCGAATGCCTTCTGAAAATCCAAATACACCACATCCACTGGTTCCCCCTTATCTATTCTGCGAGTTACAACCTCAAAAAAATTGAACAGATTCGTCAAACATGATTTCCCTTTCATAAATCCGTGTTGACTCTGCCCAATCCTATTATTATTTCTAAGTGCCCTGTTACCACGTCCTTAATAATAGATTCTAGCATTTTCCCTACTACTAATGTCAGACTAACTGGTCTGTAGTTCCCCGTTTTCTCTCTCCCTCCTTTTTTAAATAGTGGAGTTACATTTGCTACCTTCCAATCCGCAGGAACCATTCTAGAATCTATGGAATTTTGGAAGATGACAACCAATGCATCCACTATCTCTATAGCCACCTCTTTTAAAACCCTAGGATGTAGGCCATCAGGTCCAGGGGATTTATTGGCTTTCAGTCCCATTAATTTCTCCAGTACTATTTTTTTTACTAATACTAATTTCTTTCAGTTCCTCATTCTTGCTAGACCCTTGGTTCTCCACTATTTCCAGGAGTTTTTTTTGCATCTTCTACCATGAAGACAAACACAGTATTTGTTTAATTTCTCTGCCATTTCCTTATTCCCCATTATAATTTCTCCTGTCTCAGCCTGTAAGGGACCCATGTTTACTTTTGCTAATCTGTTCCTTTTTACATACCTGTCAAAGCTTTTACAGTCTGTTTTTATGTCTCTCGCTAGTTTACTCTCATATTCTATATTCCCATTCTTTATCAATTTCTTGGTCCTCCTTTGCTGAATTCTAAAATCCTCCCAATCCTCAGGCTTACTACTCTTTTTGGCAACATTATAAGCCTCTTCTGTTAATCTAATACTATCTTTAATTTCTCTTGTTAGCCACGGTTGGATCATTTTTCCCGTGGTGTTTTTATTCCTTAAGGGAATGTATATTCATTGCGTATTATGAATTATTTCTTTAAATATTTGCCATTGCTTTTCTACTGTCATACGTTTTAATCTGGTTTCCCAACCTACCTTAGCCAACTCGCCTCTCATACCTACGTTTAGGACCCAAGTTTCGGGCTTAACTAAATCACTCTCAAACTCAACATAAAATTCTACCATATTATGATCACTGCTCCCCAGAGGCTCCTTTACTACAAGGTTATTAATTAACCCTGTCTCATTGCACAGTGCTAGATCTAAAATAGCCAATTCCCTCATAGGCTCCTTGACATACTGATCTAGAAAACTATCTTGAATGCATTCCATGAACTCTACTTCTGCACTATTTCAGCAAATTTGGTTTGCCCAGTCTATATGAAAGTTAAAGACCCCCATGATTACTGTATTACCCTTGTAACATAAATCTCTAATTTCCTGATTTATACTCTGCCCGACACTACAACCACTGTTAGGGGGCTATAGACTACTCCTACTAATTGACGTAATAAAGACTCACTACGCACTTGAACATAAAGCAAGGCTTTAATCAACTTGTAACAAAACATGGAGGTCTAGTTAGCAGTCACTAGCTTCCTGTTTCCAGATTGTCTCTGCCCAAGGTGGGCCCATGCCTGAGTATTTATACTCCCTGGACGGCGCCCCAGCTGGCCGCCCAGTAGTACTTCCTGAGTTGTTACTTGCGATTTATAACATTCTTCCTCCCTAAAAGGTTTGGAAGTCCAGTCTTCCTTTAACGGACTAGGCGGACCAGAAATAGCCGCAGACGTTTAGCTCTCTGCTTGTGACTGGAAGGCACGTCTCCCCGGACCGTGTCCTGGTCCCTGGGTCGCTTGGCCCGTACCGGTAAGTCAGTAGAGTCCGCATCATCTTGATCATCCTGTGGAGGACTGGGAATATCATGACTCCGGGTGCGGGTCCCCACAGGTGCTGAGCTGGCCTCATCCCGGGTCGTGGCTGGAGATTGTCCGGCGTCCTGGTTTCGGGTGGCCATCCTACGGGGAGCGTCCAGCTCCCTGAGTTGATCCGGTAGCGTTGCCGGCAGATCCCCCGATGTCCCAGGCGGGGCGTCATTTTCATAGGGGTGC
This sequence comes from Squalus acanthias, assembly GCA_030390025.1. NCBI lineage: Eukaryota > Metazoa > Chordata > Chondrichthyes > Squaliformes > Squalidae > Squalus > Squalus acanthias. The sequence continues at coordinate 57,919,115 of CM059444.1, forward strand.
GGAGTGTTGATATCATTGTCGGGGGATCCTTCATCATTCGGGCCCGTGTGACCGGTTGGGCAGGGAGCCAGATCTCGGAGCGAGACGGTGGTCTCCCGGCCATCAGGGTACCGTACGTGCGCATACGTGGGGTTTACCTCCGTTAACTCCACCTCGTCAACGAGAGGGTCGTTTTTGGCAGACCGGACGAACCTCCGGAGTAGTACCGGGCCTGGAGCCACCAACCATGACGGTAGAGACGTCCCATGTGTAGAGCGACGCCGGAATTGGAAGAATCGCTCATGAGGCGTGACATTAGTAGATGTGGAGAGAAGAGACCTGATAGAGTGTAACGCGTCGGGGAGCACCGTTTCCCACTGCTGGTCCGGCAGGTTGCGTGACCTTAGTGCCAGACGGACAGCGTTCCAGATGATGGCATTGTATCGTTCAACCTGTCCGTTACCGATTGGGTGATATGGTGTCGTCCTACTTGAGGCGATTCCCCGTTGGGAGAGATAACTTTTAAGTTCACTCGACATAAAGGAGGGACCCCGATCAGTGTGGATAAAATTGGCCGTCCCGCAAAGGGAAAAGACCTGATCGAGGCATTTAATTACCGTAGAGGTAAGCATATTAGGGCAGGGGAAGGCGAAGGGAAAGCGTGAATACTCGTCCACCATCGTAAGTAGGTAGGTGTTCCTTGTCGACGAAGGCAATGGCCCTTTAAAGTCTATGCTGAGCCTCTGCATAGGCTGCATTGCATGTATGAGTAAGCCATCTGATGGACGAAAGAATTGTGGTTTCAATTCTGCACAAATCCTACAGGAGGAGCATGTTTTCTTTACGTCCTCGGTTGAAAATGGTAGATTTTTGGAGCGCACAAAGTGCAACATGCGGGTCACACCAGGATGGCATAAGTCCATATGCAAATCCGCCAGAGTCGACGTTGACATTGAGGAGCAAAATGCCCGTGTGAAGGTATCTGGGGCCACGTTCTGTTTGCCGGGTCGGTAACAGATAGTATATCCAAAGGCAGCCAGCTCCATCCTCCAGAGTTGAATTTTATTATTTTTGATTTTCGTGCGCCTCCGGTTATCCAACATGAAGGCCACAGAGCGCTGGTCAGTTATAAGCGTAAAATGACGCCGAGCAAGAAAATGACCCCATTGGCGTACAGCCTCGATGATGGCCGTAGACTCCTTCTCGACGGGGGGGTAATGGAGCTCGCTACCCTGCAAGGTTCTGGATAGGAATGCCACGGGTCGGCCACCTTGATTCAAGGTAGCGGAGATCGCCACCTCCGATGCATCGCATTCGACCACAAAAGGAAGATTTTCGTCAATGGAGCGAAGCGTGGCTTTCTCCAGCTGTCGTTTGAGGAGGTTGAAGGCAGAAATAGCCGTAGCTTCCAATGGAAAAGACTTCGCATGGAGCAGGGGCTGTATTTTATCGGAGAAGTGTGGTATCCATTTTGCGTAATAAGCAAACATGCCAAGTGCCCGACGAAGAGAGCCGAGGTTCGTCGGGGGAGGGAGCTCCTGAAGTGGACGAAGTCGCTCTGGGTCCGGTTTAATAACACCGTTGCCCACCCAGTAGCCAAGAATGTTCACCGATGGCACCGACTTCACCGATTTGGATTTGTTTAACGTTAAGTGGCGACGGCGGAGTACGTCAAAAAATCTCTGAAGATTAGCGTCATGCTCCTTTTGATCATGGCCGGCAATAGTGATATTGTCTAAATACGGAAAGGTATCCGTCAAGTTCTCTTGCCGGACTAGGCCATCCATGGCCCGTTGGAAGACGGCCACCCCATTGGTGACCCCGAATGGAAGGCGGCGAAACTGGAAAAGCCGACCATTGGCCTCAAAGGCCGTATACTTCTTGTCGGAGTCTTGCAGTGGCACCTGATGGTACGCGCTTTTTAAATCGAAAGTCGAGAATACCTTGTATTTGGCAAGGTTGTTGACCATGTCATCTATGCGTGGCAGCGGGTAGGCATCCAGATCGGTATATAGATTAATAGTCTGCGAATAATCGATACACAGACGTTTTTTATGTTGTTTTAAGGGATTCCTCACGATGACGACCTGAGCCCGCCAGGGAGATGAACATGGCTCGATAATACCGTTGACTAAAAGGCGAGAGATTTCCGCCTCAATAAACGCTCGATCCTCTTGGCTAAAGCGCCGCGATTTGGTGGCTATGGGTTTACAGCGGGGGGGAAGATTGGCAAACAGGGAGGGTTCACCGAGTAAGGCCGCCGAGAGTGCACAAAACGGCACCTTAGAAATGGTAAGCTCCGGCCTTGACCCTCCAAACTCAAAAGTGATCTTCTTGTGCTGCTTCTGGAAGTCCTGTCCCAGAAGCACATCGCTGCATAAGTTTGCGAGTACTCCAAGCCGGGTGGAGAGATACGTGCGGCCGTTGAGGATGAGATTGACCAGACAGAAGCCAGAAGAATTGGTGGTCAGAGTCGTCAGAGCCATTGCAATCTCCCTGTCCGAGGGATAAATGTGCAGTTTTAACCTGTTGACAGCCCGCTTACTAATGAAGCTGTCAGAGCTGCAGGAGTCGATTAGCGCGCTTAGAGTGTGCCCATTTACTGAAACCTTCGTGGCTGCATGGGACAAACTTTGGGGAAAAACAGCCGTGATGGGAGGAGGGGCAATTTTCCCTTCGGCAACTGTAGCCTTAACAGTAGTTCTTGGGGGAGGAGCAGCTCCATAGATAGCAGCTGTGAAGCTAACAGGAGCTCTCGACCGGTATACTTTAGAGGAGTGGCCTTTCTTGTTAGCAAAGGCCCGTGACTGGCATACCTTGGAAAAGTGTCCTTTCTTGCTGCAATGATTGCAGGTCACATTACGAGCCGGGCAAAATTTTCTGTGATGGCACGCCCCTCCACAAAAGAAACACTTTCTTCCTAATTGCCAGGATGCTGCTAGGGCGGGGTCGTCATCAGCGAAGGCCTCTAGGGTAGGGTCGTCGTCTGTTAGAGTAGAGTCAACATCAGTGGGGGCATCCGCCCGAGACCTACCGAAAGACTCATTAAAGGAGATAGCCGCCGCCCGTGCACGTGGTGGGAGATAAGTGTCTGCATTTTTCTTGGCCAAGTCCAAGGAACACGCCTGGTCATAAGCAGCCCGTAAATTGAGGGTTTTATTTTCCAGCAGGCGCTGACGTATAAAAGGGGACGTGATTCCATTGATAAAGGAATCGCGGATTAGTTCCTCTTGATACTGTTCAGCTGAAACTGCTTTAAGGTTACAATCCTTGCTGAGCCTGCGAAGTTTCTGGAGAAATTCATCGAGTGATTCCCCAGGCTGCTGCCGAGTTGTGGCCAGTAGGTGTCGAGCAAAGATTTCATTTGGGGACTTGACATATAGCTGCTGTAAGATTTCGATAGCAGTGTCATAGTCTATACAGTCCTCAATATAATCATACACATGAGGAGACACGTAGTTGATAAGCATTCGTAACTTATTAGGGACATCCGCCCCACATTCTTCAAGAAAGTTGCTAAAGGTACGAAACCAATGCTTCCATACCTTCGCTCCCGCAGGTGCATTCGGGTCCAGGTTGAGACGAGCGGGTCTAAGGAGTTTTTCCATGATGGATCAGTTTCTTGCCCAAGTTCCCTTCTGTGGTTCGAGTTGCAGCTGGTTGTTCCGAATCACCCAAAGCGTGGAGACGATATCAAGTTGATTAAATTGACGTAATAAAGACTCACTACGCACTTGAACATAAAGCAAGGCTTTAATCAACTTGTAACAAAACATGGAGGTCTAGTTAGCAGTCACTAGCTTCCTGTTTCCAGATTGTCTCTGCCCAAGGTGGGCCCATGCCTGAGTATTTATACTCCCTGGACGGCGCCCCAGCTGGCCGCCCAGTAGTACTTCCTGAGTTGTTACTTGCGATTTATGACACTAATGTTTTCTGCCGCTTGTTGTTTCTTAGCTCCACCCAAACTGATTCTACATTTTGTATTTCTGAGCCAAGATCCTTCCTTTCTACTGTCTTTATTCCCTCCTTTATTATCAGGGCTACCCCTCCTCCTTTTCCATTCTGCCGGTCTCTTCTAAAAGTCAAAAACCCTGCAATATTTAGTTCCCAACCTTGGTCACTCTGCAACCACGTCTCTGTAATGGCTCTTAAATCAAACCCATTTATTTCTATCTGCGCTATTAAGTCATCTATTTTGTTGCGAATGCTTCGTGCATTCAGATATAGTACCTTTAGCTTTAACTTTTTTCTATTTTTCCCTGATATCACTTTAGTCACTAATGCCCTATTACCTTTATTAATCTTTCTGCCCCTTCCTGACCCACTCTGCTTATCTTTACCCAGGTCACTACTCTGCTCTACAGCCTTGACATTTCTCTTACTGCTTTTGAATTTACCCTTTCCAGAATCCTCCCACAGCACTTTACAGCCAATGAAGTACTTTTGAAGTGTAGTCACTGTTGTAATGTAGGAAACGAGGCAGCTAATTTGCGCACAGCAAGCTCCCACAAACAGCAATGTGAAAACGACCAGATCCCTTTTTGTTGTTGCTGATGTTGGTTGAGGGATAAATATTGGCCAGGACACCAGGGAGAACTCCCCTGCTCTTCTTCAAATATTTCCATGGGATCTTTTATGTCCACCTGAGAGGGCAAACGGAGCCTCAGTTTGTCTCATCCGAAAGACAGCCCCTCTGACAGTGCAGCACTCCCTCAGTACGGCAGACTGGTTTAACGCTGGGAAATGGGAATGGAACATTTTCCATTTCACGCACCCAGTGTAGAACCTTGCACTCCTAGTTGCTTCGACACTGCCCGAACACACCTCAGCCCCAACCTCAGAAGAGCACCCCCCTACTGAACCAGTGTGGCATTTGTTCCAATTCTCACACCAACCATCTTTAGGCCTGACTGAGTGGCATTGCTAATGGCAGATTTGTACCGTAGGCCTATGCTCACTAGCAGGATCGAGGCTAACAACAGGATCGAGGCTAACTAAACTCATTTGATATAAGACGCTTACAGCCAGCAGATAGTCATCGCATCTGGGCTAGATTTGAATCTAGGTCCCTGAAGTAAAATGCAAGCCTTGATTTTAACACCCCTCCCCCCCACCGCCCCCACCCACCAACTCCCGAGGGGCAAGAAATGGTCGGGTGAGGGGTTAAATTTTGAAAATCGAGATCCTGCCTTCAACTCGCCGTAATATTAACGATGGTGATTCAGGCCATCGCTAAAGGCAGATGGGGGCCTACTAAACTACTTAACGTACGTAATATTAACGTCAAGCCACGGGGAAGCCTGCAGCCCTGCCGCAGAAACATGGCAGGAGGAGCCAACTGGCCAGAAGAGGCCAAGGTAAGTTTATGACATTTCCATCGTTTTGAATTCCTCGTGGGCCAGGAGGAGTGGGAGCGCACTCCCCAGTTCCCCCCACCCCAACCCCATCCCCCCAGCGCACCCCACCACCACCCCCGCCCCCCAGCCCCCCCCACCCCAAACCCATCCCCCCAGTTTCCCCCACCCCAACCCCATCCCCCCAGCAGCCCCCACCACCACCCCCGCCCCCCAGCCCCCCCACCCCAACCCCATCCCCCCAGTTCCCCCACCCCAACCCCATCCGCCCAGCAGCCCCCACCACCACCCCCGCCCCCCAGCCCCTCCCACCCCAACCCCATCCCCCCAGTTCCCCCACCCCAACCCCATCCCCCCAGCCCCCCCCACCCCAACCCCATCCCCCCAGTTCCCCCACCCCAACCCCATCCCCCCAGTTTCCCCCACCACCACCCCACCCCCCAGCCCCCCCACCCCAACCCCATCTCCCCTACCACCCTCCCCCCCCCATCTTCCCCACATCCCCCACCCCCCCAGTAATCCTTGGGCCTCCCCAGCCAAAACTCAATGCCTTTTTACCTCCTCCTGCGATGGTGCGTTAAATGGAAAATTAATCACCAGAAATTCAGTCCAGTGCTTGGCTGCAGCAAGGAAGACTGGCAACCAACCTTTACTGGGCTGCATTGAGGATGAGCGGGGGAGAGAGAGAAAGAAAAAAAGAAAGAAAAGAAAGAGAGACTGTTAAAGAGACAGACCACATCAGACCAGCCATCGTGTATAACGGGCAAATCGTGTTCACACGAACATGCCCGCTATAAGGGGTGGGGACTGTAGCAACATTATGATTTGAACTATATCTTTATTTTAGTTTAATTAGAGTTCATGTTTAATTATATTGGTGGTACCTCCTCAGTTTGAAGGGGGGCACTTGTGCAGGTGCCTTTCTGTTAGTAACCCTGCATTAACCCTACTGGTTTATTTTAAAATAGGCTGCACCAAATCCTGTTACGGTTGGACTGCCTTAATTTAGGCTGAAGTTCAAAAAGTTGACCCCAAATATGCGCCATGAAGAGATTTCTCTGTTAAGCGCCATTAGAGGCGGAGTGAATTATAACCAGAGCACAGAACCCAATTGTAAAATACTTTCACCCGAGGAAACCTAGTTTGAATTATTAAATGGCAAATGCCGTGGACTTCTGGCACAAAATGCGGCCAGTTCTCACACTATTCTTATTGCAACACCACTCCCTCAAGATCCAAAAAATAGTCAACAAGGAAACTGAAGCCAAGATTCACAAAATATATCTAAACTGATGGATACATTCTAATCTCTATGGTTTAAGATGCACAGATCCACCGGTCTAACGTACTGGCAGAAATCATTGAACCGTTCAGCACAGAAAGAGGCCATTCGGCCCATCGTGCCTGTGTCGGCTCTTTGAAAGAGCGATCCACTTAGTCGCACGCCCCCCTGCTCTTTCCCCAGAGCCCTGCAATTTGTTCCATTTTACATATGATCCAATTCCCTTTTGAAAGTTACTATTGAATCTGCTTCCACCGCCCTTTCAGGCCGTGCATTCCAGATCGTTAACAACTCGCTGCGTAAAATAAATTCTCCTCATCTCCCCCCTGGTTCTTTTGCCAATTATCTTAATCTGTGTCCTCTGGCTACCCTACCGACCCTCCTGCCAGTGGAAACAATTTCTCCTGATTTACTCTGTCAAAGCCTTTCATGATTTTGAACACCTCTATTAAACCTTAACCACCTCTGCTCTAAGCAGAACAATCCCAGCTTCTCCAGTCTCTCCGCGGAACTGAAGGAATTCCAGACCTGGACATCTGGATGTAGGCCCATCAGCTGATGCATCCTAGATCATTTTTTTTTAAATAAGGGAACGTTGCAGGTGAGTTGCAAACAGCTGGGGTGGGGTAGGGAAGTCTGAAATGGGCCCCGTGTGGCCATTGACTTGTGCAAGAGCCTACTCATGTAACACAGAGCAGTCTCCGCCCATCCGCCCTACGGTGCAGAAAGCAACTCTCCGTGCCCTTTACTTCTGCTGCAAAGAAACATATGCGATTCATTTTGTGATCTGGTTTCAGTACACATCGCCTGCCCCAGGCATTGCAACACATCCATTTCCACAATAAGAGTTTCTTCGTCCCACAGTGTCTTAGGTTTCCAGATGTTTTTCCCAATGAGATCTGCAGCCACTTTTTGTTTGTTTCGCAATTGTACAATAAGAGTCTCATGGTATGAAATCATAGAATCGCCATTCAGCCCAGCGCGCCTGTGCCGGCTCTTCCAAAGAGGTGCAGAAAAGATTTACGAGAATGATTCCAGGGATGAGGGACTTCAGTTACGTGGATAGTCTGGAGAAGCTGGGGTTGAGAGGAGATCTGATGGAGGTGTTCAAAATCATGAGGGGTCTGGACAGAGTAGATAGAGAGAAACTGTTCCCATTGGCGGAAGGGTCGAGAACCTGAGGACGCAGATTTAAAGTGATTGGCAAAAGAAGCAGAGGCGACATGAGGAAAAACCTTTTTACGCAGCGAGTGGTTAGGATCTGGAATGCACTGCCTGAAAGGGTGGTGGAGGCAGATTTAATCGTGGCTTTCAAAAGGGAATTGGATAAGTATCTGAAGGAAAAAAAATTGCAGGACTATGGGGAAAGGCCGGGGGAAGTGGGACTAGCTGAAGTGCTCTTGCAGAGAGCCGGCACGGGCTCTACAGGCCGAATGGACTCCTTCCGTGCTGTAACCATTCTATGATTCTATAAGAGCTATCCAATTAGTCGCACTCTCTCCTGCTCTTTCCCCATAGCCCTGCAAATTTTTCCTTTTCAAGTATTTATCTAATTCCCCCTTTTTGAAAGTTACCAATGAATCTGCTTCCACCGCCCTTTCAGGCAGCGCATTCTAGATAACAGCCAACATAACAAAAACAGATTATCTGGTCGTTATCACATTGCTGTTTGTGGGAGCTTGCTGTGCGCAAATTGGCTGCCGTGTTTCCCACATTACAACAGCAACTCCACTTCAAAAGTACTTCATTGGCTGTAAAGTGCTTTGAGATGTTTGGTGGTCGTGAAAGGCGCTATATAAATGCAAGTCTTTCTTTCTTTTCAGATTTACCACATATTATTAAGATATCAACAACAACTTGCATTTTACATTGCGCCTTTAATGTTGTAAAATGTCCCAAGGCGCTTCACAAGGAAAATTGGACGCTGAGCAAAAGAAGGAAAGGTTAGGAGGGGTGGCCAGAAGGTTGGTCAAAGAGGTGCATCTTAAAGGAGGAGAGGGAGGTAGAGAGGCGGAGGGGCTTAGCAAAGTAATGACAGAACATCAGGAAGGGACTCAGATTTATTTAGCACCTTATCACATCTCTCGGGATATTCCAAAGCACTGCACAATGAATTGAGGTGCCTGTTGTTAGGTAGACAAGCGCAGTCATTTTATGCACAGCAACTTCCTGTAGCAGTTCACGTCTTTCGGATGAGGCGTTAAACCAAGGCGTAAAAGATCCCACGGCCACTATTTCGAAGAAGAGCAGGGGAGTTATCCCCGGTGTCCTGGCCAATGTTTATCCCTCAATCAACATCATTAAAAACAGATACTTCATTGACTGTAAAGCGCTTTGGGACGTCCTGAGGTTGTGAAAGGCGCTGTAGAAATGCAAGTTTTTCTTTGTTATTTTTTTTTAACCATTTAGAAAAGACTTCAGAGCTTAAAAACTTGCGCTCTTCATTGCGGAGTCGTTTTGAACTAATTACATGGAGCTGTTAATCATACAAACACTTCCAGGGCGCAGGTAACAGCCAGGGAAGCTTCCTGTACTTGACTATGGCTGCAAAGTTATATCAATTGTGATGCATCGTCCTCCTCAAAAGAAAATAAACTTTAAAATATAGCTTTGTCAGTTATGAAGTCCAACATTTCCAGTGGTCATGGTTCAAAGTCACTAACAGCCGAGTGCTAATCTCTGCCATTCCCTGTTGTTTGGGTAGTGGACTTGTTAATCGTTCCGTTAACCTTTTCCATTTAGAGGCCCCACTTGCTGTTCTGGCTCGCTGTGATTGATTATTGCCCAAGGTCTTTTCTTCAGTTCCACTCTCTTGTGGCTGTAGTTTGTTTTCTGTGGACTGGCTGGGCAGCTCTCAACATCTCACAGAATATTATCGAATGATAGAATGACACAGCACAGAAGGAGGCCATTCGGCCCATCGTGCCTGTGCCGGCTCTTTGAAAGAGCGATCCAATCAGTCCCACACCCTGCCCTGTCCTCGTAGCCCTGCACTTTCCCCCTTCAAGTATTTATAAAATTCCCTTTTGAAAGCTATTATTGAATCTGCTTCCACCGCCCTTTCAGGCAGTGTGTTATAAAAGTTTAGCATAACTTCCTTGTTTTTGTACACTATGGGGGGAATTTTGCCAGCCCTGGGGAGGCGGGTATGGAGGCGGGACTGCCGGGAAAATGGCAGAAACTGGGAGCGGGTACCGACCCCGCCCCCAACCCGCCTCCGTGCCATCTTCCCGGGAGGCGGGTCCCCGAGTCGTGCAGGGACCCGTCTCCTCGAGGCGGGAAGGGGATTACAGCCATTTAACTGCCTGTTAACAAGTAGTTAACAGGCAGTTAAGAGGATTATCCCCATTTTACCCCTGCAAGTGCGGGCTTCCCGACGGCTGCGAACCTCGCCAGGGTCAGCGAGGCGAGCAGTGGGTCTGCGGGGGTGAGAGGGGTCGAAAAGTGCGCTGTGGAGGTGAGTGATGGGTGCAAGTGTGGAGAGGTAAGTATGAGAGGTGAGTGTAAAGTGTTAGAAAAAGTTTCCATACCTTTGTTTCTTCCTGCAGGCTTCAACCCTTGGGGATCCGGAGGTTCCTCATCTCAACGGTAGAGATGACAGAATGGCTGCTGCATTCTCAGATGCAGCAGCCATCTGATTTCTGCTGAGGAAAGAGATTTGGTGAGTCTTCAGTATAAGGGCTCACCTTAGAACAGAGATTGTCAGTGTGTGACAGTTTCTCAAAGCTGTCAAACGCTGACAATTCATCCGTCAAAAATTTTTGACAGATGAAACATCATACGCTGACATCCTCTGTCACCGGCTTTCCCTTAATTGGCCGGCTAAGCCCGCAGGGCGGGCTTAACAAGGTCAATCAAGGGAAAATAGTGTGGGTTGGCCGGACGTCAATGGGGGAGGGACTAAAACCCGAAAACCAGCAGTCCCGCCCCTTGACAAAATCCAGCCCTTTGCCTCTGTTTATAAAGCCAAGGATCCCATATGCTTTTTAAACAACCTTCTCAACTTGTCCTGCTACCTTCAAAGATTATGGGGGGTTAAATTGGAAAAACGGGCACGGGGGCTCGAGATGCGCGATTAACCCGCGCCCGTTGATTGCAACGCAGGCAGGACGCCAACTTCGTGCTGCCTGCTCACTTCCATGATTGCTGCGTGCAGCCAGCGTTCTCCGCGCTGCTTGTTGGCTGCACACATCAGCAGGGGGCCCAATATCGTGAGTGCCGAGCACTACTTAAAGCTGGCCTGCACCTCTTAAAGGGCGGTGCATTATGGCTGCTGGTGATGCGGAGATCATTCTGAGTATTGTGACGTGGAAGATTCAACAATGGCTGACCATGGGAGAGAGCGTGCACCAAGGTTTTCGGACGCTGCACTGGAGGTCTTGGTGGAAAGAAGGAGAGATGTCCTATATCCTCTGTGGGGCTGGAGGCCCTCCAGACACATGCTCTGAAGGCAGTGGCAAAAGATAGCGGTGGAGGTCAATGCCACCAGGAGTGTTGCTCCAAGGTACTAGATGCAGTGCAGGAAGAAGTTTAATGATCTCACACGAGTTGTCATATCCTACCAACTGCCCCACAAGCCCCCATCACTCATCTATCAACAATCTCTATCAATCAGGACTCATTGATATGCTTTACCTCACACTTAGCACTGTTGCAAGCCTCGCATCCTCATCTCACAGCTTGCACATACTGGCAGCTATTCAACCATGACAGCCACATCGCCCCCAAACATATTGCACCACACTCACTGACACACTTCCCACTTTCTTGCAGGGGAAGGTGGCGTACATCCGGAGGCAGCATGAACTAACCGGAGGGGGAGAGTCGCGCCTGCATGTTCTAACCCCCATGGAGGAGACGGTGCTGGCCATTATGGGAAGGGCCATTGCAGAGGCTGTGGCCACCGGCGGGTCTGAAGCCATTGAAGATGAGGGTCTCCGCACACCTAATCCTCCTTCTCTCATCCTTCAATCTCTTCTGACTCACAAGCTGCAGATGGCGTAAACGCACACTTCTTACTTTCTCCTCTCCCCTCACCACAACCCAACCCTTGTCCCTTTTTCAGTCAGATACTCAATAACTGGAACCTGCCCAGGCAATGTGGGAAGAGCAAGAAGAAAGTGAAGATAAAAGGGCACCGTCACTCAATTTCACAGCTGCAGCCACCAGCTCAGATACTGACACTGCGTGTAATTTAGAGGATAGGATCAAGGTGGGATCTGCACGTGGTGAGACGCCGGGCACAAATGTGCTGGAGCCAGGGCTGGGGGAAAGGATAGTGCAGGTGCCAGCTCCCGGAGGGCACACAGAAATGCCTCCTCCCTCTTCCAGCAGCTTGTCCTGCTCTGTGGCAGCTGTGGCTCAGTGGGTAGCACCCTCGCCTCCGAGTCAGAAGGTTGTGGGTTCAAGTCCCACTCCAGAGAGTTGAGCACAAAATCTAGGCTGACACTCCAGTGCAGTGCTGAGGGAGTGCTGCACTGTCAGAGATGCCGTCTTTCAGATGAGACGTTAAACCGAGGCCCCATCTGCCCTCTCAGGTGGACGTAAAAGAGCCCATGGCACTATTTCGAAGAAGAGCAGGGGAGTTATCCCCTGTGTCCTGGCCAATATTTATCTCTCAATCAACATCACAAAAACAGATAATCAGGTTGTTATCACATTGCTGCTTGTGGGAGCTTGCTGTGCGCAATTGGCTGCCGCATTTCCCACATTACAACAGTGACTACACTCCAAACAGTACTTCACTGGCTGTAAAGTGCTTTGAGACGTCTGGTGGTCATGAAAGGCGCTATATAAATGCAAGTCTTTCTTTCTCTGCATGGCCCCTGCTCATTCTCCCAGTCATGCTCAATGCCAAGAGGAAGCCCTACTAGGCCACCCATGTCTGGAAGCAACTGGTTTGTCCACAAGCCTTTAAGTCACCAAAAACGTCCTTCAACACCAGCCTGTACTACCTGTAGACTATTGAAACTTAAACAAGTCTGGTAAAGCTCCCAAAATGCGTAGAATTGCAGCAACAGCCAAAAGAAATAATCCAGCGACTAACCTGTAAGTAGTTGATGATCCCTTTAAATAGCGCTGGGGGGACAGCGGGGGATCCTTAATGCCGTTTAACATCATGTTCAGCTTTGGAAGGTTAAGAGAGAGCGTAAGTTGGAGCGAGGAGCTCCAAAATGTCAGCGCTGGCGTCAAATCAGCATGTCTGCCTGCTCTGCATGCTGACGTCGGTCGTTAGGTGGGTGCACGCAAACCCCTTTACAAATATGGCGTCCGGCGCACTTCCCGTCGGAAGTGTCTGCGCGCACAGCGGACGCCATTTTTGTAGTTTAAGAGGCCTCGTAACACCCAAAATCTGGCACTACAGAGCCCAATTCTGCCCCCAGTGTGCGTGCACCCCAGGTCTCTCTGTTCCTGCACCCTCATTAAAGTTGCACCATTTAGCTTTTGTTGCCATTGTTCTTACCAAAATGTATCACTTCACACTGCTCTGCGTTAAATTGCATCTGCCACGTGTCCGCCCATTTTACCAGTCTGTCTCTGCCCTCCTTAAGTCTATTACTAATCCCCTCACTCTTTGCTACATTTCTGAGTTTTGTGTCATCTGCAAACTTTGAAATTACGTCCTGTAAAGCCCAGCCCAGGTCAGTAATATATAACCGACCTCTCAGGTCTTTCCACAAATGATGTTTCGGTTTTGCTCCGGTCTCTCTGGTTCCTCAAAAAGATCCTTCCAACTTCAGTTCTTACCTTGTAGGTTCTGATATCCACTCGCTGTTGCCCTTTTACAATAGCGAAATGCTGCGGATGCTGGAAATATGAAATAACAACAGAAAATGCTGGAAACACTCAGCAGGTCAGGCAGCATCTGTGGAGAGAGAGAAACAGAGTCAACGTTTCAGGTCTGTGACCCTTCGTCAGAACTGGAAAAAGTTAGAGATGGAACAGGTTTTAAGCAGGTGTAGAGGTAGGGAAAGGGAGGGGGAGGGGAGGAAAGAACAAAAGGGACGGTCTGTGATAGGATGGAAGGCAGGAGAGATTAAATGTTGCAAATGGGGGATGGCAGAATCATCAACAGCTGCCGTGTGAAAAAATAGGGGCAGAGGTTATGGTCTGAAATTGTTGAACTCGATGTTGAGTCCAGAAGGCTGTAAAGTGCCTAATCGAAAGATGAGGTGCTGTTCCTCGAGCTTACCTTGAGCTTCATTGTGTGAAGGGAAGGGTAGTGGTAGGATTTTTTTTCCCAGGGCCTTTTTGGTATTTGGTAGCTAACAAGTGGCTCCTTTCACTGTTGGTTTGAAGCAGTTGGCATATCTCATACTTTGCTCTGTTACATCTTCAATCCTTCGTTCATCAGAGGCCAGTTACAGCAGGAGCGTGCTGGAGGGGCCTAAGTTTCCGACCCCAGTGTCAATTTGTAGTTTTGAAGATGCAGCAACATTTTCTAGAGCCTTTTGTCTCACTAATGAGTCTCTTACGGAATAGTTTCAAACGATCATGTTCCAGAATAATTTTCATTCCAACGACATACCACTGGAACTTGGCCAAACCACGAAACAATGGCTACAAGTTCTTTTTCAATCTCAGCACAACTTATTTCTCCTTCCATTAGAGATCAAGGCCGAAGCCACAGGCACTGGGCGAATTCCCGGTCCTCTCTCAAATGCGTCACACTGGGGAAGTACATAGTTATTGATGGCAAAGCATTTGAGTACTCGAGCCTTCTTGACCTCTTGCGGACATTTCTCATGCTGACAGCCCCCATGTGATGTCAACTTCTTCCTTCAGTAGAACATGAAGAGAAGCATTTCCCAGTGTCAGCCGTGGCTCCGTGGGGAGCACGCTTGCCTCCGAATCAGGAGGTCGTGGATTCGTAGTCCCACTCCAGAGACTTGAGCACTAAATCTAGGCTGACACTCCAGTGGAGTGCTGCTCTGTCAGAGGTGCTGTCTTTTGGATGAGACGTTAAACTGAGGCCCCGTCTGCCCTCTCGGGCGGACGTAACAGATCCCCATCAGTACTCGTTCGAACAAGAGCTGGGGGAGCTCCGCACGGTGTCCTGGCCAACATCACAAAAACTGATTATTTGGCTTGATTTAAACGTCATTTATTTCATTGCTGTTTGTGGGAGCTTGCTGTGCACAAATTGGCTGCCACGTTTCCAACAGAAAACGTGATGTGATTGGTGTGACTTTGTTATATGACAAAAAAAATAATTGAGGTAACTGAGACGGCACCTCCGACAGTGCAGCACTCCCTCAGCACTGCACTGGAGTATCAGCCTGGATTTTTGTGCTCAAGTGTCATGGAGTGGGACTTGAACCCACAACCTTCTGACGCAGAGGCGAGAGCGCTGCCCACTGAGCCATGGCGGAGTCCTGATTAAGATAAACAAGACACTGTGCAACTCTTCACCCGCGCTATAGACTTTTCAATGGGGCAGACACTTTCAAATCAGATCCATTCTAAAATGAGCAATATTTTAAAATCAAAGAATTTAGCAGCACAGGTGGAGGCCTATCTCTGAAAGAGCTATCCACTCAGTCCCATTCCCCTGGCCCTTGCCCCATAGCCTTTCAAATTTTTCTTTTTCAAATATTTAGCCTGAATTGGCCAATTCGGAATAGTTTGCATTGCAAAGAAAGTTTGAAACCTCCTTGTACTGTTATGGTTCAGTCCCGCAGCACATTTTACTGAGCCTGAATTGTACTGACTCCCCAATTACACAGATCCCGAGGAGCAGGGAAGTTCTCTGCCAGGGAGACTTTGATCCCGATAATAAACCTCCTCCCCACCCCACCCCTCCCCCACCCGGCCCATTTAAAATGGAGAACGTGTCCCCAACATGCTACGCGGCAGATATCGCGGCATCCGAGTGTCCCGTCATGGAGAGGCGGGACACTCATAAACGTCGCTGGGTCAACTTCACCACACGGACTGCAGCGGTTCAAGAGGGCAGCTCACCACCACCTTCTCAAGGGTAATTAGGGATGGGCAATAAATGCTGGTCTTGCCAGCGACGCCCACATCCCAGGAACGAATAAAACATTTTTTAAATCGGGCTCCCACAGTGCAATTGTAGGATCCATTCCTCCCCCCCACCCCCCAACGGTAAAAATTGGACTATGAATAATAAAAACCCAGAACTGCACAGCCCGCAAAAAGAGCTGGGCAATAAAGGGTTAATTCAGACATTGCGGCTGAATTGCTGTACGAAGGTTTTCTGTCTCGGGAAGATACAAGAACATTTGCATATTAATTTACCTTAAGGGGTCACATTGTTAAAGAAGCGCACCTTGGACCCTGGCTCCAGAAAAGCTGGTATCAGTGCAGGCCTGGACAATGGGCCGGGCCCTGAACCATTTGAATACGAATGCGAACAGAAACCAACAATTAGCATATGCAGTCACCTTGGGAAGGTTGCATTGTCAGAAAGGAGCTCAATACAGACAGTCGGTGCCCAAGTAATCAATGGACAATACGAGGGACAATTAGCCATCAAGAGTTCTCTGCTCGAGACACTCACACATTTTGATACGGCCATCGTGTGCACAGGAGGGGACAGGAAATGTGTTTCAAGATATTGCAAGTTGGTTTTGGGTATAAAAAACAAAGCCACTTCGAAGAGACGGCGTGGGGAGCTAATGCAAGAACAGCGAGCAGAAAGATTCGGGCCTACAATCAACTCCAGGAGACAGCCAATCGGGAGTGGTGATCGTATGTTTCAGTCAAATCATAGAGGGGGCTTTGTGATTGAGTCTGAGTAAGTTTGTAAGTTTCCGTCAGATCGCAATAAGGGTTTTGTGATTGAGTCTGGGTAACTTTATATGTAACAGTCAAATCGCGGACGGGTTTAACTGTGTCATATCGTCTCGATGCAAATGACCCTTGCGTAGGGGTTTGTATTTTGGGGTTGTTAGTCTAATATAAATCGTAGGGATTTACACTGGGGAGCTAATTGTGTGTGTGTGTGTTCAATAAACGAATGAATCAAAGGTTGAGCCAAAACCCTGTGCCGTGTGTATTTTGTTCTTATAAATCCTGAAATCCAAGAACTGTATGTATGGGAGAAAACCCCTTACACAATTGGAAGCCCAATTTTAAACAATTTAAAACTCACTGCCGCTGCGCGGGTTTCCCGAGCCCTGGGGAGGTGGGAGTTGCCGGCTCCACAAGGAAAGTGCCTCTTCCAGAACTCCTAGTGGGCCAGAAGGAGCAGGAGTGCTTCCCCCCTGGCTCCTCAAGGAAGCCTTCGGCCTCCCTCTGCCACGATAGCTGACCTCCTTCCACCACCCCCCACCCCCTTACCCCGCAGCCCCGATGGCCTCTCGCTCCCTCTCGTGCCAATGGCCTATCATTCCCTCCAGCCCCAGTCGCCTCTCTCTCCCTCCTGCTGCTGGAATTCAGTCCCGCCCGCCGGTCAGGCTCTTGATTTGGGCGGCTGCCAAGCAGGCAGCGGATCCAAAAAAATGATCATGGGGTCTTGCCGTTAAGTTCGGCAGGGCCTCCACGTCCCTGGCCTTGCCAGGTTCTTGGACTGTTTCCTGCCTCACCTGTGCCCTCCCCTTTGTAACTGCGAGCTGCTTTATATCGAGACAAATTTCTTTTCCCTGAATGATAAGTTTTTGGGAAACTCCTTACAGACTGTGATTTCATAGAATCAAAGAATGATACGGCATAGAAGGAGGCCACTCGGCCCATTGTGCCTGTGCCGGCTCTTTGAAAGAGCTATTCAATTAGTCCCGCTCTCATGCTCTTTCCCCATACCCCTGTAAATTTTTCTTTTTCAAGTAGAGATCCAATTCCCTTCTGAAAGTCACTATCTCCCTGAGGGACTTGCACATTTCGCTGTTGCTACAGGTATATTATTATGGTCAGGGTCAAAGGTTGCGCAGAGTGAGGCAGGATGTGGCGGTGGGTTAACCAGTGCCCTCTGACCTCTGGTTTGAATGTCGGTTCAAAAGCCCCTTTCTCCCTGGCAACTGCATGTGATGTGTGTGAAATGAGTTTCGGCAGTGTCAAGCCAACCTAGGGTTGCCAACTCTGGTCGGACGTATTCCTGGAGCTTTCATCACATGACCTCCCGCCTCCAACAGCCCCGCCCCCCCCCCCACACTCCTGCCATCGGTTGCCTGACATGTCCATCCTCGCGGTGCCCCGCCTTCCCACGCCAATCGCAACGTGAATAGACCATCATTGCCCGATCGGATCATTCTTGACCATCAGTCAAAAAGCATTTTTACCCGATGTCCAATCATTTTATAACTGATAAACAAAAGTTTTTAAAGAAAATATTTTTAAAACCCCAATTTTTTTTAATGCCTCGATGGTTTGCCTCCCGGGTTTTTGCTCGCAGCGGTGTCCTGGAGATTAGTCTGCAATTCCTGCAGACTCCAGGCCAATCCTGAAGGGTTGGCAACCGTAACCCAGCCTGGCCAATATTTCTCCCTCAATCCACATCACTAAAAACAGATGATCTGGTCATTATCACATTGCTGTTTGTGGGAGCTTGCTGTGTGCAAATTGACTGCCACGTTTCCTACATTATAACAGTGACTACACTTCACAAAGTACTTCATTGGCTGTAAAGCGCTTTGGGACGTCCGGTGGTCATGACAGGCGCTATATAAATGCAAGTCTTTCTTTTTTTTTGACTCCTTCGTGTGTGTCAGGAGCACCTGGACAGTGCCGCTCAAAGCTTGCGGAGTCCTTTCAATGTAGACGGAAATACCTCCACTCACCGTCACAAGATAACTCAGCACTGACAGTGTTAACCGATGTTAGTTGAACTCTGTGATTCAAAGACAAGGTGGGCTTCCCAATTCTACACAAAAACATCTGTTTGGCAGAAAGTACCCTGAGGGAGGTGGGGTGAGGGGGTGGGGGCGGGCAGGGAAGGCAGTTGGTACTGCATACGGAAACCTAATTAAAGGCAATTTTCTCTTGAGTCATGAGAGGATATACTGTAATTGTTTCCTTCACTACCTGGTCTCTTGCAATCC
Source organism: Squalus acanthias (assembly GCA_030390025.1). Classification (NCBI taxonomy): domain Eukaryota; kingdom Metazoa; phylum Chordata; class Chondrichthyes; order Squaliformes; family Squalidae; genus Squalus; species Squalus acanthias. The sequence goes on from CM059444.1 coordinate 57,937,729, forward strand.
AGCAGTGGATGACTTGAGTGATCCTGTTGATTCCGATGAATGAGACTGATATTCAGAATGGCAAGAGACTGGGTGGTACAGCAAGTTAGAATTTGCCTTTCATAGAATCATAGAACAGTACAGCACAGAAGGAGGCCATTCAGCCCATCGAGTCTGCGCCGGCTCTTTTGAAGAGCAAGCCAGTTAGTCCCACTCCCCAGCTCTTTCCCCATATCCCTGCAATTTTGTTCTCCTTCAAGTATTTATCCAATTCCCTTTTCAGAGCTACTATTGAATCTGTATCCACCGCCCTATCAGGCAGTGCATTCCAAATCCTAACCACTCGTTGCGTAGAACATTTTTTCCTCAGGTCGCCTCTGGTTCTTTTGCCAATCACCTGAAACCTGTGCCCTCTAGGACCAATCCCATATGATTTATTCTAATCTGCTGGCCGGCTTTAAGGATCAACAACAACAACAACTTGCATTTCTATAGCGCCTTTAACATTCCGAAACGTCCCAAGGCGTTTCACAGGCGCGATTATCAAACAAAATTTGACACCGAGCCACACAAGGAGACACCAGGACAGGTGACCAAAAGCTTGGTTAAAGAGGTAAGTTTTAAGGAGCATCTTAAAGAAGGAGAGAGATAGAGAGGCGGAGAGGTTTAGGAAGCGAATTCCAGAGCTTAGGGGCCCAGGCAACTGAAGGCCGCCAATGGTGGAGTGATGAAAATCGGGGATGTGCACGAGGCCAGAATTGGAGGAGCGCAGAGATCTCGGAGGGTTGGTAGGGCTGGAGGAGGTTACAGAGATAGGGAGGGGCGAGGTCATGGAGGGATTTGAAAACAAGGATGAGAATTTTAAGATCAAGGCGTTGCCGGACCGGGACCCAATGTAGGTCAGTGAGCACTGGGGTAATGGGTGAAGGAGCTTGGCACGAGTTAGGATACGGGGCAGCAGAGTTTTGGATGAGCTGAAGTTTACAGAGGGTGCAAGGTGGGAGGCCGGCCAGGAGAGCGTTGGAATAGTCGAGTCTAGAAGTAACAAAGGCACGGATGAGGGTTTCAGTAGCAGATATGTTGAGGCGGGGCAGAGACGAGCAAAACGCATTTGGGCTCAAGAAAAAAACCTGCCCCTTAGGAAGTTGGATCGCGAAGCGGAGAGACTTTACACAGAGACAGAGAGAGGCAGAAATACAGACAGTGTTATATAGACACAGAAAATTGAAAAAACAACGTACAGCGATTTACAGAGGGGCAGAGAGAGACAGAAACAGAGATACAGATATATAGACACTGAACGTTGGAGAGACATAGAAGTATAGAGATTTACACAGGGACAGAGATATATATATAGACACAGGAAATTGGAGAGAGAGATAGAAAAAATCAAAGGATATAGAAAAAGCGGAAGGAAACAGACCAAAACAGAGACAGAAATAGACTGAGATAGAACGAAAGACTTTATATAGCACCTTTCACAACCTCAGGACGTCTAAAAATGCTTTACAGCCAATGAAGTACTTTTTGAAGTGTAGTTACTGTTGTAATGTAGGAAACACGGCAGCCAATTTGTGCACAGCAAGCTCCCACAAACACCAATGAGATAATGACCAGATATTGGCCCGGATTTTGCGGTCGGTGTGGCAGCGTACCTCCTTTGAAATCCACCGCAAGTTCGGGATTTCCGCATGTGCTTGGGTACGCGTGAAATCCGGAACTTGCAGTCTGTCGACGTACGCGAACAAGGTACACAAAAAAGCAATCGCTGGCGTGGAGTTGGGCTCTTTGCCCACCAACGGGCCAACAATTGCGCACGGAAGTGTTACGGTTGATGCAAACAGGCCTGTTTACATCAGCATAAGGGGATATCCAAGGCATTAATTAAACATTTTCCGATTGTAAATTATACACATACACCGTATGAAATGAGCTTTTACAAATATTAGCCCGGATTACAGTTTTAATGATGTCTAAAATTAGCAAACAAATTAAATTTTTCGGGAAGTTGGTGAAATGAAGATAATTATGAATAAAATTCCAATTCTGTAAATTGTAATTAGATTAGATTTCGGGATTCCATTACACCTCACTACAGGATTCCCTGCGGAAATGATTAAAATGGAATTCTGCTTTGTGATTGGAGGGCCGGGCCCACCTGATCCCAGGTAGGTTTCCGCACTGCCTGCGTCCCTGGGATCCGTGGGCCGTTACGTTGCCCGCCGCCTTGACGCCTCAGACCGCAAGTTTCGCAGCCTCGCCGCCAACAGGTAGGTTCGTAATTCTTTCGCGGGTCGGAGCTACGCCTCCGACTGCAATTTTTGGCCCAATTTAGTGACGTTGATTGAGGGCTAAATATTGACCAGGACACCGGGGAGAACTCCCCTGCTCTTCTTCAATAGTGCCGTGGGATCTTATACATCCAACTGAGAGAGCACTTCCTCAGCACGGCGCTGGAAGGCAAGCCTAGATTTTGTGCTCAAGTCCCTTGTAGCAAGAAAAAGAGAGACACAAACAGAAAATGCTGGAAACACTCAGCAGGTCAGGCAGCATCTGTGGAGAGAGAAACAGAGTTAACGTTTCAGGTCGATGACCCTTTGTCAGAACTGGAAAAAGCTGGAGATTGAACAGGTTTTTAAGCAAGTGCAGGGGCAGGGAGAGGGGGGAGGGGAGGAAAGAACAAAAGGGAAGGTCTGTGATAGGCTGGAAGGCAGGAGAGATTAAGAGACATTAAGAGAGATTAAGAGATGGTGCAAGGCAAAAGGAGATGGTAATGGGACAAGTTAAGAAACAAAAGATGGCTCTAGATGAAGTGTAAATGGCACTGGCAGAATGAAAGACAGCTGCCATGTGGGAGAGAGAGAAATTAAAATAAATAAATAAATAAATAAATAATAAAATAAATGGGAAAAAAAGAAGAATGGGGGCAGAGGTTATGGTCTGAAATAGTTGAACTCTATGTTGAGTCCAGAAGGCTGTAAAGTGCCTAATCGAAAGATGAGGTGCTGTTCCTCGAGCTTATGTTGAACTTCATTGGAACAGTGTAAGAGGCCGAGGACGGTGAGGTCTGAGTGGGAGTGGAGCGGAGAATTAAAGTGACAGGTGACCGGAAGCTAGGGGTCACCCTTACGGACTGAACGGAGGTGTTCCGCAAAGCGGTCACCCAATCTGCATTTGGTCTCCCCAATGTAGAGGAGACCGCATCGTGAGCAGTGAATACAGTTTACTAAGAAAAAGAGAGGTCAGGTGCACACACTTGCACATGCACACATAGAGCAAAGGCTCACTTACATACCTGGCTTACCTAGATTTGTCTGAAGGGGTGGTATCTTTTATCAGGGCGTAAGGTAAAGCAGGTACAAGAATTATCCATCAATTCTTCTGCATGTTCTGCAGGGTGTAGCAGTGTCGTGGCTATGGTACTGGACTATGCAACCCAACGGTCATGAGTTCAAATCCCACCATGTCAAGTTGTGAAGTTGGGTACTGTACTGATAATTTGTGGGCTGGCACAATGAAACTCCACCGGGTTCACTAATGCCCTTCAGTGGAAGGGAACCTGCCACCTCTACCCGGTCTGGAATAACTGACTCCAGTCCCACATTATATGGTTGACGCTCCACGCCCCTGAAGTAACCCAGCAAATCAATCGCTACAAAGCTCATGAAAGAAAATGGACAGATTCCCTACCCAACACCATTGCAGTTAACGAGAAAGGCCCACCACCACCTTCTCAGGTCATCTAGGGTTGAGCAATAAATATCAGCCTTGCCAGCGTCACCCATATCCCATGAACAATTTATTTTAAAGTATATTGTGCGCAAAGGCGATGATGAGCTCCAAAAAGAAGTTGAAATCACGTTGTACAATATTAGAATGACACTAAGACGGTCCCCAGCTCTCACCTCAAATCGATATTTTATTCCTTCATCTACCTTCATTCCTTCATCAAGGAATATGGAGCCAAGGCGGGTGGATGGAGTTAGGATACAGATCAGCCATGATCGAATTGAATGGCGGAACAGACTCGAAGGGCTGACTGGCCTCCTCCTGTTCCTATGTGCCTTCCTACAGCTCCATATGAATTCTTGTTGCATGGGTGGTAGGTTTAAAGTGACAGAGCAATTTCATCCTGTTATATCACGCAGTGCCATTTCAACCCAAGTATCTCACATGTTAGCAATTAAAGAAGAAAAAGTTTGGCAAACGTTGTTGGATGCAGATGTTGAGCTAATTATTTCAGACTTGTAGCATGCTGACCAGCTCTTGTGTAGCCTATCCTAGTGTACAAACAATTAGAGCGTCGCTTGGCCGAAACACATGGCCAACCCGCAAGAGTCCTCTGAGAGAACCAGCGACTCTTTAAAACATCAGTGCAGCAACATAAGGTAATAAAGAGAATCATTTCCCGCCCCCCCCCCCCCCGGCCCCCCCCCCCCCCCCCCCCACTTCGGGTGGTCGACATTCTGTTCTTGGTTTATCAGAGCAGCTCGCACGTCCTCAGGAGGTTTTGAGAAAGGAGCACGCAGGGGGATGAGTTAAGCAGAGGCCAGGATAGAGGCAAAATCTGGCAGGCAAGGTACCTCAAGCTGCCGATGTGTAACTACCCGCAGCTGGTTGCAGAGCTGCTCAGCGAGAGGCCTGGGGGCAGGTGGTCTGTCTTTTCTCTCTCGAGCAACCCAAGGAATTGCGGAAGGAGAGTCAGGTCCAAAATAAGCATTTAAAAAAAAATCCCGCCTCCTCTCTTTTACTATTAGCTCAGTGAGAAATAGAATCAAAGAATAGAATCATAGAATGATACTGCACAGAAAGAGGCCATTCGGCCCATCGTGCCTGTGCCAGCTCTTCGAAAGAACGATCCAATTAGCGCCACTTCCCTACCTTTTCACCATAGTCCTGCAATATTTTTCAAGTGCTTAAATATGGCTAGTAAAGATGTAGTTATTCAGCATGCAATGATACTGGCCCTTTAAACAGGTGATGCCCAGGCAGGCACCGGCCAGCTGTTTGTTTGGTTGAAAGGTGGTGCCTTGGGCCAGTAGATTCCTTGTTGGCTCAGTGGTTGAATGCACAACGTGGCGAAGTACTCACAGCGTTACTCTCTACTTTCAGGAGATCGAGTGCATTGCATGTCCTGACAACCCTAACACACACATCAGTTTTACCCTTAAGGCGAAGTCTTGATTTCAATTGTGCCTCAATGGTACACCCTGCCTATTGACACCATCATGTCAGCCAATGAGTTGGAGGCGGAGCGGGACTTACGGCAGGACTCACAGCAAACAGTCTATTTTCTCAACAAACAAAGTCTATTTACTCAGCAAATAGAGTCTATTTAAACAGCGCACTACAGCAAACAGTCTACAGAGTCTATTTTTAAAAAAGAGTGTCTCCACGAACTACAGCAAACAGAACTCATGACCGAAACTGCAGCAAAGTCTCCCGATAAAAGCAGGGTGATTTCTCCAGCAACTTGCAGTGAGTGGAGGATAGTTACATGATACAATGTGCATAAAATCAACCCCAGTCACTTTCAGCAGTGCGGTCTCTAGGCATGATTGACGGGGGAATTACCCAATCATCGCTGTTCTGGCCGGGAGGTGGTGGTGTCACGATAGGCAGCCTTCAGTGGTAAGATGCTAAGTGACTATTTTACTTGTGTGAAAGGTGCTGGGGTAATCCTGCTTCTTAATACCACTTCCTTCTTTTCTCCAGCTGGTAAGTAAGGTGAGAGGGAATAGCACGGCACCCCAGCTCCGGCAACCTCCCAAAGCAAGGCAGACTATCGATGAAGACCCAAAGATATATAAAGCAGCAAGTCTGTCAAAGGCCACAGATAAGTGAAGAGTTGGATTGCTTATGGAGTAGAGCCAGTTGTACAGATCTCAGACCAACAACAACCACAACAACTTGTATTTGTATAGCACCTTTAACATAGTAAAACGTCCCAAGGCGCTGCACAGGAGTATTTTAAGACAAAAAATTTGACACCGAGCCACATAAGGATAAATTAGGGCAGGTGACCAAAGGCTTGGTCAAAGAGGTAGGTTTTAAGGAGCGTCTTAAAGGAGGAAAGAGAGGTAGAGAGGCGGACAGGTTTGGGCAGGGAATTCCAGAGCTTAGGGCCTAGGCAGCAGAAGGCATGGCCACCAAAGGTTGAGCGATTATAATCAGGGATGCTCAAGAGGGCAGAATTAGAGGAGCGCAGATATCTCAGGGGGGTTGTGGGGCTGAAGGAGATTACAGAGAATGGGAGGGGGCGAGGCCATGGAGGGATTTGAAAACAAGGATGAGAATGTTGAAATCGAGGTGCTGCTTAACCGGGAGCCAATGTAGGTCAGCGAGCACAGGGGCGATGGGCGAACGGGACTTGGTGCGAGTTAGGACACGGGCAGCCGAGTTTTGGATGACCTCAAGTTTATGTACGGTGGAATGTGGGAGGCCAGCCAGGAGTGCATTGAAATAGTAAAGTCTAGAGGTAACAAAGGCATGGATGAGGGTTTCAGCAGCGGATGAACTGAGGCATATGTGGTCGGAAGCTCATTTCAGGGTCAAATATGACACCAAGGTTGCGAACAGTGTGGTTCAGCCTCAGACAGATGTAAGGGAGAGGGGTGGAGTCAGTGGCTAGGGAATGGAATTTGTGGCGGGGACCGAAAACAATGGCTTCGGTCTTCCCAATATTTAATTGGAGAAAATTTTTGCTCATCCGGAACTGGATGTCGGACAAACAGTCTGACAATTTAGAGACCGTTGTGTGACAGGAAAAGCTTGACACTTTCGTTTGCGGGGCCTCCTGTTGTAATGACAAAAATTAGGCCACTTCTCTTCTCTCCAAGGAGCCTTGAAGAGCAGAAAGAAAAAGCTAACATTGATGCAGTTTGACTACCGGTTTCCGTAACTTATGAGGAATAGCGCAAGTTTCTGTCCCAACATCCTTACAGGGGAAGGAGGGACGGGAGGGAGGGCTTCACACATTCCCGTTTCTTTTAACGCAATTAATTGCGGTCCCAAGAAGCAAAAGTAAGTTTCTACCACGTTTTTCCAATTGTAACAATTGAGCAGAAATTTTAGCGAATTCAGCTTTCCCCACTGGGGTGGGTGGGGGTGGTTATCACAAGCCCTCGGAGGTCTGGGAGATAGACTACTGGCGGGCTGCACCTTGTTACCGCTCTGCTCCCCTCCCCTGACTGCTGCGTGTTCATGAAGATGATTAATGGTACAGGATAAAGTGATTTGTTGCTGTAATTACCTAACTTGTCCATACTCATTATACAGAAAAATTCCTGCTGAGGCCAACTGCTGTGTTCTACGATGGTTCAAAGGACGATCGAGGCTGTTTTTGCTCCGTACCATAAGTGACTGAAGTAAGTGGGCAAAAATTGACTTCTGTTTTTCAAAGTGGACTTTGGTATCCAGTCTGCATTTTAAAGAAATTAAAAACTGGACTGTCTGGATGGGTGGAGACACTGGGTAGAAACGCAGGGTCTATTAGAAGGCACACAAGCTGAAGGGCTAATTTGAGGGTCTGTAAGATGTTCAGGTAAAGGGAATAAGATTAAGGCAGGCAATAGTGAAGAGGACAAGAGATGAGGCCAGATGAAGAGGATGGAAGATGAAGAAAAGGAGTTAAACACCACAGGTGCCTTTGGGAGCCTTCAGATTTTAGCCCTGGGGTTCAGGCTTTAGCCGGGTTGAGGTTTCTTAATTGTGACGCTTAAGTGAAGGGCCAAGGTTTGTAGTGAAGTTCGAGAATAGTAGGAGAGAAGAAAGCATGGGCAGAATTCACCACTTCCTGTCTGCTAGATATTGGGCAGAAACGAGGGACTTCAGTTATGTGGAGGGACTGGAGAAGCTGGGGTTGTTTTCCTTAGAGCAGAGAAGGTTAAGAGGAGATTTGCTAGAGGTGTTCAAAATCATGAACTGGTTTTGATAGAGTAAATAAGGAGAAACTGCTTCCAGTGGCAAAGTGGTTGGTAGCCAGAGGACACAGATTTAAGGTGATTGGCAAAAGAACCAGAGGCGACATGAGGAAACATTGTTTTACGCAGTGAGTTGTTGTGATCTGGAATGCACTGCCTGAACGGGCGGTGGAAGCAGATTCAATAGTAACGTTCAAAAGGAAATAAATAAATACTTGAAGGGAAAAATTTCACAGGGCTATGGGGAAAGAGCGGGGAACTTGGATTAAACGGATAGCTCTACCGAAGAGCCAACACGGGCACGATGGGCCGAATGGCCTCCTTCTGTGCCATATCATTCTATGAAACGGGGTGGTTACCCCTCCCTTGAAAACACCAATGGCAGCGGTGCCTTCAGCTGTCTAGACCCTACGCTCTGGAATACCCTTCCTAAACCGCTCCACCTCCCTCTCCTCCTCTTAGACCCATCTCTTTGAAGCCCACCTCTTTGGCCAGGTTTTTGCTCACCCTTCCTAATAGTTCCTTTTCTGGCTCGGTGTCCAATTTTTGTCTCATTACTCTCTGTGATCCTCCTTTCCACATGTTTCTACACTAAAGGTGCCGTATGAATTGCAAGTCGTTATTGTGCTACCAAGAGTAGGACATGTGACGAGGAGCCATTCTGCTGGCTTCCCAGCATCCCGTGCCACTTCTGGGATTTAAAAAAAAAAAATTCCTTCCTGGGATGTGGGCTTCGCTGGCAAGGCCAGCATTTATTGCCCACCCCTCATTGCCCTCAAGAAGGTGGTGGTGAGCCACCTTCTTGAACCGCTGCAGTCCGTGTGGTGAAGGTACTCCCACAGTGCTGTTAGGGAGGGAGTTCCAGGATTTTGACCCAGCGACGATGAAGAAACAGCGATATATTTCCAAGTCAGGATGGTGTGTGGCTTGGAGGGGAACTTGAAGGTGATGGTGTTCCCATGCACCTTGTCCTTCTAGGTGATAGAGGTCACGGGTTTTGGAGGTGCTGTCGAAGAAGCCTTGGCGAGTTGCTGCAGTGCATCTTGTAGATGGTACACACAGCAGGTGGAGGGAGTGAGTGTTTAAGGTGGTGGATGGGGTTCCAATCAAGCTTTGTCCTGGATGGTGTCGAGCTTCTTCAGTATTGTTGGAGCTGCACTCATCCAGGCAAGTGGAGAGTATTCCATCACACTCCTGACTTGTGCCTTGTAGATGGTGGAAAGGCTTTGGGGAGTCAGGAAGTGAGATACTCGCCGCAGAATAGCCAACCTCTGACCTGCTCTTGTTGCCACATTATTTATGTGGCTGGTCCAGTTAAGTTTCTGGTCAATGGTGACCCCCCAGGATGTTGATATTGGGGTATTCGGCGATGGTAATGCTGTTGAATGTCAAGGGGCGGTGGTTCGACGCCCTCTTGTTGGAGATAGTCGTTGCCTGGCACTTGTGTGGCACGAATGTTACTTGCCACTTATCAGCCCAAGCCTGAATGTCGTCCAGGTCTTGCTGCATGTGGGCACGGACTGCTTCATTATCTGAGGAGTTCCACAAGTTGTTGTAATTGGTCACCTGCATTTGGAGAATCTAGCCCCATCAATCAAGTAGAGGGCGGGAGCAGTGGTTGAATTTCCACGAGGTTTCTCTCGATCATCCATCGTAATTTCAGCGGAAGATCCGAGGAATCCCTGGAGAAATGTTCCGTGGATCGATCTTCAACCACAGTTACGGTGGACGATCGAGAGATCTCCTGCGGAGATTCACCCCGGGGTGCTTTAGGTGAGGTCTGTAACTGGTTTTTAAAAGCATCTCAGCTCACAGTGTCAGCCGTGGCTCAGTGGGAAGCACTCTCACCACTGAGTCAGAGGTTGTGGCATAAAGTCCCACTCCAGAGACTTCAACACATAATCTAGGCTGACACTCCACTGCAGCACTGAGGGAGTGCTGCACTGTCAGAGGTGCCGTCTTTCAGATAAGACGTTAAACCGAGGCCCCGTCTGCCCTCTCGGGTGGATGTAAAAGTTCCACAGCACTGTTTCCAGGAAGAGCTGGGGAGTTCTCCCCGGTGTCCTGCCTAACATTTCTCCCTCAACCAACATAACAAAAAAAACAGATGATCTGGTCATTATCACACTGCTGTTTGTGGGAGCTTGCTGTGCGCTAATTGGCTGCCGCGTTTCCTACATTACAACGATAACTACACTTCAAAAGTACTTCATTGGCTGTAAAGCGCTTTGGGACGTCCTGAGGTCATGAAAGATGCTATAGAAATGCAAGTCTCCCTTTTCTTTTTCAAAGTGAGAAATTTTGATGCGCCCCCCCCCCCCAAAATGTGCAAGCAGGAGAGGTTTTAGGGGGAGAGGTGAAATTATGAAACAGGACGAGGGGGATACCAGGACGAGGGAAACAGAAGGGGCGGGACTGAATTTAAAGTCCGTAGCCAAAAAAAATGAAATCTCGCAGCTTACAGAATTTGTAATATAATTATAGGGAAATACACAATCATTTAATCAGACAGCATTCTGAGGCAGTGTTACTCCAGGTAACCGAAAAGTCAAGATTCTGAGCCCTTTGATTTTACTAAGTGTCATCTATAGAGATAATTCTGAGGTTACAGAAAACTGAGGGATTCTTTTCCGTGATATGTTCCTGCCGTGACATATCAACCAAATTTTGTGGATTGTCATTTTAAAAAAAACCTTGTCAGGATGTGGGTGTCACTGGTATTTATTGCCCTGTTTGATATAACTGAGTGACTTGCTGGGCCGCTTCAGAGTATAGTTAAAAGTCAACCAACGTGTGGGACTGGAGTCACATGTAGGCCAGATCAGGTAAGGACGGCAGGTTTCCTTCCCCAAAGGAGGTGAGCGAACCAATTGGGTTTTTTATGACAATCCGATAGGTTCATGGTCGCTGATGCCAGCTTTTTGCTTCCAGGTTTTTAAAAAACTGAATTCAGATCCCCATGGTGGGCTCTGAACTTACGTTTGCTGGATTTTTAGTCTAAGGCCTCTGGATAACTAGCGCCCGGTAACATCACCACTACACCATCATGCCCACTAGTTGGCAGCTTGGCTTACCACCTGTTGGGAACACCTTCCCTGATCAATACTTGCAGCAAAATTGCAAACGTGAGTATTAAGAGCTTGTTTATGATTTCAAGACTAAATCAGAGGAATGCTCCCCTCAAATTTGTAACATAATCCCAACCAGTACTCCAGGTTTTCATCAGGAATAAAACGCCTTGAAATTTGCAATGGGAGTATTCCTCATTTGTTAACTTGAAAAACAGATATTTGTGAGGCATGTTAATTTTAAGACTGCAGTCAATATTAGCGGATCTCCCACCTGCTCACAGCAAGTTAGATAACATGTGGTTTTATCGAGACAGAAGAATCATAACATGTGACCCACAATGTATTATTCTGCTGCTAACGTGCCTGTCCCTTTAAGACCATGAGATCTGTTTTCTGTGACCTCCTAAGGTAATTAGAGGCTGGCTCATTGCCAGAGCCTTGAGCACATAATCCAGGCTGATGCTCCAGTGCAGTACTGAGGGAGTGCTGCACTGTCGGAGGTGCCGTCTTTCGACTGAGACGTTAACGTGAGGTCCCGTCTGCCCTCTCAGGTGGACGTGAACAATCCAATGACACTACTTCAAAGAAGAACAGGGGCATTCTCCTCAGTGTCCTGGGCCAATATTTATCCCGCAACCAATATCACTAAAAAACAGATTATCTGGTCATTTATCTCATTGCTGTTTGTGGGAGCTTGCTGTGCACAAATTGGCTGTCACATTTCCCTACATTACAACAGTGACTACACTTCAAAAGTACTTCATTGGCTGTAAAGCGCTTTAGGACGTCCTGAGGTTGTGAAAGGTGCAAGTCTTTCTTTTTCTTTCTTTAACAAGGACTAAGAAATGTTTACATGGCCTAAAGAGTATTGCTGATTAAGGAATGACAATCTCACATCATGGGAATCAGTAGAGGGTCACAAGTACAATTAGTCATAATTCAACCTAATTTTACATTGCTTTTTTTTTTGCCTGGGGCAGAAGGACACATAAAATAATTTTACACATATGTTATATTCCCGATGCACTCTGCTTTAACATGATAATAGAGAAGGACATAAGTATGACAAAAACCAGGTTAATAGATTGGAGAAAAGCTGACTTTGAAGGGCTCAGAATAGAACTTGGGAAGATAAAATGGGCAACAATATTGGCAAACAACGATGTAGAACAACAACGGGAAATATTTAAAACGGTGTTCAACACAGTGCAGGAAAAATATATTCCGCTAAAAGGAAAGAACAAACTAAACACTAATGAGACTCCCTGAATGAATAAAGACAGAAGGGAACAATTGAGGGTAAGGAAAGAGGCACACATTAAGTACATAGACAGCAGGGGAGTGCATGATAAGAGAGAATATGAAGAGATTAGGAGAGAAGTCAAAAAAACAATTAGGAAGGCAAAGAGGAACTATTAAATTAAATTATCAAGGAACATAAAACAAAATAGTAAAATATTTTACAGGCACATCAATAAAAAAAGGAAGGTTGGGATTGGAATAGGGCCATTAAGGGATAGACAGGACAATACCACAGGTAACGATAGGGAGATGGCAGAAATATTAAAATCATTATTTCGCTTCGGTATTTACCAGGGAGATAGAGCAGGTGGACATGACATTGGATGATGTGATTAGTAATGAGATAAGTGCATTTAAAATAAAAAAGGGGATATATTACATAAACTAATCAAACTCAAAGAGGATAAAACCACTGATCCACGCATTTTAAAAGAATCTAGGGAAGAGATAGCAAAGGCATTACTACACATATTTAATAATTCGTTAGAAAAAGGTGTGGTGGACTGGCGGACAGCTAACGTAATATTGATATTTAAGAAGGGGGATAGAACATGTCCAGGGAATTATAGACCAGTCAGCTTAACATCGGTGGTAGGAAAAATAATGGAATCCCTACTAAAGGAGAGAATAGAAGAACATCTAGAAACCAAAAACATAGTAATGAATAGTCAGCATGGATTTCAAAAGGGAAAATCTTGCTTGATCAACCTCATTGAATTTTTTGAAGAGGTAACAGAGAGAGTAGACAATGGTAATGCAGTGGATGTAATTTATCTAGATTTTCAAAAGGCCTTCGATAAGGTACCCCATAATAGACTGATGAACAAGGCCAGTGAATGCGGAGTCAGGGGACAAGTAGCAGAATGGATTGCTGGCTGGCTTCAAGACAGAAAGCAGAGAGTGGGAGTAAAGGGTAGCTATTCACAGTGGCAGAAGGTGGGTAGTGGTGTTCCACAAGGATCAGTGCTGGGACCACTGCTGTTCACAATTTACATTAACGATTTACACTTTGGAATCAAAAACACAATTTCTAAATTTGCGGATGACACCAAATTGGGGGGGGATAGTCAGTACTGAGGAGGACTGCAACAAATTACAGGAGGACATTAATAAACTTGCAGAATGGGCAAATAATTGGCAAATGAAGTTGAACACAGATAAATGTGAGGTATTACATTTTGGTAGGAAGAATAGGGAGGTCAATTATCACTTGGAGGATGCAAGTCTAGGTGGGGTAGAGGAACAAAGGGATCTGAGAGCACAAATACACAAATCACTAAAAGTTGCAACACAGGTTAGCAAGGCCATAAAAAAAGCAAACCAAGCACTAGGGTTTATTTCTAGAGGGATAGAATTGAAAAGTAGAGAAGTTATGCTAAACTTGTATCGAACCTTGGTTAGACCACACTTAGAGTACTGCGTACAGTTCTGGTCGCCATATTATAAAAAGGATATAGAGGCACTGGAGAGGGTGCAAAGAAGATTTACAAGGATGATGCCAGAAATGCGAGGGTATACCTATCAGGAAAGGATGAACAGGCTGGGACTCTTTTCTCTTGAAAAAAGAAGGCTGAGGGGTGACCTAATAGAGGTCTTTAAAATTATGAAAGGTTTTGATAGAGTGGATACAGAGAGAATGTTTCCACTTGTGGGGAAGAGCATAACTAGAGGCCATCAATATAAGATAGTCACCAAGAAATCCAATAGGGAATTCAGAAGAAACTTCTTTACCCAGAGAGTGGTGAGAATGTGGAACTCGCTACCACAGGGAGTGGTTGAAGTGAATAGTGTAGATGCATTTAAAGGAGGCTAGATAAGCATATGAGGGAGAAGGGAATAGAGGGTTATGCTGATAGATTTAGATGAGGAAAGACGGGAGGAGGCTCGAGTGGAGCATAAATATCATGGACTGGTTGGGTCAAATGGCCTGTTTCTGTGCCGTATATCCTATGTAATTATTTTTTACAAATCCCACCATAGCCGTTCTATTAATAATTCTAGGCTTAGCAGCAGAGTCCTTTGAGGAAGTAAAGACTTCACCTACCATTGAGTAAAGCTCCCTCTGCTCAACAGAATTCCTTTTGTTTTAATCTTTCAACGTTTCCCATTTTACTGAGAACTCCTCTTATTAAATCCTCTTGATGTCTCTCTGTGGAGGAGACATACCCTTTCGGTCATATATTAAACATAGGCTTCACTGCCTGGCCCACTGGGTGATAAAAGATTTCACAAAAGCAATAATTACTGCTAGCACAGCAACTCCTCTTCCCCAGTCCCAACTAACCAATCAGACTGATGTCCACACAGGTCCTCAGTGTAATTGTGCAATGTCACTGCTTCAATACAGTCTACCTCTGCTTATACTCGGAACAGTTCACGCTGCACACAAACATCTTGGCTGTTACAGAGATAGCCAAGTTTACACAATGAAGGTCGATTTCAGGAATACACGGATTATGTACTTAACAATGGCAGGGGATTGAGTTTACCTAGGTAACGATACAGCTGTTGCATTGGGGCTAGCGATACAGCTGTTGCACTGGAGCTAGAGATACAGCTGTTGCACTGGGGCCAGCGATACAGCTGTTACACTGGGGCCAGCGATACAGCTGTTACACTGGGGCTGTTGCACTGGGGCCAGCGATACAGTTGTTACACTGGGGCCAGCGATACAGCTGTTACACTGGGGCCAGCGATACAGCTGTTGCATTGGGGCTAGCAATACAGCTGTTACACTGGGGCCAGCGATACAGCTGTTGCACTGAGGATAGAAATACAGCTGTTAAACTGAGGACAGGGATACAGCTGTTGCATTGGGGCTAGCGATACTGCTATTGCACTGGAGCTAGAGATACAGCTGTTGCACTGGGGCCAGCGATACAGCTGTTACAGTGGGGCTAGAGATACAGTTGTTGCACTGGGGCCAGCGATACTGCTGTTACACTGGGGCCAGCGATACAGCTGTTACACTGGGGCCAGCGATACAGCTGTTACACTGGGGCCAGCGATACAGCTGTTACACTGGGGCCAGCAATACAGCTGTTGCACTGGGGCTAGAGATACAGTTGTTGCACTGGGGCCAGCGATACAGCTGTTACACTGGGGCCAGCGATACAGCTGTTACACTGAGGCCTACGATACAGCTGTTACACTGGGGCCAGCGATACAGCTGTTGCACTGAGGATAGAAATACAGCTGTTAAACTGAGGACAGGGATACAGCTGTTGCATTGGGGCTAGCGATACAGCTGTTGCACTGGAGCTCAAGACACAGTTGTTTGACTAGCGATATAGACACAGCTGTCAGACTATTAATAGTGATACAGCGGCTACACTGAGGATGCTTTAACAATCATCATTCCACTGCGGATATGTTAACTCAGGTCCCTCACACCATAGTCTCATAAATTCCTCCAGACTAGTTTGTCCCTAAATGATGTCAACAGCAACAGCTACTTAAGAAGAAATATCGATAATAAAATTAAAATCCTTTGTACGTGCGCACTTCTTTTCTAAAAAAAAACTTACTTCCTGTTGTCACATTTTTGTCACACTTTTGTGTCAAGCTTTCCATTGTAAATTCCTATATCTACAATAAGAATGGAAACGGCCGATGTGAACTTGTCATGCTGTAATTACACTCTCCCGCCAATGGTGGTGCTGTCGTGCCTCAGTCTTGCATCCCACCTCCTCAGCCTGTCCTGTAGAGAAACTCCTCTGCTCCAACCAACTCTACTGCTCTGCTGCCTAAATTGCCATCAGTTTGGTTATTCAACTACAAATAATGTCAAATAGAATATTATATAAAAATAAGGACAGAATATATATAACCTGGCCCTGGTCCAATTATCCCCCACCCTCTAACCTGAAGAGCACACTCGGTCATGATTCCCTTTGAGCAACACCTTGGGGAGATCAATTAGTACATTAAAAAAGATCAAAATAAACAGACAGGAATGGTGATCAAATGATGATAAATTAATCATGTTCCTTTAGGTTTGATTTTTTTTTTACTTTAAAAAAAACTTTGAGTGAGAGGTTAAGTCGAAAGCTCTGTCTGCCCGTTCAGGTGGAATATTGCAGATCACTTGTCAACCGTGGCTCAGTGGTTGCATTTTGACCTCTGAGTCAAAGGTTCTGGGTTCAACCTCCACTCCAGAGACTTGAGCTCAAAGATCTAGGCAGGCATCTCAGTGCAGTACCGAGGGAGGGCTGCACTGTCGGAGGTGCCGTCTTTGGGATGAGATGTTCGACTGAAATCCTGTCTGTCCTCTCAGCTAAATGTAAAAGATCATATGGCACTATTCAAAGATGAGCAGGGGAGTTCTCCCCGGTGTCCTGTCCAATATTTAATTCCTCAACCAACATCACTAAAAAAACAGATTGAGTCATTACCACACTGCTGTTTGTGGGATCTTGCTGTGCGCAAATTGCCTGCCGCGTTTCCTACATTACAACGGTGTACTACACTTCAAAACGTACTTCATTGGCTGTAAAGCGCTTTGGGATGTCCTGAGGTCGTGACAGGCACTATAGAAATGCAAGTCTTTTCTTCCTTTCAGCAGGACCTGGATTTGAAGAGAGCCGAGACTGATGAGATAAAAGTGTTCTCGTCTTTCAGCGGCTAAAGGGTCCAAAGCGAAGTGAGTTTGAAAATTCACAACCCGGTTCCTATTGCAGGCTTGGGCCTGCGCACAAAGTAACTTGGTACTAAATTGGCAGTGTCGCTCAGAGAGACCATGGGACGGCTATTGCGGGAAACGGAAAATGTCAGACTGGCGCAATAAGAGCTCGCTTCTGAAGTTCGGATTAGGGTGGAGCAGTGGGAGTCTGCGGGAGTTTGATACCGGCGCTGGGTGCCTGAAATGGGAAAACAACCAAGAAAAAAGGAGAAATCAGAAATAGCACCAGTAAATTGTGCAGATTTTTGACCCACCTACAAAGGGAATTTCCAGCCAGTGTGTCAATTCCCATTGGAGTGAACTCCAGTCTTCAACGCTTCGACATCTGCTGTGCACGTGGCCACCATATCAGCCCAAGCAGTGGAGTGCAATAAACTGGCTCAAGTCAAAACGTTTGGAGCAGAGCGATGGTTCTATTTCATCACAGAGCACTTAATACTCAAACCGCTGGCAATTCCAGAGCAATTCCCATGTCCCTGGGACAGTTGGGGTTTGTACATTTTCAACTGAGGCACATGACAAAAAATGACATTCAATCACAGTAACACAGTCACTCCATCATTAGGGGTAGTTTTATTATTCTGTTCTACACCCTGAGCTACTAAAATAAACAATTAAACAATTTAGTTTCAAAGAATCTTTAATCCTGTACAAACAATCTTTCTTTCCCTGTTCACTTCTCTCTTCCATTTTCACTCTGGCCTATCCCACCTCCACCGCCCCACCCCCACCCCCACCCCACCTTCCCTCCCAAGTCTTTTTTCTCTACACTTGTGTTTTTTAAGTAATTATCTCCTTTTTTCTTCCTCCTGTCCCATAACATGGAAGACAGGAGAATTAAAACAAATGCGAATTATCAAAAGCCCAAAACTTAAAGATCAACTTGGTCACATAGATGAGACCAGGTCAGTCCTTGACCCAGTGCTGACACCTAGTTGGTCTTTGACCCAGAGATGACACCATCTGTACCTCTCTCTCCTCCTTTAAGACGCTTCTTAAAACCTTCCTCGTTGGCCAAGCTTTTGGTCACCTGCCCTAATATCTGGTCCGGTGTCAAATCTCGTTTGATAACGCTCCTGTGAAATGCCTTGGGATGGTTTACTACATTAAAGGCGCTATATAAATGCAAATTGTTGTTGTTGCTGTCCAGTGACTCTTACTAAAAAGTGCTTATGGGTGGATATTAGGGAAGAACAGATCAGTCAGTGTCATCTATGATTCCTCCTTCTCCTCTATTGTTGATGGGAGAGCCTTCAGCACCTTACCCATGCTCTGAATCTCCGCCCCAACCCCTTGGTCTTGCTACATCTCTCCCCACCTTCAAGATCCCACTCAGAACCTACCTCTTGGACAGTGCCTCGGTCAACTGCTCTCGTACCCCCATCCAATCCAACCTCCAACTGGGAGGTGCCATGGGATATTTTGCTTTGTTATATAAAGTCAAGTTGTAGTTGTTGCTCCCCCCCCCACCCCACATTGCCAATGCTCATTGTCTGGATTCACACATGCAGAATGGCCACTGGGTAAGTTACCAGAGGGTAGGTGGTGCCTGTGGAACTGTACCAAAGAGGAAAGGGGAAAATTGGGCGGGGCGGAGGGGGATACTTAACCACAAGGTTAAACATACCTTGGAGAGTATGGAATAGCAATTCTGGGGCTATATTACTAGATTGCAATCAGACGCGGTTGTGTTTCATAGTTAGGTATTATTCACAGTGAACTTATTTTGAAAAGACAATGGGGGAAAAATTCGGTTGATTTGCACCTCCCATTAGCGCCCTAAGAGGGAGCTAATGGGGTGTAAAGCAACGAGCGCCTGGGTGCGGCGTCGCTAACGCCTCGCGCGAAATTCAGCGGGAGGTTAGCAGTGGCAGTAACCGTTAACGCCCCGCGGCACTATGCCTCCGGCGATGACGTCATCGCCGTGCACAGCGCCCCGCTCGCGCCCCGGCCACTTCTCTTGAGTGCCGGGCTCTTTTGCCGGCACTCCGATTCCTGGTAGCCCAGCTGGGCCCCAGGGTCACGCTGCGCTCGGCCCCTCCCCTTTAATAAGGGGAAGAAGACCATGCGCTGCGGCACGTAGCGCCGCAACATTCACTCACAGCGCCCCGAGAGGGAGGCGGGGCGCTTCCAGTAGCACCCCGCCTCCCTCTTGGGGCGCTACCAGTGAATTTCAGGCGCGGGGGCGCTTAAGGTAGCGCCCCGGCGAAGTTAACGCCCCAAAGGGGGCGCGACTCAATATTGCCCCCAACATCTTTCAGGACCTTCTGCAGTTCATTACACCCAAGCTGGATTGCTCACATCTGCTGAGAGAAGCCTAATCCAAGCCGTGTGTGTACGTGTGCTCACGCGTGTGCGTATGAGTGTGTGCGAATGAGTGTGTGCGCACACGTGTGCACGTGTGTGCGTACACGTGTTAATGTGCGCGTGTGTGCATCTGTATGAATGTGTGTGTGCGTGTGCGGAGAGGGGAGAGGGGAGGGGAGGAAGATGGCATCGTTCCTGTCCAGAGATATCTTGTAGTCTCGATACTAACAACACCCCCAGATTTCCTTATGGGCCCTCACTTCAATTTGAGAACGAACCTGCTAATTGGTCATCCCAACAGCTCATTTATATTCACCAGTTCCAAGGCTCAAGTCGATCTAAAGGGCTGCTGAACGAGCCTCCCTGCTGTGAACATACAGAACAATGGGCACTGCAGACAGAATTACTGGGATGGAGTTCAGCATGGGGTCACCTTATCGGGTTACCAACCCTCCAGGATTGCCCTGGGTTCTCCAGGAATTACAGATTAATCTACTGGACGCTGCCGTTCAAAACGGGCGCAATTTGCGCCGGAATCGCGTTTGCGCTCAAAGCGGAAACTCAACCCCTCCGTATCTACCCTGATGAATCCCTTTCTCATTTTGAACACTTTGAGTCGAGCACGCATCAATCATCTAAATTTAAGGGACTTTTATGCAACCGGTCCTCATAATTTAACCCCTTAAGTCCCAGTATCATTCTGGTGAATCTGGGCTACAGCCCCTCCAAGGCCAATATATCCTTCCTGAGGTGCGGTGCCCAGAACTGAACGCTGCACTCCAGATGGGGTCTGACCAAGGCTCTGTACAACTCAAACACGAGTTCCTCCTCACTTTTGAATTCCAACCCCCTGCGATAAAGGCCAGCATTCTATTCACCTTTTGATTACTTTTGTACCTGCGCACTAACTTTTAGCGATCTGTGTACATGGAAACCAAATCCCTTTGCTCCACCACAGCCCCTAGTCTCTCACCATGAAGAAAATATTCAGATTTTTCTTTCTCGGATCCAAAGTGGATGACGTCACACTTCTCCACAGTGAACTCCATCTGCCACAGTTCTGCCCACTCACTTGGTCTGTCTATGTCCCTCTGTAACTTCCTGCTCCCATCTACACAACTTACTGTGCCCCCCTAACTTAGTGTTAGCTGCAAACTTGGATATGCAACTCTTTCTTCATTCAAGTTATTAATATATATATGATGAAAAACTGCGGCTGCAGTAGGAATCCCTGGAGAATACGTCCACAAAATCACAGCTCGTGAGTGTCGCACTGCATCTTAAGCTTTAAGCTGGAACTGATGGCCTACATCCTAGGGTTTTGAAAGAGGTGGCTATAGAGATAGTGGATGCATTGGTTGTCATTTTCCAAAATTCCATAGATTCTAGAACGGTTCCTGCGGATTGGGAGGTGACAAATGTAACCCCACTATTTAAGAAAGGAGGGAGAGAGAAAACGGGGACGTGGTAACAGGGCACTTAGAAAATAATAATAGGATTGGGCAGAGTCAACACATATTTATGAAAGGGAAATCGTGTTTGACGAATCTGTTTTTTCAGGTTGTATCTTGCAGAATAGATAAGGGGGAACCAGTGGATGTGGTGTATTTGGATTTTCAGAAGACATTCGATAAGGTGCCACACAAGAGGTTATTAAACAAAATTAGGGCTCATGGGATTGGGGGTAATATGCTAGCATGAATTGAGGATTGGTTAATGGACAGAAAACAGAGAGTAGGAATAAACGGGTCATATTCAGGTTGGCAGGCTGTAACTAGTGGGGTACCTCAAGGATCAGTGCTTGAGCCATTTTTTAAATATTTGTTCATAGGATGTGGGCGTTGCTGGCAAGGCCAGCATTTATTGCCCATCGTTAATTGCCCTTGAGAAGGTGGTGGTGAGCCGCCTTCTTGAACTGCTGCAGTCCGTGTGGTGAAGGTACTCCGACAGTGCTGTTCGGGAGGGAGTTCCAGGATTTTGACCCAGCGATGATGAAGGATCGACGATATACTTCTAAGTCAGGATGTTATGTAACTTGGAGGGGAACTTGGAGGTGGTGGTGTTCCCATGCGCCTGCTGCCCTTGTCCTTCTAGGTGGAAGAGGTTGCGAGTTTGGGAGGTGCTGCCGAAGAAGCCTTGGCGAGTTGCTGTAGTGTATGTTGTAGATGGTACACACTGCAGCCACGGTACGCCGGTGGTGGAGGGAGTGAATGTTTAAGGTGGTGGATGGGGTGCCAATCAAGCGGGCTGCTTTGTCCTGGATGGTGTCGAGCTTCTTGAGTGTTGTTGGAGCTGCACTCATAGAAACATAGAAAAATAGGAGCAGGAGTAGGCCATTCGGCCCTCCGAGCCTGCTCCGCCATTCAATATGATCATGGCTGATCCTCTATCTCAATACCTTATCCTGCTCTCTCCCCATACCCCTTGATGCTTTTTGTGTCCAGAAATCTATCTCCTTCCTAAATATATTCAGTGAATTGGCCTCCACAGCCTTCTGTGGTAGAGAATTCCATAGGGTCACCATCCTCTGAGTGAAGAAATTTCTCCTCATCTCAGTCCTAAATGTCCTACCCTGTATCCTGAGACTGTGACCCCTCGTTCTAGATCCCCCAGCCAGGGGAAACATCCTCCCTGCATCCAGTCTGTCCAGCCCTGTCAGAATTCTTAACGTTTCAATGAGACCCCCTCTCATTCTTGTTAACTCTAGTGAATACAGGCCTAGTCGACCCAATCTCTCTTCATACGACAGTCCTGCCATCCCAGGAATCAGTCTGGTGAACCTTCACTGCACTCCCTCTATGGCAAGTATATCCTTTCTTAGGTAAGGAGACCAAAACTGCACACAGTACTCTAGGTGTGGTCTCACCAAGGCCCTGTATAACTGTAGTAAGACATCCTTGTTCCTGCACTCAAATCCTCTTGCAATGAAGGCCAACATACCATTTGCCTTCCTAACTGCTTGCTGCACCTGCATCTTTGCTTTCAGTGATTGGTGTACAAGGACACCCAGGTCCTGCTGTACATCAGCATTTCCCAATCTATCACCATTTAAATAATACTCTGCCTTTCTGTTTTTCCTACCGAAGTGGATAACTTCACATTTATCCACATTATACTGCATCTGCCATATATTTGCCCTCAACTTGTCTAAATCGCCTTGAAGCCTCTTTGCATCCTCCTCACAACTCACAATCCCTCCTAGTTTCGTGTCGTCAGCAAACTTGGAAATATTACATTTAGTTCCCTCATCCAAATCATTGATATATATTGTGAATAGCTGGGGCCCAAGCACTGATCCCTGCGGTACCCCACTAGTCACCGCCTGCCACCCTGAAAAAGACCCATTTATTCCTACTCTCTGTTTCCTGTCTGTTAACCAATTTTCAATCCATGCCAGTATATTACCCCCAATCCCATGTGCTTTAATTTTGCACACTAACTTCTTATGTGGGACTTTATCAAAGGCCTTATGAAAATCCAAATACACCACATCCACTGGTTCTCCCTTATCTATTCTACCAGTTACATCCTCAAAAAACTCCAGTAAGTTTGTCAAACACGATTTCCCTTTCATAAATCCATGTTGACTTTGTCTAATCCCGTTGATATTTTCTAAGTGTCCTGTTATCACATCCTTTATAATAGACTCTAGCATTGTCCCTACTATTGATGTTAGGCTAACCGGTCTGTAGTTCCCAGTTTTCTTTCTCCCTCCTTTTTTAAATAGTGGGGTTACGTTTGCCACCCTCCAATCTGCAGGAACTGTTCCATAATCTATAGAATTTTGGAAGATGACAACCAATGCATCCACTATTTCCATGGCTACCTCTTTTAGTACTCTGGGATGCGGATTATCAGGCCCTGGGGATTTATCGGCTTTCAGTCCCATTAATTTCTCCAGCACTATTTTTTTACTAATACTAATTTCCTTTAATTCCTCCTTCTCACTAGACCCTTGGTTCCCTAGCATTTCTGGGAAGTTATTTGTGTCCTCTTCCTAGAAGACAGAACCAAAGTATTTGTTTAATTGCTCCCCATTATAAGTTCTCCCATTTCTGACTGTAAGGGACCTACATTTGTCTTCACTACTCTTTTTCTTTTTACATACTTGTAGAAGCTTTTACGATCCGCTTTTATGTTCCTTGCAAGTTTACTCTCATACTCTATTTTTGCCCTCTTAATCAATCTCTTGGTCCTTTTGGTTGAACCCTAAACTGCTCCCAATCCTCAGGCTTGCTACTTTTTCTGGATACTTTATATGACTCTCTTTGGGTCTAATACTATCCTTAATTTCTTTTGTTAGCCATGGTTGGGCCACTTTTCCTTTTGTGTTTTTGCGCCAGAAAGGAACGTATAACTGTTACAATTCATGCATTCGTTCCTTAAATGTTAGCCATTGCCTATCCACCGTCATGCCTTTTAATGAAGCTCCCCAATCTATCATAGCCGACTCACTCCTCATACCTTCGTAGTTTCCTTTGTTTAGATTTAGGACCCTAGTTTCGGATTGCACTTCTTCACTTTCCATCTTAATGAAGAATTCTATCATGTTATGGTCACTCTTCCCTAAAGGACCCCGCAAACAAGATTATTAATTAACCCCTTCTCATTGCACAATACCCAATCTGGGATAGCCTGTTCCCTAGTTGGCTCCTCAACGTACTGGTCTAAAAAAAATCTCATACACACTTCAGGAATTCATCCGCCCCAGTATTATTGCTAATTTGGTTTGGCCAGTCTATATGTAGATTAAAGTCACCCATGATTATTGTAGTACCCTTGTTACATGCATCTCTAATTCCCTGTTTGATGCCATCCCCTACATTACCACTACTGTTTGGAGGCCTACAGACAACTCCCACCAATGTTTTCTGCCCCTTGGTGCTTCTTAGCTCCACCCAGACTGATTCTACATCTTGATTTTCTGTGCCAATATCCTTTCTCACTATTGCTCTGATTTCATCCTTTACTAACAACAACACCCCACCTCCTTTTCTTTTTTGCCTGTCCTTCCTAAATATCGAATATCCTTGGATATTCAGCTCCCAGCCTTGGTCACCCTGCAGCCATGTCTCCGTAATCGCAATTATATCGTATCCGTTTACATCTATTTGCGCTGTTAATTCATCTATCTTATTACGAATACTTTGTGCATTCAGATCCAGGCAAGTGGAGAGTATTCCATCACACTCCTTACTTGTGCCTTGTAGATGGTGGAAAGGCTTTGGGGAGTTAGGAGGTGAGACACTCGCCGCAGAATACCTAGCCTCTGACCTGCTCTTGTTGCCACAGTATTTATGTGGCTGGTCCAGTTAAGTTTCTGGTCAATGGTAACCCCCAGGATGTTGATGGTGGGGGATTCGGCGATGGTAATGCCGTTGAATATCAAGGGGCGGTGGTTAGACGCTCGCTTGTTGGAGATAGTCATTGCCTGGCACTTCTGAGGCGCGAATGTTACCTGCCACTTATCAGCCCAAGCCTGAACATCATCCAGGTCTTGTTGCATGCGGGCACGGACGGCTTCATTATCTGAGGAGTAGTGAATGGCACTGATAACTGTGCAGTCATCAGCAAACATCCCCATTTCTGACCTTATGTTGGAGGGAAGGTCATTGATGAAGCAGCTGAAGATGGTTGGGCCTAGGACACTGCCCTGAGGAACTCCTGCAGCAATGTCCTGGAGCTGAAATGATTGACCTTCAACCACCACAACCATCTTCCTTCATGCTAGGTATGACTCCAGCCAGTGGAGAGTTTTCCCCCCCCCCGATTCCCATTGACTTCAGTTTTATTAGAGTTCCTTCATGCCACACTCAGTCAAATGCTGCCTTGATGTCAATGGCAGTCACTCTCACCTCACATCTGGATTCAGCTCCTCTGTCCATGTTTGGACCAAGGCTGTAATGAGGTCAGGAGCTGAGTGGTCTTGGCGGAACCCAAACTGGGCATCAGTGAGCAGGTTATTGGTGAGTAAGTTTCTGCTTGATAGCACTGTCGATGACACCTTCCATCATTTTGCTGATGATTGAGAGTAGACTGATGGGGCGGTAATTTGTGGACAGGACATACCTGGGCAGTTTTCCACATTGTCGGATAGATGCCAGTGTTGTAGCTGTACTGGAACAGCTTGGCTAGAGGCGTGGCTAGTTCTGGAGCACAAGTCTTCAGCACGATAGCCGGGATGTTGTCGGGGCCCATAGCCTTTGCTGTATCCAGTGTGCTCAGCCGTTTCTTGATATCACGTGCTTGGGCCTCAGCTATTCACAATCTACATCAATGATTTGGATGAGGGGACCAAATGTAATATATCTAAGTTTGCTGATGATACAAAGTTAGGTGGGAATGTAAGTTGTGCAGTGGATGCACGGAGGCTTCAAGGGGATATAGACAGGCTAAGTGTGTGGGCATGAACATGGCAAATGGAATATAATGTGGAGAAATGTGAAGTTATCCACTTTGGTAGGAAAAATAGAAAAGCAGAGTATTTTTTAAATGGTGAGAGACTGGGAAATGTTGGTGTTCAGAGGGACCTGGGTGTCCTTGTACACGAATCACTGAAAGTTAACATGCAGGTACAGCAAGCAATTAGGAAAGCAAATGGTATGTTGGCCTTTATTACAAGAGGATTTGAGTATAAGAGTAAAGACGTCTTACTGCAATTATATAGGGCCCTGGTGAGACCACACCTGGAGTACTGTGTACAGTTTTGGTCTCCTTACCTAAGGAAGGATATACTTGCCATAGAGGGAGTGCAATGAAGGTTCACCAGACTGGTTCCTGGGATGGGGGGATTGTCCTATGAGGAGAGATTGAGTAGACTAGGCCGATATTCTCTAGAGTTTAGAAGAATGAGAGGTGATCTCATTGAAACATACAAAATTCTTACAGGGCTTGACAGGGTCGATGCAAGGAGGATGTTTCCCCTGGCTGGAGAGTCTAGAACCAGGGGTCACAGTCTCAGAATAAGGGGTCGGCCATTTAAGACTGAGATGAGGAGAAATTTCTTCACTCAGAGGGTGGTGAATCTTTGGAATTTTCTACCCCAGAGGACTGTGGAGGCTCAGTCGTTGAGTATATTCAAGACAGAGAGTCGATAGATTTTTGTACATTAAGGGAATCAAGGGATATGGGAATAGTGCAAGAAAGTGGAGATGAGGTAGAAGATCAGCCCATGATCTTATTGAATGGCGGAACAGGCTCCTATTTCTTATGTTCTTATGTTCTTATTAACCGAGTTACGCGATATTTTCCGAGAACGCATGTCCCTACACCAAACAGGTTGGCTCGCTCCCTCCCCACCCCCCCCCCCACCCCTTGGCAGGGAATCAAAGAAGAAGATGGAACTCAAACTCCCACACCAGGCAGTTGGCACATTCCCAGCACCATCGGGATTCCAGGAAACATCACTAATTACATGGCAAATTGAAACACGCTGACTTTGAAATTGGCTCGAACTTTGAATTACTGACAGTTCAAGAGTTACGAACCCATGTCCCCTCTTTTTAATTAGCCAGCTGATTTGGATTCCGAGTCCATCTAACACGAGACTCAGATAAACTGCGCCCTTTACAAGCTACGACACACCTAATTTTTCCTTTGAGTAGGGTGTGCACATGCTCCTCTGTTTAGTGAATAACTTATTGCATAATTTTACTCATTTATCACATACCAGTAACACTTTTTTCTGTTGCACAAGATCTTGGCAGACTTTTAATGAAGGATGAATATTTCAAAATTTCACTACGGCTTCACCTTTCCACACTCCAGGACACTGTTGAGTCGCCGTCACAAATCCGTCCCCTCGCCACCGAATCCATCCTCCACCCCGGCCAATGCCTCAGGTTGAAGCGGACCGTTCGCAAGCATGCCGCCCCATTTGACCCCGAGCTGAGCTTCTGACCCCAGCGCCCCTCTCCTACTTGTCTCTACCAGTCGGGGAACACTTCAGCAGCCAGGGGCATTCAGCCTCGGATCTGCGGGTAAGCGTTCTCCAAGGCGGCCTTCGAGATACACGACAGCGCAAAATCATAGAGCAGAAACTGATAGCCAAGTTCCGCACTCATGAGGATGGCCTCAATCGCGATATCGGGTTCATGTCACGATACAGAACGTGACTTGACATCATGGCCGGTCTTCCCAGGTGTTTTTTTTTAAAAAAGATTAACACAAGAACACAAATTGACAGGATATGCAGCCAGCAGGTGGTTTGACACGTTGGACCCCCTGGGACACATCTCATTGTCTTGGCTGTGCTCTTTGTTGTAGGGAATAATGTGAATAGATTTTGTCTGGGTTTAAATTGTGAATTCTGGGAGATTCTCTCATTGCTAACTTACCTGACGAAGGAGCGAACTGCTTCGAAAGCTTGTAAAATTAAATAAATCTGTTGGACTATAACCTGGTGTTGTGCGACTTCTCATTTTTGTCCACCCCAGTCCAACGCCGGCATCTCCACATCATTGTCTCTACCACAAAGAGCGCCACCTGCTGGTGATACCCACGTCCGTGCCTGTCATCTCCAGACCCGACTATTCCAAAGTTGTCCTGGCCGGCCTCTCATCCTCGTCCCTCCCTAAACTTCAGCTCATCCAAAACTCTTCTGCCCCCCCCCCCTCCCCCCGCACCCTATCACGCGTCAAGTCCCACTCATCCCTCACCCCTGTGCCAGCCGGCCAACATTGGCTGCCGATCCCTGCGCATCATGTAATCGGACTGCAGCGAGGTGGTGGGGCAGGACCTCAGGAGCCGGCATCCCTTAAAGGGTTGTAGCGCCTAAAGGAGAAAGGACTTGCTCAGCAGGGAGGGGCGGGTGGGGAGGAAGAAAAGTGCCCCTGGAGAAGAAACAGCCTTTAGGGGCCCAACAGTGGAGCAAGACGTAACTCAGGCTGTCCAGCCGTATTTATGTGGAGCAGCCCTAATTAGCATGGATTCTGGAGCCAAATCACCCACCAACCCTGTGCCCGCTGACCTACATTGGCTCCTGGTCCGGCAACACATCAATTTTAAAATTATCATCCTTGTTTTCAAATCCCTCCGTGGCCTCATTCCTCCCTCTCTCTGTAATCTCCTCCGGCCCTACAACCCTCCGAGATCTCTGCACTCCTCCAATTCTGGTCTCTTGAGCATTCCTGATTTTAATCGCTCCACCATTGGCGGCCGTGCCTTCAGCTGCCAAGGTCCTGAGCTCTGCAATTCCCTCCCTAAACCTCTCCGCCTCTCGACCTCTCGCTCCTCATTTACGACGCTCCTTAAAACCTGCCTCTACCTGTCCTAATGTCTCCTTATGTGGCTCGGTGTCACATTTTGTTTGGTAGCGCCTTGAAACGTTTGACTACGATTCCTGGGATGAGAGGGCTGTCCCATGATGAGAGATTGAGTAGATTGGGCCTATACTCTCTGGAGTTTAGAAGAATAAGAGGTGATCGCATTGAAACACAAGATTCTGAGGGGGATTGACAGGGTAGATGCTGAGAGGCTGGTTCCCCTGGCTGGAGAGTCTAGAACCAGGGGTCATAATCTCAGGATAAAGGGGTCAGCCATTTAAGACTGAGATGAGGTGGTATTTCTTCACTCAGAGGGTTGTGAATCTTTGGAATTCTCTGCCCCAGAGGGCTGTGGATGCTGAGTCTTTGAGTATATTCAAGGGCTGAGATCGATAGATTTTTGGACTCTTGGGGAATCAAGGGATATGGAGATCGGGCGGGAAAGTGGAGTTGAGGTCGAAGATCAGCCATGATCTTATTGAATGGCGGAGCAGGCTCGCGGGGCCGTGTGGTCGACTCCTGCTCTTATTTTTTATGTTCTTATGTTCTTAAAGGTGCTATATAAATGCAAGTTGTTGTTGTTGTTGTAACTTTACAACCGTAATGTCTGACTTGGAAGTCAGAAACTCCCAATGACAATGTTCATTGAAGGTAGACATGATGCCCTGACTCAGCATGGCTCAGCTGGTAGCACTCTCACCTCTGAGCCAGAAGGTTGGGAGTTTAAGGCCTACCTCAGGACTTCAGTACGGACTCTAAGCTGGCCCTTCAGTACACGACCTCACAGCATCACTGCAAGCTTCTCTCTCCTCTTCAATATCATCTATTTCTCTTACCTCTGCTGCCATGCAGTCCCCCCTTCCCTTCATTGCTATACATTCCCCCAGTCTTCTCCACTCTCCACCTAGACCTCCAGTTACCATAGTTACACCAGTAGCAGCTCCTTAGTACAATGGTTGTATGGTAAATGCACAATCGCTGTTGTGCAAGATGGAGTCACAGATTTGAAATGGAGAAGTCAATTCACGACTTGGCGCTGGAGATCTTTCCATTGTTTCAGTGTCAGGCTTGGTAGCACTTTCACCTTTGAGCAACTGGAGGTTTGTGGGTTCAAGTCCCACTACGGGACCTGTGCACACAACTCAGGCTGACACTCTGGTGCAGTACTGAAGGAGCACTGCATTGTCAGAGGTGCTGAATATTGGATAAGATGTTAAAATGAGGCCCTGTCTGTCTGTACAAATGGGCATAAAGTATCCGTGTGGGTTTTCCCTGTGTCCTGGTCAACATTCATCCCTCAACCAACATTATCATTCAAAAGCAATCAAAAAGACTCATGGAATATTGGTCCTTATCTCAAGGGGACTGGATTACAAAGGGGAGGAAGTTATGCTTCAGTTGTATAGAGACTTGGTCGGACCCCACCTGGAGTACTGTGTTCAGTGTTGGGCACCGCACCTCTGGAAGGATTTACTGGCCTTGGAGGGGGTACAGGGCAGATTCACCAGAATTATACCAGGTCTTAGCGGGTTCAATTACGAGGACAGGTTGCATAAACTTGGCTTGTATTCCCTTGAGTCTAGAAGATTGAGGGGTGATCTGAGCAAGGTGTTGAAAATGTTAAAAGGATTTGATAGGGTGGGTACAGAGAAACTATTCCCTCTGATGGCGGAATCAAGAATGAGGGGATATAATTTTTAAATGAGTGTTCAGCCATTCAGGGGTGATGTCAGGAAGCACTTTTTTACACAAACGGTAGCAGAAATCTGGAACTTTCTTCCCCCAAAAGGCTGTGGATGCTGGGACAATTGGAGCTTTCAAGACTGAGATCGATAGATTTTTGTTAGGTGAAGGTATCAAGGGGCATGGCAGCTAAGGTGGGTAAATGTAGTTGAGGCACAGATCAACCATGATCTAGTTGAATGGTAGAAGAGGCTCGAGGGGCTGAATGGCCTACTGCTGTTCCTATGTTGCTATCAAAAAACAGATTAACTGTTGTTGGGGGGGCCTTGCTGCGCACCAATTGGCTGCCATCTTTGTCTACTAAACATAAATGACTGCACTTCAAGGGTAATTCATTGAGTGTGAAGCGCATCAGGACGGCCTAGGGACATTAATGGCGCTACAGAATTGCAAATCTTTCTTTCCCCACAGACTTGCGGTTGGGCGGAGCATCAAATCAGCATCCATCTGGACCTGGTCTGCTGTCCAAAATACCACAGGACTCTGAAAGGGAAACAGCCAGGCCGTGAAGTAAATCTTTGCAGACTATCACAGGAAGTCACTGTCTCTTGACCTCCGCGGTGTGGAATGTCTCCATCAGTGAGCGCACTTAAAAGTCTAATAACAGACAGATGTTGGTGTGATGAAGGAGACAAATTATTGTAAACTATTTGCGATATATATATATAAAACAAATAGCTAAAGGCTTTGATTTGACCAGTGTCTCCCACTCATGTGTTCAATATATTTTCAGTCACTAATGTTTTCTGCTGATTTGAAAGGAACCCTGACATATTGGCCGGGGATAGGGTTTTGTCGCCAACAAATAATAATTCAAAATGTGAAGGGTGTTATATCCTAATGTGCTGGTTACATATTTAAACCACTTGTCTGGTCTGGAAGTCGTGGGGATCCCTCTAAAGTTGCCACATCATCAGCCTTGCTTTCAGTTCTGGATGAAGGTGTCAGGGGAACTCTCCGCACGTTCAGTGACGATACAAAAATCTGTGTAGGTGGAAGAACCTTAGATGAGAAAAGTAGTGATGCAGACAGATCTCGATATTACATAAAATCTACAGCAAAGCTGGCCATTCGGCCCAACTGGTCTATGCCGGTGTTTATGCTCCACACGAGCCTCCTCCCACCCCTCTTCATCTAACCCCATCAACATATCCTTCTATTCCTCTCTTCCCTCATGTGTTTATCTAGCTTCCCCTTAAATGCATCAATGCTATTCCCCTCAACCACTCCCTGTGGTAGCGAGTTCCACATTCTAACCACTCTCTGGGTAAAGAAGTTTCTCCTGAATTGCCAATTGGATTTATTATTGACTATCTTATATTTATGGCCCCTAGTTTTGGTCTCCCCCACAAGTGGAAACACCTTCTCTACCTCTACCCTATCAAACCCTTCATAATTAAACCCCTTCCATTAGGTCACTCCCTCAGCCTTCTCTTTGAGAGAAAAGAGCCCCGGCCTGTTCAGCCTTCCCTGATAAGTACATCCTCTCACTTCTGGTTTCAGCCTTGCGAATCTTTTTTGCACCTTCTGCAGTGCGTTTATATCCTTTTTATAATATGGAGACCAGAACTGTGCTATGATGGGGGGAAATGGACACTTATCTGACAGATGTCTTTTAATATAGACAAATACCTGGGTAGACGCAATGTCACGGAGGGTTGCATGCTCAGGCCTGCTGAGCAGGAGAAGGACTGAGATGTTCTGGTGAATGGATCATTGAAGGTCCATGATCGGTGCCGTGAGGTTATTACACAAGTGAATACAGTGGTAGGGTGTATTGCCAGGATGATTAAAGACACAAGACATAATATTGTCTCTGTACAAGGCCTTGTTCAGGCCTCATCTCGAATACGGTGTCGAGTTTTGGTCTCCTCACCTGGTGGGTGAAATAGAGGAGGGCCAATAGATTGATACCTAATATAAAGGTCCTTAGTTACCACTGAGTTACAAATTATTGTAAACTTTTTAACTCTAGAAATGTTTAGATTTGAGGAGATTTAATTGAGGTCTTTAAAATAATGAAACGATTAGACTCAGTTCATAAGGATAGGTTATTCGAGCTAGCTGGCCAATATTTATTCCGCAATCAACACCACAAAAACACATTATTTGGTCATTATCACATTGCTGTTTGTGGGACCTTGCTGTGCGCAAATTAGCTGCCACGTTTCCTACATTACAGCAGTGGTACATTTCTAAAGTACTGCATTGGCTGAAAAGCACCTTGAGAGGTCCTGAAGTTGTGAAAGTCGCTATATAAATGCAACTCTTTCTTTCTTAGATAGGTTAGGGAGGACCAGGGTGCAAAGTTACATAAGAACATAAGAATTAGGAGCAGGAGTAGGCAACACGGCCCCTCGAGCCTGCTCCGCCATTCCATAAGATCATGGCTGATCTTCGACCTCAACTCCACTTTCCCGCCTGATCCCTATATCCCTTGATTTCCCTAGAGTCCAAAAATCTATCGATCTCAGCCTTGAATATACTCAACAGCCCTCTGGGGCAGAGGATTCCAAGATTCACAACCCTCTGAGTGAAGAAATTCCTCCTCATCTCAGTCTTAAATGGCCGACCCCTTATCCTGAGACTATGCCCCCTAGTTCTAGACACTCCAGCCAGGGGAAACAGCCTCTCAGCATCTACCCTGTCAATCCCCCTCAGAATCTTATGGGGGCTAAATTCGGTTGATTTGCGCTAACGGGGCGCAAATCAACTAGCGCCTGGGCCCGGCGCTGCTAACGCCTCCTGCGAAATTCAGCGAGAGGTTAGCGGCGGTGCTAACCATTAGTGCCCCGGATGTAATATTGGGTGGCGCCCCCCGACTTACCGCCGGACGCGATGTCCGCCGGGGTCAGGGGGGCCTACCTGCAGCCGGGGCGGCGCTAGTTAAAGGGGAGGTGGCGGGCGGCCATTTTTGTTGCTGCCCGTCTACTAGCACCTGCCCCCGTTGCCGTCCCCGGACCCCGTGAAGCCCCCCCGCGGGGAGCCGGCTGCTCTCCGTGAGCCCGGCACTCCTCTTGAGTGCAGGGCTTGTTTGCCGGCACTCCGGATCCCTGGTGGCCCAGCTGGGCGCCGGGTCGCGCTGCGCTAGGCCCCTCCCCTTTAATAAGGGGAGGAAGGCCTGCAGTACCGCGGCGCATAGCGCCGCAATATTGACTCGCAGCGCCCCAAGAGCGACACGGGGCGCTTCCAGTAGCACCCCTCCTCCCTCGCGGGGCGCTACCTGGGAAAATTGCCCGCGGGGGGCGCTAACTTTTTCGGGGCGCTAAAATTAGCGCCCCGGCGAAGGTAGTGCCCCAAAGGGACGCAACCCAAATTTTATCTGTATATGTTTCAATGAGATCACCTCTCATTCTTCTAAACTCCAGAGAGTATAGGCCCATTCTACACAATCTCTCATCATAGGACAGCCCTCTCATCCCAGGAATCAATCTAGTGAACCTTCGTTGCACCATCTCTAAGGCAAGTATGTCCTTCCTCAGATAAGGAGACCAAAACTGTGCACAGTACTCCAGGTGTGGTCTCACCAAAGCCCTGTACAATTGTAGCAAGACTTCTTTACTCTTGTACTCCAACCCCCTTGTAATAAAGGCCAACATGCCATTTGCCTTCCTAATTGCTTGCTGTACCTGCATGCTAACTTTCTCTGTTTCCTGTACAAGGACACCTAACTCTCTCTGAACACTAACATTTAATAGTTTCTCACCATTTAAAACATGTTCTGTTTTTCTATTCTTCCTACCAAAGTGAATAACCTCACATTTCTTCACATTATACTCCATCTGCCACCTTATTGCCCACTCACTTAACCTGTCTATATCCCTTTGCAGGCTCTTTGTGTCCTCCTCACTGCTACAATCCCTCCTAGCTTTGTATCGTCAGCAAACTTGGGATACATTACACTCGGTCCCTTCATCTAGGTCATTAATATAGATTGTAAATAACTGAGGCCCAAGCACTGATCCTTGTGGCACTCCACTAGTTACAGCCTGCCAACCAGAAAATGACCCGTTTATCCCTACTCTCTGTTTTCTGTCCGTTAACCAATCCTCTATCCATGCTAGTATATTACCCCCAACCCCATATCTTGCGTAGCAACCTTTAATGTGGCACCTTATCAAATGCCTTTTGGAAATCCAAATATACTACATCCACTGGTTCCCCTTTATCTACCCTGCTAGTTACATCCTCAAAAAACTCGAATAGATTTGTTACTGTGGGACTAGGTTGGATGCTAGGAGGTTTTTTTTTTCACAGTGACCAACCTCTTGAACAAGTTGCCAGCAAATGCATTGATGCGAATTCACTGCAAGATTTCAAAGGAGAGCTGGGCTGGTTCCTGAGTGTGATCAACATAACCTCATATAGCAGGTAGGTGGGTATTGGGGGATGTGTCTCCCAATCATGGCGGTCTCCTGCAACTTGTTTGATTGCCCTCAGGGATCGGAGAGGAAATTTCCAAGAGTTTTTTTTCCTAAATCAGGCGAAGTTTTTTTTTGCCTCTCCCAGGATATTGCGTGACTGGGGGTTAGAGGGGGGGCCAGTTTGGTGCGATGAGGTCACACCATAACAGTATAGGTCAGGCTTGATGAATCAGCTGCTCCTTTCCTGTCAACCATTTGCATATGTTCGCATTTCACCATTTGACAACTTGAACCTTAACTGGAGGGATGGACACCTCTAGCCTTCAAAGTCAGCTCACTCACAAATGCATGGGAGGTGCACCAGGAAACAGAGTCATAGTCATAGAGTCATAACGGCACAGAAGGAGGCCATTCGGCCTATCGAGTCCATGCCGGCTCTCTGTAGAGCAATCCAGTCAGTCCCATTCCCCCGCTCTATCCCTGTAGCCCTGCAAGTTTATTTCCCTCAAGTGCCTAGCCAGTCTCCCCTTGAAAACATTGAGTGTCTCCACTTCCACCACTTCCGTCGGCAGCGAATTCCATGTCATCACCACTCGCTGCGTAAAAAAGTTTTTCCTCACATCCCCCCTGTATCTCTTGCTCAAAACCTTAAATCTGTGTCCCTAGTCCTTGTACCATCAACTAGTGGGAACAGCTTTTCCCCCGTCTAGCCTATCCAAACCCGTCATAATCTTGTACCACCTCTATCAAATCACCCCTCAACCTCCTTTGCTCTAATGAAAACAAATCCAGCTTCTCCAACCTGTCCTTGTAGCTAAGATCCTCCATCCCTGGAACAACTCTGGTAAATCTCCTCTGCACCCTCTCAAGGGCCTTCACATCCTTCCTAAAGTGTGGTGACCAGAACTGGACGCAATACTCCAGTTGTGGCCTAACCAGCGCTTTATAAAGGTTCAGCATAACTTCTCTACTTTTGTACTCAATACCTCTATTTATGAAGCCCAAGATCCCATATGCTTTGTTAACCACTCTCTCAATATGTCCTGCCACCTTCAGGGACCTATGCACAGAAACATTGGTGCATTTGCTGCAGCTCCAGTTGCCAATGGCAACGGAGCTGTAGGTTAAGTTCCAATATTGTACAAAATTAAGAGCTAGATTTAGAATTGGAGAACTCTTAGATTGTGAAATCTTTCCGCCTCCCCAAACTCACAAACACATATCTTACAACATCACCTCCTTCGGCCACAGTTTCCTTTGGTCCTCAGAATTATTTACTATGCCCCCCATTCTGGTATCATCTGCAAATTTGACCGCTACTCCCTCTATCTTATAATCCAAATCGTTGAGGCACACAATGAACAGGGCCCTGCAGGACACCACTGGCCACTCTGAGAAACTGCTCTTAACTCCTACACTCTGTTTCCTCCCTTATTGTACGAACCTTGAATTTTATTTTGCTTCCTGAGCAAGTAACTGGCTGTAACACATCTTCCTGTAGTTGGAAAAGCTGGTTGGGGACAATGTTGTATCTCTACCCCTCCCATTCCCGCTCCATCTCATGGCCCAGCAGATGGCTTACTGTCAAAGCTCCTCCAATCAAGGACAGCAAGTTGGAGTCTATGTATGACTCAGTGGCGCGTGGTGGGCAGCCCCTGCAGTGAATAAGACATCATCCGTTTATTCATTTTGTAATTTCTTTCCCTTTGTTTCCACAAGGTAAGTCGTGCCAACCCTGGAGAACTGAACTTTTCCCTGTTTATGCGGCGAAAGTTGGCATTAGGTGGGGCATAGTGGGCTGCATGTAGAGGAAGCTCCCTCTCCTTTACCCGAACTGCACCTCAACCTCTGAAGAATGCCCCTTATTGCTGCAGTGTGACATCTCCATGTCCAATGTGAGTCATCTCATGGTTGAGCCGGCTGCCAATTTCGGGGTCCAAAATTCCAATATGCCCCTCTCCCAGTACATGCCGGGAGTGGGCGCACACCAGAATTTATACCCATAGTGCCCCATAGTTTTGTGCTGCCCACAAGTCAAGGATCTGAATTGAACTCAGGTGGAATGGACATAGATACATAGATAGATACATATAGATACATAGAAGATAGGAGCAGGAGTAGGCCATCCGGCCCTTCGAGCCTGCTCCGCCATTTAATGAGATCATGGCTGATCCTCCAATTCAGTATCCCGTCCCCGCCTTCTCTCCGTAACCCTTAACCCCTTTTGCCTGTAGAAATATATCTAATTCCCTCTTAAATATATTTAATGAGCTGGCATACACTGCCCTCTGTGGCAATGAGTTCCACAGGTTCACCACCCTCTGAGTGAAGAAATTCCCCCTCATTTCTGTCCTAAATGGTTTAGCCCTTATCCTTAAATTATGTCCTCTAGTTCTGTTCTCACCCGCCAAGGGAAACATTCCTTCTGCATCTAGTCTGTCTAGACCTGTCAGAATTTTATACACTTCCATGAGGTCCCCTCTCAATCTTCTAAATTCCAGTGTGTACATCCCTAAACTACATAGTCTCTCCTCATAGGTCAATCCCGCCATTCCTGGTATCAGCCTGGTGAATCGCCGCTGCACCCCCTCCATGGCAAGAACATCTTTCCTCAGATGAGGCGACCAAAACTGTACACAGTACTCGAGGTGTGGTCTCACCAGTGCCCTGTACAGCTGCAGCAAGGTATCCCTGTTCCTGTATTCCAACCCTTTTGCTATGAAGGCCAGCATACCGTTTGCCTTCTTGACCGCCTGTTGCACCTGCATGCTCGCCTTCAGTGACTGGTGTACAAGAACACCCAGGTCTCTCTGTACTTCCCCCTCTCCCAATTTATTGCCATTTAAATAATAATTTGCCCTCCCGTTCCTGCACCCAAGGTGGATAACTTCGCACTTGTCCACATTATAGTGCATCTGCCATTTATCCGCCCAATCACCCAGTCTGTCCAAATCGCTCTGGAGCTTCCTGGTCTCCTCCTCTGAGCCCACCCCCCCTCCTAGTTTAGTGTCGTCTGCAAATTTGGAAATGCTGCATCCGACTCCCTGATCCAGGTCATTAATGTAAATTGTGAACAGCTGGGGACCCAGGACAGATCCCTGTGGTACCCCACTTGTTACTGCCTGCCATTCAGAAAATGAGCCGTTTATTCCAACTCTCTGTTTTCTATCTGACAGCCAGTTCTCTATCCACGTCAATACTTTCCCCTTTATCCCATGAGCTTCAATTTTCCATGCTAATCTTTTATGTGGGACCTTGTCGAAGGCCTTTTGGAAGTCCAGGTACACCACATCTACTGGCTCTCCCCCATCTATTTTACCAGTTACTCCCTCAAAAAATTCCAATAGATTAGTCAAGCACGATTTACCCTTTGTAAATCCATGTTGACTCTGTCCTATCCTGTCCCCATTTGCTAAGTGCTCCGCTATTTCATCCTTAATGATGGACTCCAGCATTTTGCCCACAACTGATGTAAGGCTTACAGGTCTGTAATTACCTGCTTTTTCCCTACCCCCCTTTTTGAATAGTGGGGTAACGTTAGCTACCCTCCAATCCATGGGCACTGTTCCCGAGTCTAATGAATTCTGAAAAATCATACTTAGTGCATCCGCTATCTCTAGGGCCACCTCCTTCAGTACCCTAGGATGCATGTTATCAGGCCCTGGGGATTTGTCCGCCTTCAATCCCTTTAGCTTCCTTAACACCATATCCTTAGAGATATTGATTTGCGTCAGTTCCTCCTTTGCCAATGTCCCTATTTTTCCCGATATCCCAGGGAGGTTTTTTGTGTCTTCCTTCGTAAAGACTGACCCAAAGTATGCATTTAGTTGGTCTGCCATTTCCTTATTTCCCGTTATATATTCCCCCGTATCTGACTGCAATGGGCCAACTTTGGTTTTCACCAGTCTTTTCCTCTTGATATACTTATAAAAGCTTTTGGAGTTAGTTTTTATATTTTCCGCCAGCTTGCTTTCGTAAGCTATTTTGCCCCTCTTGATTAAGCCCTTTGTCCTCCTTTGCTCTATCTTAAACTGTTCCCAATCTTCCGCTCTGGCGCTTTTTTTGGCTATTTTATACGCCCTATCTTTGGATTTTATGCTGTCTCTAATTTCCCCTGTTATCCACGGTTGAGTCACCTTTTTAGATTTCCTTTTATGCCAGATTGGTATAAACAATTTTTGCAATTTTGTCATTCTATCTTTAAATGCTTGCCATTGTTTATCTACCTCCAGTCCTCCCAGGAATGTTGTCCAATCAGACCTACTCAGTTCCCGTCTAATGGCATCATAATTCCCCTTGTTTAAATTCAGGACCTTAGTCTCTGAGTCAATTTCTTCGCTCTCCATTTCGAGTGAGAAATCGATCATGTTATGATCGCTCTGACCCAAGGGTCCCCGTACAACAAGATTACTAATTAGTCCCTTCTCATTGCACAGTACCCAGTCCAATATAGCCTGTTCCCGAGTTGGTTCCTCGACATATTGATCCAGATAACCATCCCTTAAACACTCAAGGAATTCCTCCTCCTCATTATTTTTACTGATTAGGCTATTCCAATCTATATGTAAGTTAAAGTCACCTATGATGACAGCTGTGCTCTTATTGCACGCTTCTCTAATTTCCCTCGTGATGCCCTCCCCAACCTCTATTTTACTATGTGGAGGCC
The DNA here is from genome assembly GCA_030390025.1 of Squalus acanthias. Classification (NCBI taxonomy): domain Eukaryota; kingdom Metazoa; phylum Chordata; class Chondrichthyes; order Squaliformes; family Squalidae; genus Squalus; species Squalus acanthias. The sequence continues at coordinate 57,977,027 of CM059444.1, forward strand.
TATATACCACTCCTATTAATGTTTTTCGCCCCTCGCTATTTCTTAGCTCCACCCATATAGATTCTGTATTAACTGAGTTAATATCCTTCCTTTCAATTGCATTTATCCCCTCTTTTACCAGCAATGCTACCCCTCCGCCCTTTCTTTTTTGTCGATCCTTCCTAAATACTGAATACCCCTGTATGTTAAGCTCCCAGCCCTGCTCACCCTGCAACCATGTTTCCGTAATCCCAATTAGATCATAATTATTAACCTCTATTTCCACAGCTAATTCATCTACCTTGTTCCTGATGCTTCTCGCATTAAGGTATAAAACCCTCAGGCTTTTTTTATGCTCACATTTTTTATGAATTAGTTTGGCCCTTTGTTTTTTGTTCCTCACCCTTTTACCATTTATTTCTGTCTGCCTTTCACTTTCCTCTATTTCACTACATAGGTTTCTAGCCCCCTGCCAGACTAGTTTAAATGCTCCCGAACTGCTTTATCAAAAATTACCCCGAGAACATCAGTTCCATCTTTGCACAGGTGTAGACCGTCCCTTTTGTAAGCCTCATCTCTCTATCAAGCTGTAAGACACCTAAAACAGAAAGAACTTGCATTTATATAGCATCTTTCACATCTTTAGGACATCCCAAAGCTCATCACAGCCAATGAATTCCATTTGACGTTTAGTCAGTATTATTTTGTAGGCAAATACAGCAGTCAGTTTGCACACGATAAGGTCCTACAAAAGGCAATGAGATGAATGGACCGTTAATGTTGGCCAGGACACTTGTTCTTCTTTGAAAGAGTACAACAACAATAACTTGCATTTCTATAGCACCTTTAACGCAGTAAAACGTCCCAAGGCGCTTCACAAGAGCGTAATCAGACCAAAATTGACACCGAGTCAAAGAAGGAGATATTAGGACCGGCTTGGTCAAAGGTGTAGGTTTTAAGGAGCGTCTTAAAGGAGGAAAGAGAGTTAGAGAGGCGGAGAGGTTTAGGGAGGGAATTCCAGAGTTCAGGGCCTCGGCAGCTGAAGGCACGGCCGCCAATGGTGGGATGAAGGAAGTGAGGATGGACCATGGAGTCTTTCACATTGACCTGGACAATGACCAATTTAACATCTCAGCCAAAGGACAGCCCCTCCCGCAATACAACACTGCCTCCGTACGGCACTGAAGTGTCTGCTCAGTTTATGTGCTCACAACTCACAACCTGCTGACTCAGGGCTGAGAGTTTACCACGGAGCCAAGGTGACACACAGTTCAATCAATGAGCCCCACAGCTCATGATTTTCCATGATTTAGCGTTATTTAGCACTCTCACTCAGAGGGATAAGGATGATGGCTAAACAAAATGAAAAGTAAGTGTTCCATCAAGGTGAAACCCAAGCCTGCTTTCAATCTCTATCCAGTGTGTTGGAGATATGTATGTATGTTCCCCATGGGACTCAGACTCCTCTACTTCCTGGCGGTGGAACTATCTATTCCAGATGTTCAGGAACAAAGCCAAACACTGTGCTGACTCTTTCAGGTATAGGTACAATACGCAGTGTGAAAGCAACAGTTCACTGCCCCATCTGGTAGTCTATAGCTTGTGTGCCGTCTCACTGCCAACTCTTGCCCATCAATGGTGCAAGCTGGGTATGGTGCAGTGCTGGGGGAGTGCTGCACTGTCGGAGGTGCCGTCTTTCGGATGAGACATTAAACCAAGGCCCCATCTGCTCTCTCTGGTGGACCGAAAAGATCCTAGTTTGAAGAAGAGTAGGGGCATTCTCCCCGGTGTCCTGGCTGACGTTTATCCCTCAACCAACATCACTGAAACAGATTATCTGGGCATTATCTCATTGCTGTTTGTGGGAGCTTGCTGTGCGCAAATTGGCTGCCGCATTTCCTACATTACAACAGCGACCACACTTCAAAAAGTATTTAATTGGCCGTAAACCGCTTTGGGACGTCCTGAGGTCGTGAAAGGTGCTATAAAAATCCAAGTTCTTTATATTCTTAGGGTTCTGAATAAGCCAGCAACTAAAGGAAAAATAACTGATATATTCTGGTTGAAAATAACTTTACATACAACAGATGACTGCTAGCTTACAAACTCCAATTTGTGGACTGTTAGGGGGTCCATGAACACAGATCACTAAAATGTAGTAGTCAGGGGATGTGGACATCACCAGCAAGGCCAGCATTTATTACCCATCCCCCAATGACATTTTATAACATTCCAGTAATGTCACAGTCACTATTTCTGATATGAGCTTTTTACTCCATTTATTATCCTTTGAACTCATTAGGCCAGACCTCTGGATTACTTAAAAAGAAAGACTAGAAAGACTTGCATTTATACAGCGTCTTTCACGACCACCGGACGACCCAAAGAGCTTTACAGCCAATGAAGTACTTTTTTAAGTGGAGTCACTGTTGTACTGTTACTAGTCCTGTAACATTTTTTTTTAATTCGTTTTTATGGGATGTGGGCATCGTTGGAAAGGCCGGCATTTATTGTCCATCCCTAATTGCCCTTGAGAAGGTGGTGGTGAGCCGCCTTCTTGAACCGCTGCAGTCCGTGTGGTGAAGGTGCTCCCACAGTGCTGTTAGGGAGGGAGCTCCAGGATTTTGACCCAGCGATGATGAAGGATCAGCGATATACTTCTAAGTCAGGATGATGTGTGACTTGGAGGGCAACTTGGAGGTGGTGGTGTTCCCATGCGCCTGCTGCCCTTGTCCTTCTAGGTGGAAGAGGTCACGGGTTTGGGAGGTGCTGCCGAAGAAGCCTTGGCGAGTTGCTGCAGTGCATTTTGTAGATGGTACACACTGCAGCCACGGTACGCCAGTGGTGAAGGGAGTGAATGTTTAAGGTGGTGGATGGGGTGCCAGTCAAGCGGGCTGTTTTGTCCTGGATGGTGTCGAGCTTCTTGAGTGTTGTTGGAGCTGCACTCATCCAGGCAAGTGGAGAGTATTCCATCACACTCCTTACTTGTGCCTTGTAGATAGTAGTTGGGTGAGTCAGGGAGTTAGGTGAGGAGTGGAAGGAGGAGCTCCATTGCTTCGCCTTTGTTTTTCCTAACTTTTCACCCTGTAGGAATTGTTCTTACTTTACACCAAGGAAAGAGTCCGAGAGCGGGAGCAGTCAAACAACAACAACTGCGAAACCGCTAAAGTGACGTCACAACCCGGGAAGGAGCTGATTGGTAAGTAGGACCTGGTGAGTATTTCTACAGTCCAGTCGTTAAAGTAAAAGTAAGGTCTCTAGTTTAGAGTAAGTAGTGTTTAAAAGAAAGTAAGGTCCCTTAATATTCTTTAATTTAAAGGAAGTAAAGGGAGTAAATTAAGGGTAGGACATGGCAGGGCAGCTCGGCAGCGTGGAGTGCTCCTCCTGTGCTATGTGGGAAGTCAGGGACACTTTAGGTGTCCAGGGCGAACACATGTGCAGGAAGTGTCTCTAGCTGCAGCTACTCGAAATCCGCGTTTCGGAGCTGGAGCTGTGGCTGGAGTCACTGTGGAGCATCCGCGAAGCTGAGATCTTCATGGAGCACGTTTAACGAGGTGGTCACACCGCAGGTAAAGAGTGCACAGGCAGACAGGGAATGGGTGACCGCCAGACAGAGTAAAACAACTAGGAAGGTAGTGCAGGAGTCCCCTGGATCCATCTCCCTCTCCAACAGATTTTCCGTTTTGGACACTGCTGGGGGAGATGGTTTCTCAGGGGAATGCAGCAAGAGCCAAGTCCGTGGCACTACGAGTGGCTCAGCTGCACAGGAGGGGAGGAAAAAGAGTGGGAGAGCAATAGTGATAGGGGATTCTATCGTAAGGGGAACAGATAGACGTTTCTGTGGCCGCAGACGTGACTCCAGGATGGTATGTTGCCTCCCTGGTGCCAGGGTCAAGGATGTCACTGAACGGCTGCAGGGCATTCTGAAGGGGGAGGGCGAACAGTCAGAGGTCGTGGTTCACATTGGTACCAACGACATTGGTAGAAAGAGGGATGAGGTCCTGCAACAAGAATTTAGGGAGCTAGGTAGCAGATTAAAAAGCATGACCTCAAAGGTTGTAATCTCTGGATTACTCCCGGTGCCACGTGCTGGTGAGTATAGGAATAGGAGGATAGAGCAGATGAATGTGTGGCTAAAGAGTTGGTGCAGGAGGGAGGGCTTTAGTTTCCTGGATCACTGGGTCTGTTTCTGGGGAAGGTGGGACCTGTACAAGTCGGATGGGTTGCATCTGAACCGGAATGGGACCAACATCCTTGCGGGAAGGTTTGCTAGTACTGTTGGGGGGGGGGGGTTAAACTAACTTGGCAGGGGGATGGGATACGGAGTGGAGCTATAGTAGGGGGTGATGCACAGCCAAATATAGAGGAAAAAACAAGTCAGCCTGGAAGGCAGAGCAAATATGTAACAGCACAAGGGAGTATGGCAAGGCTGGATGGCATTTATTTTAATGCAAGGAGTCTTGCGAGTAAGGCAGATGAATTGAAGGTGTTGATGAACACATGGGAGTATGATATTGTTGCTATCACAGAGACATGGTTGAGGGAGGGGCAGGACTGGCAGCTCAATATTCCAGGGTATAGAATCTTCAGGCGAGACAGAGGGGGGTGTAAAAGAGGAGGGGGTGTCGCAATATTAATCAAGGAGTCAATTACTGCTGTAAGGAGGGATGATATCTTAGCAGGTTCCTCTAATGAGGCCATATGGGTAGAACTAAAAAACAAAAAGGGGGCAAGCACTTTGCTGGGAGTGTACTATCGGCCCCCAAACAGTCAGGGGGAGATAGAGGAACAGATATGTAGGCAAATCTCAGAGAAGTGTAGAAATAATAGGGTAATAATAGTAGGGGATTTCAATTTCCCCAATATTAACTGGGATAGTCAGAGTGTGAAAGGCTTAGAGGGTGCGGAATTCTTAAAGTGCATCCAGGAGAGCTTTTTGAGCCAGCATGTCGAAAGTCCTACAAGAGAGGGGGCGGTACTGGACCTAATTCTAGGGAACGTAGCCGGGCAAGTGGTAGAACTGTCAGTAGGAGAGCATTTTGGTGACAGTGACCATAATTCGGTGAGATTTAAGGTGGTCATGGAAAAGGACAAAGTTGGACCGGAAATAAAGGTTCTAAATTGGGGGGAAGCCAATTTTAATATGATAAGGCAGGATCTGGCCAAAGTGGACTGAGATCAGCTACTTGTAGGAAAATCCACATCAGAGCAGTGGGAGTCTTTCAGAAAGGAAATAGAGAGAGTACAACGCCAACATGTTCCCGTAAAGGTCAAGGGTGGGACCAACAAACCCAGGGAACCCTGGATGCCACGGGATATACAAGAATGGATTAGGAAAAAATGGGAGGCTTTTGGCAGATATAAAGGACTAAAAACAGTGGAAGCCCTAGAGGAGTATAGAAAGTGCAGGGGGATACTTAAAAAAGGAATTAGGAGAGCGAAGAGGGGGCATGAAATAACACTGGCAGGCAAAATAAAGGAAAATCCCAAGGTGTTTTATAAGTATATTAAGGGCAGGAGGATAACCAGTGAAAGAGTAGGGCCCAGTAGGGACCAAAGTGGCAATCTGTGTGTAGAGCCGGAAGATGTAGGTGAGGTTTCAAATGAATATTTTGCATCTGTGTTCACTATGGAGAAGGACGATGTAGGCATAGAAATCAGGCAGGGGGATTGTGATATACTTGAATAAATTAGTATTGAGAGGGAGGAGGTACTAGCGGTTTTAGCGGGCTTAAAAGTGGATAAATCCCCAGGCCCTGACGAGATGTATCCCAGGCTGCTGTGTGAGGCAAGGGAGGAGATTGCAGGGGCTCTGACATAAATTTTCAGAACCTCTCTGGCCACAGGGGAGGTGCCAGAGGACTGGAGAACAGCTAACATAGTACCATTATTCAAGAAGGGTAGTAGGGATAAACCAGGGAATTACAGGCCAGTGGGCCTAACATCAGTGGTAGGGAAATTATTGGAAAAAATTCTGAGGGACAGAATTAGTCTCCACTTGGAGGGCAAGGATTAATCAAGGATAGTCAGCATGGCTTTGTCAGGGGGAGATCATGTCTAACCAATTTAATTGAATTTTTTGAGGGGGTGACTAGGTGTATGGATGAGGGTAGTGCAGTTGATGTAGTCTACATGGACTTCAGTAAGGCTTTTGACAAAGTCCCGCATGGGAGACTGGTCAAGAAGGTAAGAGCCCATGGGATCCAGGGCAATTTGGCACATTGGATCCAAAATTGGCTTAGTGGCAGGAGGCAGAGGTTGATGGTCGAAGGTTGTTTTTGTGACTGGAAGCCTGTGTCCAGTGGTGTACCGCAGGGATCGGTGCTGGGTCCTTTGCTGTTTGTAGTGTACATTAATGATTTAGATAGGAATGTAGGAGGTATGATCAGTGAGTTCGCAGATGACACAAAAATTGATGGAGTGGTAAATAGCGAGGAGGGAAGCCTCAGGCTACAGGACGATATAGACGGGTTGGTTGGTTGGGCAGAACAGTGGCAAATGGAATTTAACCCTGAAAAGTGTGAGGTGATGCATTTTGGGAGGACTAACAAGGCAATGGAATACACAATGAATGGTAGGACCCTAGGAAGGACAGAGGATCAAAGGGACCTTGGTGTGCATGTACATAGATCCCTGAAGGCAGCAGGACAGGTAGATAAGGTGGTTAAAAAGACATATGGGATACTTGCCTTCATTAGCCGAGGCATAGAATATAAAAGCAGGGAGGTTATGATGGAGCTGTACAAAGCGCTAGTTAGGCCACAGCTGGAATACTGTGTGCAGTTCTGGTCGCCACACTATAGGAAGGATGTGACCTGGGCTGGAGCGCTTCAGCTATGAAGAGAGACTGGACAGGCTGGGGTTGTTTTCCTTAGAGCAGAGAAGGCTGAGGGGGGACCTGATTGAGGTGTACAAAATTATGAGGGGCATAGATAGGGTAGATAGAAAGGAACTTTCCCCCTTAGTAGAGGGGTCAATAACCAGGGGGCATAGTTTCAAGGTAAGGGGCAGGAGGTTTAGAGGGGATTTGAGGAAAAACTTTTTCACCCAGAGGGTGGTTGGAATCTGGAACTCACTGCCTGAAAGGGTGGTAGAGGCAGGAACCCTCGCAACAGTCAAGAAGCATTTAGATGAGCACTTGAAACGCCATAGCATACAAGGCTATGGACCAAGTGCTGGAAAATGGGATTAGAATAGACAGGGCTTGATGGCCGGCGCGGACACGATGGGCCGAAGGGCCTCTTTCTGTGCTGTATATGACTCTATGAAAGGCTTTGGGGAGTCATATTCACTATGCTACCGTACCCCCTATAACTAGAGGACGAGAATATAAAGGGGAGGACATTTTGCTACAGCTGTACAAAGCCCTGGTTAGACCACATCTGGAGCGCTGTGTACAGTTCTGGGCACCGTACCTTAGACAGGATATATTGGCCTTGGAAGGAATGCAGCCCAGATTCACCAGAATGAGGGCTCCAATGGTTAGATTAGGAGGAGAGATTACATAAACTAGGCTTGTATTCCCTGGAACATAGGAGGTTAAAGGGTGATTTGATGGAGGTTTTTAGGATTTTGAAAGGAATTGATGGGGTTGATGGAGAGAAACTTTTTCTGCTGATTGTGGGGGGGGGGGGGGAGTCTCGGACAAGGGGACATAACCTTAAAATCAGAGCCAGACCATTCAGGAGAGAAGTCAGGAAACACTTCTTCACGCAAAGGGTGGTAGAAGTGTGGAACTCTCTCCCACAAAAAGCAGTAGATGTTAGCTCAATAAATAACTCTAAATCTGAGATCGATAGATTTTTGCTAGACCAGGGTATTAAGGGCTATGGAGCCAAGGCGGCTGGATGGAGTTAGGAGACAGATCAGCCACAATCTCATTGAATGGAGGTATAAGCTCGAGGGGTTGAATGGCCCCCTCCTGTTCCTGTCACATTGCTGTTTGTGGGAGCTTGCTGTGCGCAAATTGGCTGCCGCGTTTCCTACATTACAACAGTGACTACACTCCAAAAAGTATTTCATTGGCTGTAAAGCGCTTTGGGACATCTTGAGGTCATGAAAGGTGCTATAGAAATCCAAGTTCTTTATATTCTTAAGGGTAAAAATTCAGTTGGTTGCGCCTCCCGTTAGCGCCTTAAGAGGGCGCTAATGGGGCGCAAAGCCGCTAGCGCCCGGGCGCAGCGATGTTTGCACCGCTCGGGAACTTAACTAGACATTGTGCGGCGGCGCTTAACTTTACCGCTGCGACCACCTGCGTGCGCAGATTGTGACATCATTCCATGGTGCAACGCCCTTGTGGCGCCCCGCAGCGGAAATTGAGTGGCGCCCCCTGCCTTACCGCCTGGCGCATCCAACGACCGGAAGACTGGAACGCTATCAATCGCTGTGGGGCTGGGGGGGGCGCTATTTAAAGGGGGCCTCTTCCTGTCTTTTTCTGTGGTTGACATTTTTGCACCACTCGTTCTGAGAGAGAGAGAGAGATTCGGAGAGAGAGAAAGAGAGACTTCTGCATTGAGTCAACGCTTTGTGAGGTAGTTTTGCCTACTGATCCTAACTTCGCTGGTACTTTGGTTGCTGTCCTTCATAACTTTGCTTGCAAAGAGACTATGGGGGCTGCACTGATTGGGGGCGTCGTCCTGCTCCAGCTGAATCGGAGGACACAGAGACGCAGAGAGAGAGTGGCAATGATGGCCAGACGGAGGAGGGCCAACAGGCGTATGTACAGGAGAGCTTACCCTCCCAGGGTATATCGTGAACAGCTCTCCTACATTCATATGTCTGAGGAGCTGTGTTTGCGAAGGCTGCGATTCAGCAAGGAGGTGGTCACTGAGCTCTGCCACCTGCTGCAGCCAGATCTGCAGCCTCAACTGAGGTCCAGGACGTCTCTGTCGGTGGCAGTGAACGTCACAGTGGCTCTCAACTTCTATGCTACTGGCTCATTTCAAGCTGCTGCTGGGGACCTCGCCAATATCTCCCAGTTCGCGGTGCATTGCTGCATCCGGCAGGTCACAAATGCCCTCTTTAAAAGGAGACGAGAGTTCATCTCTTTCCCCATGACCCCAGACAAGCAGCGTGACCGCGCTCTGGGCTTTGCGAGGATAGCGGGCTTCCCCATGGTGCAGGGCGCCATTGACTGCACGCATGTGGCTTTGCGTGCTCCACATGAGAATGCCGAGGAATTCCGGAACAGAAAGGGGTTCCATTCCTTGAATATTCAGTTGGTCTGTGACCACAGACAGCTGATACTCGCTGTCAATGCCCACTATCCTGGCAGCTGCCACGATGCTTTCATCCTGCGCCAGACTACTGTGGCAGAACTTTTCGAGGCACCGCATCAGCCAGTTGGTTGGCTTCTCGGGGACAAGGGGTATCCATTGAGCACCTGGCTGATGACACCGCTCCGTACGCCCAACACCCCTGCTGAGCTGCGGTACAACGAGAGCCATCAAGCTACCAGGAACATCATTGAGCGCACAATCGGCGTGCTGAAGCAACGGTTCCGCTGTCTCGACCATTCTGGAGGAGCCCTGCAGTACTCGCCTGAGCGAGTATCCAACTTCGTAGTTGTGTGCTGCATGTTGCATAACATGGCAATCGTCAGGACCCAGCCAATGCCACCAGGCCTTGGAGCACCACCAGAGGAGGAGGAGGAAGAGGAGGAAGAGGACGAGGAGGATGATCATCAGCAGCACCAAGGCAGGAGGGCGGCCCACAATGGTGAAACTGCAAGGGCCGTCCGTCAACGGCTGATAGCAAGCCGCTTCTAGGGCCCCTGCTGTGGAAATGGCTTCTGCCATTGCTAACAACATCAATGAACCCAGCACGCAACCCCTAAGCCGGCCAAGGCACCAATGATTCCAAACACCAAACATGTATATTTTGAATACAAAAACTTATTTATTTTACAAACTCTGTGTGTGTCATTTCCTCATGACAAACTCATAGAAATAAACACAAAAAAACAGTCATTAACATAACTGGTTCTCACAACCTGGAGATAATGTCCAAAACACTAGACAAAAGTTGGACCACGAACCTCGGCCTTTAATAAAAAAATGACCAGCATTTTGTCACACCTCCTACTTTTTGCCCTTCGAGGGTGATCTCCTTCCCTTGCGCACTTCCCCCCTTCTAACCCTACTGCTCCTCCGTAATGGGACCTCAGTGGCTGCAGCAAGGCTGGTGGAAGGCTGCTGATTGTCAGACCCTGACACTGCAGATGCCCCTGAAGGACGGCCTCGACCAGTTCTGGGCCTGGAGGGCCCGGCTGCAGACTGCACCAACTCTGCATGGGCGGCAGCAGTCTGTCCTACAGGCGGTGGCAAGTGCAGTGGAGAAGTGACAGTGTTGGCAGCAGGAATGCTGTCATCGTGAGAGAGGACAGCAACTCCCTGCTCGACCGACACACTGGCACTCCCACGGGGCAGCACTTCAGCATCCGGAGCAATCTGCTGGAGCACAGATTGCTGGCCTGCTGCGGCGCGGTGAGAGCCCCGGGGACATGTGAACGAACCATCGAGGTTGGCAGCAGTCAGTGCTCACGTGGCCTCAATCTGAGTCTGCATGAGAGCAGTCAGAGATGGGATCACGGCAGTCAGTGACTGAATTGCAGCACTAAGCGTTAGTGTGGCATCCGCCTGTGCTACAGCAAAGTGCTCCACACTCCTTGCCAGTGACTCAATGCATTCGGGCACCCTTCCCACTGCACCCATGAGCTCAGTGTGCATGCCCACCGCCTGGGTGTTCATTTCTGCGATCAGCCGCTCCTCCTCTGCGTCCATTGCAGTAGGAGTCGCTGGCATACTCTCCCTCTGGGGAGAAGGCCCCCGTTCTTCCCTACCCCCATAGCGTTGCTGCAGCCCGCTGGGTCCTGGAGCTTCACCCTCATCAGACCCTTCCCCCCTGCTCCCCTCCAGGGAAGGCGTGTTCCCAGTGTGGGCATGGGCTTCCTCGGGAGAGGGTGGCACTGATGCTCCGGCTTCCTCTTCCTCCTCGGCTGCAGCTTCACTCCCACTGGCAGCTTCAGGGCCCGTCTCCTCAGCTGGTGAATCACCATCTGAAAGCAGGGAGGTACAAGAGTGGCTTTAGCGTGAGGACAGGGTGGCAGTAAGGGAGGAATAAGTGCAGCGAGTTAGCAAGTTGGATTGAAAGTGTGAAAGGCTGGTGTTGTGAGGGACAAGTGGAAGGACAGAGGACAAAAAGGTGATGACCTTACCATTGCTGTCCAGAACGGGGTCGGCGTCTCCAGTGGCGACGGGACCGATCACCCGGCTTGCCACAATCCTGTGGACGCGCTCCTCAAGATCGCTGAGGGGTTGCAGCTGAGGCCGCCCTCCACCCATCCGTTGCTGCTGTCTCCTATTATGCGCCAGCTTGGCCTGCAAGTAAAAGGACAGCATCTGAGTAAATATACAGCCATGGTCTTGCCTGATGTGCCTCCCATAGGTGAATAGCCCTTACTGTATGCAGCCATGGTCTTGCCTGATGTGCCTCCCATAGGTGAATAGCCCTTACTGTATGCAGCCATGGTCTTGCCTGATGTGCCTCCCATAGGTGAATAGCCCTTACTGTATGCAAAGTGTGGAATGTGTGTGTGTGTTTCATGAAAGGGCCATAGGTGTTGGATGAGTGTTGTGCATTGGGGTTTTAAGACCCTCTGGCCATAGAGTGAGGTTGAGATGGAGGGATGGAGAGGTATTGAGAAAAAGCCACTCACCCTGACGACCCGAGTGAGGTCGTTGAACTTTTAGCGGCATTGAGTATGGGTCCTGGGCACCATGCTCCTGGAGGAGACGCTCTGAGCCACCTCCCTCCACACTCTTCTGTACTCGCGTGGGAAAGGCCTCCTGCCACTCTCAGGGAAGAGTATACATCTTCTGCGCTCCACCGCGCCAACCAAAGCATCCAAGGCCCGCTCGGTGAAGCGCTGAGCTCGTTCTCTCACCCTCTCCATCCTTGGCAGCAAAATGGATTCACAGGTCTCTCCAGGCCGAGATTCAAGGCTGCAATGAGCAGGGTGTGGCTGGGGAGCAAGTGGCCCCCCCCCTTTAAGAAGTGGCCGGCGCCAGTGTGTCTGTGTTCCCTCGCTAACTGGCAGCAGCTGCGCTGCGCTCGCGCGCTGAGTTAGCGCCTCACTGCTCGGCCTTTGCGCCTTAAGACAGGTGTGCAGCGCCTGATTTAGCGCTCCACTCACCTCCCGGGGCGGTAAAAGTGAAGTTTCCAGTCAGTGGCGATAATTAGCGCCAGGCGCTAATATTTGCGTCCAGACGATATTTGCGCCCCAAACGGGGCGCGACCTAATTTTTCCCCCTTAGGGTTCTGAATAAGCCAGAAACTGATTTTAAAGGAAAAATAACTGATTTATTATGGTTGAAAATAACAGCATACAGCAGATGACTGCTAGCTTACAATCTCCAAATTTGCAGACTGTCTATCTTGTCCAGTCTAGATCTAACCACTCGCCTAATTGTGCTATTAGTGTTAAGGGACCATCTCTAAATTCCTGTGTTCAAACTGATATATCATTCCAAATGCCTCCTAACAGTGTAAACTGAGGCCCCGAGGTCCCTGCGGATCGTAGAGTGTGATCGCACTAGCCACACAGCAATCTGTTTTAAAATCAGGTTATACTGACGTGTAAGTCGCGCAGAGGGTCTGTCTGAGAAACGGAAATCAGGTGTTGTGTTTGGGATAACCACAACTGTCTGGAGGCCACCAGAGCCGCAGCACACCGCTGCTGCAGATGGGAAAGAGAATCTTTCTATTGCACCGTGAAAGCTTCAAGGTTTTTCGAAGTGTAAAGTTAAAGCAGCGGTGGGGGGGGTTGGGGGGAGTGGGGGGAAGGTGCCAGGTGAAGCTGTCACACAACGAGAAACATCTGGAGAGCACCGAGGATGGGGGGGGGTGGGGGGGGGGGGCTCTCAGAGACCCAGCCTCAGCTCATCTACTGCGTGAAAGGCTCAGCCGTGCCTCCGTCACCTCCAGACTCCAGCACTCCAGTAGAAAGTGAGGAGGACATAAAAAACCTACAAGGGGATATAGACAAGCTGGGTGAGTGGGCAGAGATTTGGCAGATGCAATACAATATTGGAAAATGTGAGGTTATGCACTTTGGCAGGAAAAATCAGAGAGCAAGGTATTATCTTAATGGCGAGAAACTGGAAAGTACTGCAGTACAAAGGGATCTGGGGGTCCTAGTGCAAGAAAATCAAAAAGTTAGTATGCAGGTGCAGCAGGTGATCAAGAAGGCCAACGGAATGTTGGCTTTTATTGCTAGGGGGATAGATTATAAAAACAGGGAGGTATTGCTGCAGTTATATAAGGTATTGATGAGACCGCATCTGGAATACTGCATACAGTTTTGGTGTCCATACTTAAGAAAAGACATACTTGCTCTCGAGGCAGTACAAAGAAGGTTCACTCGGTTAATCCCCGGGATGAGGGGGTGGACATACGAGGAGAGGTTGAGTAGATTGGGACTCTACTCATTGGAGTTCAGAAGAATGAGAGGCGATCTTATTGAAACATATAAGATTGTGAAGGGGCTTGATCGGGTGGATGCGGTAAGGATGTTCCCAAGGATGGGTGAAACTAGAACTAGGGGGCATAATCTTAGAATAAGGGGCTGCTCTTTCAAAACTGAGATGAGGAGAAACTTCTTCACTCAGAGGGTAGTAGGTCTGTGGAATTTGCTGCCCCAGGAAGCTGTGGAAGCTACATCATTAAATAAATTTAAAACAGAAATAGACAGTTTCCTAGAAGTAAAGGGAATTAGGGGTTACGGGGAGCGGGCAGGAAATTGGACATGAGGCTGAGTTCGGATCGGTCGAGGCCCTGTGGGTGGCGTAGCGGGCCCAGGGGCTGAGTGGCCGGGTCCTGCTCCTACTTCTTGTGTTCTTTAGATTTGAGGTGAGGATCAGATCAGCCATGATCTTATTGAATGACGGAGCAGGCTCGAAGGGCCGATTGGCCTACTCCTGCTCCTATTTCTTATGTTCTTATGTTCTTATTCCCGGCCAGCCTCCCACCCTCGCCCTCTGCAAACTTCAGCTCATCCGGAACACTCTGCTGGCCCCGTATCCTGTCCTATCCCGCACCAGGTCCCGCTTCCCCCACCACCCCCTGAGCTCGCTGACCGACACTGGCTCCCAGGATATCATTGCGTCCAACTCCCTACCTGGCCTCGCCCTTCCCTATTTCCGTAACCTCCCCCCAGCCCTGCAACCCCCGCACCCCTCCCACAAACTCCCTGCTCCTCCGATTCTGTCCTGTTGCGCACCCTCCCTCTCTTCGCCCCATGATTGGCGGCCGTGCTTCCAAACCCAGCTCAGGAACTCCCCCCCTCCGTCTATCTCCTTCTCCCTCTCCTCCTTCTCCCTCTCCTCCTTCTCCCTCTCCTCCTTCTCCCTCTCCTCCTTCTCCCTCTCCTCCTTCTCCCTCTCCTCCTTCCGTATCCTCCTTCGGATCCACCTCTTTGACCAGGTGGTTTTTTGGTCACCCCTCCTAACATCTCCTTCTAATTTGTCTCGCCGCCCATTTACTTTTGTCCGATTACAACCATGGGACGTTGTTCTACTGTAAAGGCGCTATAGAAATGCAAGTTGTTGTTAATAGATATGCGTCAGTAAGAAGACGCAAGATTGCGCCTTCCGAAATGGCGCCGTCTGTAACGGTCTGGATTCAAACACAGAAATTATGGTGGCGATTGGTTTGTCAGCTCGTGGAATCAGAAGCTGAGAAAAAATCGCACGAATTTCAGATTCAGCCTCCCAGTGCAGAGTTAAACCCAGCATAACAACAGAAAACGCTGGAAAAACTCAGCAGGCCAGGCAGCATCCGTGGAGAGAGAAACAGAGTGTTTGGAATTCCAGCACGCGCTCCGGATCATTTTCCATCCATCCGTTTTAAGGGGCAGAGGAACATAGGATCAGGAGGAGGCCACTCAGCCCCTCGAGCCTGCTCCGCCATTCAATGAGATCATGGCTGATCTGTGCCTCAGCTCCATCCACCCTTGGTTCCGTAAACCTTCATACCCTAATGCCCAACGATCCTTCATCGTCGCTGGGTCAAAATCCTGGAACTCCCTCCTTAACAGCACTGTGGGAGTACCTTCACCACACGGACTGCAGTGGTTCAAGAAGGCGGCTCACCACCACCTTCTGCAAGGGCAATTAGGGATGGGCAATAAATGCTGGGCTTGCCAGCGACGCCCACATCCCATAAACGAATAAAAAAAAATCAATCTCAGTCTTGAAATTTTCAATTGACCCCCGGCCTCAACAGCTTTTTGGGGGAGAGAGTTCCAGATTTCCGCTACCCTTTGGGTGAAGAAGTGCTTCCTGACGTCACCCCTGAATGACCTGGCTCTAATTATAAGGTTCTGGACTCCCCCCACCAGAGGAAATAGTTTCTCTCTATCGACCCTATTAAATCCTTTAATCACCTTAAGCACCTCAATTTGATCACTCCTTAATCTTCTATATTTAAAGGAATACAGACCTAGTCTATGCAACAAGTCTTCACAATTTAACCCTTTAAGCCCCGGTGAATCTTCGCTGCCCCCCCCCCTCCACGACCAGTCTATCCTTCCTGAGGTGCGGGGCCCAGAACTGAACGCAGTTACTCCAGATGCTGGAGCATCACTTCCAGCCCTCTGTATTTCCAGCCCCTGAGATAAAGGCCAGCATTCCACGCGGCTTTTTCATTATTTTTTTGTACCTGTCCGCTAGTTTTTAGTGATTCCTGTAATCGGACCCCTAAATCTCTCTGCTCCTCCACAGTTCCCGAGCTTCTCGCCATTTAGAAAGCACTCTTGATCTATCCTTCTTAGGACCAAAGTGGATGACCCCACATTGAACTCCCTCGGCCACTGCTGCGCCCACGAGAATCGTCAGGAACGGGTGCCCGAGTTTCTGATGTGCGCCCCCGGGTGGTGAATGGCTGCACTGTGATCAGTAAACCTGACGGAGTGTCTGCGGGGCTCAGAGCTGGAGAGTCACTGCCCCCTGGTGTCCGATTGTCATAAAACCGCTACACCAGTTACTCTTGAACCAACAGGCGAGTAGACAATCTTAGAGTTAGCGATGAGCAATGAGCCAGAACTAGTTCATAATCTAACGGTAAGGGAACAGCCAGCAAAAAGTGACCACAGCATAACTGAATTCGTTATTTGGTTTAAGAGGCAGAAGGGTGAGTCAGGAACTAAGGTTTTAAATTTAGGTAAGGCTGACTTTGGAGGGTTGAGGCAGAAGCTCACCACAGTAAACTAGGCAGAACTATTAAAGGATAAAACTACAGACAAACAGTGGGAGGTGTTCAAAGAAGTATTTGGTAGAATACAAGACCTACGCATACTTCTAAAGGTCAGAGTGGGCGTGGAGCGGAGAATTAAAGTGACAGGCGACCGGAAGCTCGGGGTCCCCCTTACGGACTGAACGGAGGTGTTCCGCAAAGCGGTCGCCCAATCTGCGTTTGGTCTCCGCAATGTAGAGGAGACCGCATCGTGAGCAGCGAATACAGTATACTAAATTGCAAGAAGTACAAGTAAATCGCTGTTTCACCTGGAAGGAGTATTTGGGGCCCTGGACAGTGGGAAGGGAGGAGGTAAAAGGGCAGGTGTTGCATCTCCTGCGCTTGCACGGGAAGGTGCCGTGGGAGGGGAAGGGGTGTTAGGGGTGATAGAGGAGTGGACCAGGGTGTCGCGGAGGGAGCGGTCCCTTCGGAATGCTGAAAGGGGAGGTGAGGGAAAGATGCGTTTGGTGGTGGGATCACGCTGGAGGTGGCGGAAATGGCGGAGGATGATCCGTTGAATGTGGAGGCTGGTGGGGTGAAAGGTGAGGACAAGGGGAACCCTATCGTGGTTCTCGGAGGGAGGGGGAGGGGTGAGAGCAGAAGTGCGGGAAATGGAATGGACAAGGTCGAGGGCCGTGTCAACCACGGTAGAGGGGAATCCTCGGTTGAGGAAAAAGGAAGACATGTCGGAAGCACTGGTATGGAAGGTGGCATCGTCAGAGCAGATGCGGCGGAGATGGAAAAACTGGGAGAATGGAATATAGTCCTTCCAGGAAGCGGGGTGGGAGGAAGTGTAGTCCAGGTAGCTGTGGGAGTCAGTGGGCTTGTAGTGAATGTTGGTCAATAACCTATCCCCAGAGATGGAGATGGAGAAGTCGAGGAAGGGAAGGGAAGAGTCGGAGATGGACCATGTAAAGGTGAGGGAAGGGTGGAAATTCGAAGCAAAGTGAATGAAATTTTCCAGTTCAGGGTGAGAGCAGGAAACGGCACCGATACAGTCATCAATGTACCGGAAAAAGAGGTGAGGGAGGGGACCCTGAGTATGACTGGAACAAAGAATGTTCACATATCCCACGAAAAGGCAGGCGTAGCTAGGGCCCATGCGGGTTCCCATAGCAACACCTTTAATTAGAGGACGTGAGTGGAGTCGAAGGATAAGTTGTTCAATGTGAGAACGTCATGGAGATATCTATAATCATGGGTGGATCCGAAATATGATGGGTGGAATTAAAGGTGTCCTGGGCCAATATTTAGCCCTCAATCAACATCACTAAAAACAGATTATCTGGTCATTATCACATTGCTGTTTGTGGGAGCTTGCTGTGCGCAAATTGGCTGCCGTGTTTCCTACATTACAACAGTGACTACACTTCAAAAGTACTTCATTGGCTGTGAAGCACTTTGGGATGTCCTGAGGTCGTGAAAGACGCTATAGAAATGCAAGTCTTTTTTCTTTCTCTGGAGCCTGGGTTAAAACTAGCCCAGAATGATGTGGCTAAAAAGGTCCCTTTGGAAGTCACTCAAAGATCCTCCTCCCAAGTTGAGTGTGGTCTGCGAACCCCGCTCAGATTAATGATCGATATGGCGAGCAACGGTTTAAACCTGATTCTTTTCCAAAGTGAACAACTGGTGCTGATTCATGGAGCTCTGCCGCCCTCTGCTGCTCAAAGCCTTCCTTGCGGCTCCACCACCTGCAGCTGGGCGCTCTGCCCTCTGTTGGTCAGACTGTTCACAACAACAACAGCTTCATGGGTATAAATATATGTCAGAAACACCCAGCTGCAGGTATTGAAAATACACAGCCGGTCAGGCAGCATCTGTGAGGAGAGAAGCAAGTTAAAGTTTCAGGTACGGAACCTTCACTGGAACTCAAAAGTAAAAGATAGGGAAGCATCTTAGTACGGTCAGAAAAATAGAGAGAGAAAAAAAAAAGAAATGAGGAGTCTTCCAATCACAGCGAGTGAGTTAATGACCTGCAAAGTGCCTCCTTTGCCATCTCTGTGTCCTCCACTGCTCCCTCAGTGATCTCTGCCGCCACCCACATTAGATCGAATCGCATTGAATTTACAGAAACAGGCCATTCGACCCAATGCCGGTGTTTATGCTCCACACAAGTCTCCTCCCACCCCGCTTCATCTCACCCAATCATCTCCTTCTATTCCTTCCTCCAGCTTCCCCTTAAGTGCATCTAAGGGTGCGGTAGCACCGAGGTTAAGTTACTAGACAAGTAATCCAGCGGCCTGGGCTAATGATCTGTCTTAACGTTAGGAAGTGAACTCAAATCCCACCACAGCACCTGGGGAATTTAAATTCAGTTAATTACATAAATCTGGAATAAAAAGCTCATATCAGTAATGGTGACCATGTAACTACCGGATTGTTGTAAGAACCCAACTGGTTCACTAATGTTCTTTAGGGAAGGAAATCTGTTGTCTTTACCTTTACGGATATTATTTATATGGACTTCCAGAAGGCATTTGATAAAGTTCCACATAAGAGACTGTTAACTAAGGTAGAAGCCCACGGAATTGAGGACAAATTATTGACCTGGTTAGGAAATTGGCTGAGCGGCAGGAGACAGGCAGTAGGGATAATGGACTGGTACTCTAATTGCAGGATGTGACTAGTGGCGTCCCACAGGGATCTGTGTTGGGGCCTCAACTATTCACAGTATTTATTAACGACTTAGATGATGGCATAGAAAGTCATATATCCAAATTTGCTGATGACACAAAGATAGATGGCATTTTAGGCAGTGTAGATGGAAGCATAAAATTACAAAGGGATGTCGACAGATTAAGTGGCAAATGGATTTCAATGTAGGCAAGTGTGAGGTCATCCACTTTGGACCTAAAAAGGATAGAACAGGGTACTTTCTAAATGGTGATAGGCTAAAAACAGTGGAGGTCCAAAGAGACTTGGGGGTCCAGGCACGTAGATCATTAAAATGTCATGAACAGGTACAGAAAATAATCAAAAAGGCTAATGGGATGCTGGCCTTTATATCTAGAGGACTAGAATACAAGGGGGTAGAAGTTATGCTGCAACTATACAAAACCCTGGTTAGACCACACCTGGAGTACTGTGAGCAGTTCTGGGCACCACACCTTAGGAAGGATATATTGGCCTTGGAGGGAGTGCAGCGTAGGTTTACCAGAATGATGCCTGGACTCCAAGGGTTAAGTTACGAGGAGAGATTACACAAATTAGGGTTGTACTCCCTGGAATTTAGAAGGTTAAGGGGTGATCTGATCGAAGTTTTCAGGATATTAAGGGGAACAGATAGGGTCGATAGAGAGAAACTATTTCTGCTGGTTGGGGATTCTAGGACTAGGGGGCATTGTCTAAAAATTAGAGCCAAACCTTTCAGGAGTGAAATTAGGAAACACTTCTACACACAAAGGGTGGTAGAAGTTTGGAACTCTCTTCCGCAAATGGCAATTGATGCTAGATCAATTGTTAATTTTAAATCTGAGAGTGATAGCTTTCTGTTAACCAAAGGTACGAAGGGATATGGGCCAAAGGTGGATATATGGAGTTAGGTCGCAGATCAGCCATGATCTCATCGAATGGTGTATCTACTTGTCATCCAAAGGATCACATGCACACTAGAGGGCAGTGTTTCTCACAGGATGCTCTCGCTCAGTGTTGGGCAGGAGTGGGGTCACTGTCAGCAGGACTTTGGGTTGGTTTTAAAGGGGACGGTCCAGCTTTTGAGTGAGGCGAAGCGGAAATTTCTAAAAATGGAAGTCAAGCGCATAAGGTCTGGGTTTTTAAAAAAAAAGAGTTCCCTCTTAACTCCTTTATCTCGTGATGTGGGCACAGTATTGTATAAAAATAAATAATGCTTGCTTGTATGTGTCACGTTGAACATTTAAAAAATGTTTCACACGCTGCATTACTTCCGGACGTGCGGCACCTGTTGGAAACGCGGCAGCCATTTTGCGCCAGCAACATCCCATAATAAGCAAAGAGTCCCACTATTCTGCGGCTTTGTTTTTTGGCGGTGTTGGGAAAGCGGGAAAACTCCCTGCTCCTCTTCAAATAGTGTTGCTGATCTTTGGTGTCCAGGCAGAAGGGAGTTTGGTTTAAACTCTCACAGGATGGACTTTTTCAAAATATTACAATCCTCGCACTCCCTTCACACCATTGGTGGCCGTGCCTTCAGCCGCCTGGGCCCTGAGCTCTGGAATTCCCTCCCTAAACCTCTCCGCCTCTCTCTCTTCCTTTAAAACACTCCTTAAAACCGACCTCTTTGACCAAGCTTTTGGTCACCTGTCTTAATATCTCCTTATGTGGCTCAAATATTGTCTGATAACCCTCCTGTGAAGTGCCTTGGCACGTTTAACTAGGTGCTATATAAATACAAGTTGTTGTTTTTATCTATCTAATTGTAGCCAGCGAATCACCAGCAATGGTTTTCTTCCCGCTCCCGCACCGTTACCTCTGGTGTCCCCCAAGGATCTATCCTTGGCCCCCTCCTATTTCTCATCTACATGCTGCCCCTTGGCGACATCATCTGGAAACACAGCCTCAGTTTCCACATGTACGCTGACGACACCCAGCTCTACCTCACCACCACTTCTCTCGACCCCTCCACGGTCTCTAAATTGTCAGACTGCTTGTCCGACATCCAGTACTGGAGGAGCAGAAATTTCCTCCAATTAAATATTGGGAAGACTGAAGCCATTGTTTTCGGTCCCCGCCACAAACTTCGTTCCCTAGCCACTGACTCCATTCCTCTCCCTCACATCTGTCTGAGGCTGAACCAGACTGTTTGTAATCTTAGGGCTGGATTTTGTCAGTGGGAGCTTTTGGAGGCGGGACTCCCACTTGTTGGGTTTTAGTCCCGCCTCCATCGACTTTTGGCCAACCTATTTTCCCTTGATTGACCTTGTTAAGCCCGCCCAGCGGGTCTAGCAGGCCAATTAAGGGAAAGCCGGTTACAGGTGACGTCAGCGAGTGACGTTTCATCTGTCAAGAGCTTTTGACAGATGAAATGTCAGTGTTTGACGGCTCTGTGAAGCTCTGTGAAGCTGTCAAACACGGACAATCTGTCTTCTAAGTTGAGTCTTTACTCAAGACTCAGTTAGAGAGCTCTCCTGAGCAGAAAGCAGAAGGCTGCAGCTTTTGAGAGTTCAGCGGCCATTCTGCTTTCTGTGCCGGTGAGCTGAGGGACTCCCGAGACCTGAAGGGAGGAAGCCTGGAGGAAGAAGTAAAGGTAAGTAAAACTTATTAAAACACTTTACACTCACCTCACACACTTACCTCTCCACACTTGCACCCATCACTCACCTGCACACCGGACACCTCGGCCCCTCCGACCCCCGCAGACCGACAGCCCGCCTCGCTGACCCTGGTGAGGTTCGGAGCCGTCGGGAAGCCCACACTTCAGGGCTGAAAATGGAGATTAGCCAAAAAACTACCTGTTAACAGGCAGTTAATTGGCACTAATCCCCTTCCCGCCTCGGGGAGACGGGACCCAGCGCGGGTCGGCTACCCGCCTCCTGGGAAGATGGCACAGAGGCGGGTTGGGGGTGGGATGGGTACCCGCCGCCAGATTCTGCCATTTTCCCGGCAGTCCCGCCTCCAAGCCCGCCTCCCCAGGGCTGGCAAAATTGCCCCCTTAGTGTCATATTTGACCCTGAAATGAGCTTCCGACCACATAACCGTAGCATAACTAAGACCGCCTATTCTCACCTCCGTAACATCGCCCGTCTCCGCCCTTGCCTCAGCTCATCCGCTGCTGAAACCCTCATCCATGCCTTTGTTACCTCTAGACTTGACTATTCCAACGCACTCCTGGCTGGCCTCCCACATTCTACCCTACGTAAACTTGAGGTGATCCAAAACTCGGCTGCCCGTGTCCTAACTCGCACCAAGTCCCGTTCACCCATCACCCCTGTGCTCGCTGACCTACATTGGCTCCCGGTTAAGCAGCGCCTCAATTTCAAAATTCTCATCCTTGTTTTCAAATCCCTCCATGGCCTCGCCCCTCCCGATCTCTGTAATCTCCTCCAGCCCCACAACCAACCGAGATCTCTGCGCTCCTCCAATTCTGCCCTCTTGAGTGTCCCTGATATTAATCGCTCAACCATTGGTGGCCTTCAGCTGCCGAGGCCCTAAGCTCTGGAACTCCCTCCCTAAACCTCTCCGCCTCGCTACCTCTCTCTCCTCCTTTAAGATGCTCCTTAAAACCTACCTCTTTGACCAGGATTTTCATCATCTGCCCTAATATCTCCTTATGTGGCTCGGTGTCAAATTTTGTTTGATAATCGCTCCTGTGAAGCGCCTTGGGACATTTTACTGCGTTAAAGGCGCTATACAAATACAATTTGTTGTTGTTGTAATGAATTGTTAGCAGCAATTACTCAAGCTGGAAGCTCCCTCTCTCTCCTGGCACTTCTCTGGTTTTGCAGTTGGTAATATGTGCCCACCAACGTTCCCCCTCAGGTGTGCGGGCGCGAGCGCGAGGCCGTGCGTAAATCCGGAGCTCCCACGCAGGCCGCTCACAAGCTGTTGCAGATGGAAGAGATACCGTGCAGCAACTTTTAAAGGGACTGCGCATGGGAAAGGAAAATTAGAGGAAACATTGGTGTCCACCCAGGCAATATTATGAATTTCACTGCCCCTGATTCAGAAGGGGGTCACTGGCTAGAAGACAGGAACAGGAACACAGGCCAACTTTCCCCTCCCTCACTCGGGGATGCTCTGGCCAATAGTGACAGCCCAATCCACTGCCCAGGGTGAGGTCATCCACACTCAGCTCAGACCTCCCTGGTCTCCATGGTTCAGTCACTCAGTGGATAAACGCACTGAGCCAAAGGGCAGAGCCCAGAAAAAAATAATATTATTAACAGAGTGATTATTGTCACCACTGTGTCAGCCAAGGAGCTGGAGGTGGAGTAATACTTATGGCAGAGCGTACAGCAAACAGAGTTTCCTTTACAGCAAACAGAGTCTATTTTACAGCAAACAGAGTCTACTTTACAGCAAACAGTCTATTTTACAGCAAACAGAGTCTATTTTACAGCAAACAGAGTCTACTTTACAGCAAACAGAGTCTATTTTACAGCAAACAGAGTCTATTTTACAACAAACAGAGTCTACTTTACAACAAACAGAATCTACTTTACAGCAAACAGAATCTACTTTACAGCAAACAGAGTCTACTTTACAGCAAACAGAGTCTATTTTACAGCAAACAGAGTCTATTTTACAACAAACAGAGTCTATTTTACAGCAAACAGAGTCTAGTTTACAGCAAACAGTCTATTTTACAACAAACAGAGTCTACTTTACAACAAACAGAGTCTACTTTACAGCAAGCGGAATCTACTTTACAGCAAACAGAGTCTATTTTACAGCAAACAGAGTCTACTTTACAACAAACAGAGTCTACTTTACAGCAAACAGAGTCTATTTTACAGCAAACAGAGTCTATTTTACAGCAAACAGAGTCTATTTTACAGCAAACAGAGTCTACTTTACAACAAACAGAGTCTATTTTACAGCAAACAGAGTCTACTTTACAGCAAACAGAGTCTATTTTACAGCAAACAGAGTCTATTTTACAGCAAACAGAGTCTACTTTACGACAAACAGAGTCTACTTTACAGCAAACAGAGTCTACTTTACAACAGAGTCTATTTTACAGCAAACAGAGTCTATTTTACAGCAAACAGAGTCTATTTTACAGCAAACAGAGTCTATTTTACAGCAAACAGTCTACTTTACAGCAAACAGAATCTACTTTACAGCAAACAGAATCTACTTTACAGCAAACAGAGTCTACTTTACAGCAAACAGAGTCTACTTTACAGCAAACAGAGTCTATTTTACAGCAAACGGAGTCTACTTTACGACAAACAGAGTCTACTTTACAGCAAACAGAGTCTACCTTACAACAGAGTCTATTTTACAGCAAACAGAGTCTATTTTACAGCAAACAGAGTCTATTTTACAGCAAACAGAGTCTATTTTACAGCAAACAGTCTATTTTACAACACACAGAGTCTACTTTACAGCAAACAGAATCTACTTTACAGCAAACAGAATCTACTTTACAGCAAACAGCGTCTACTTTACAGCAAACAGAGTCTACTTTACAGCAAACAGAGTCTATTTTACAGCAAACAGAGTCTATTTTACAGCAAACAGAGTCTATTTTACAGCAAACAGAGTCTATTTTACAACAAACAGAGTCTATTTTACAGCAAACAGAGTCTATTTTACAACAAACAGAGTCTATTTTACAGCAAACAGAGTCTATTTTACAGCAAACAGAGTCTATTTTCAACAAACAGTCTATTTTACAACAAACAGAGTCTATTTTACAACAAACAGAGTCTATTTTACAACAAACAGAGTCTATTTTACAACAAACAGAGTCTATTTTACAACAAACAGAGTCTATTTTACAACAAACAGTGTCTATTTTACAGCAAACAGAGTCTATTTTACAGCAAACAGAGTCTATTTTACAACAAACAGAGTCTATTTTACAACAAACAGAGTCTATTTTACAACAAACAGAGTCTATTTTACAACAAACAGAGTCTATTTTACAACAAACAGAATCTACTTTACAGCAAACTACTTTACCTGATGAAGGAGCAGCGCTCCGAAAGCTCGTGATTTCAAATAAAACTGTTGGACTATAACCTGGTGTTGTGCAACTTCTCATACTTTACAACAAACAGAGTCTATTTTACAACAAACAGAGTCTATTTTACAACAAACAGAGTCTATTTTACAACAAACAGTGTCTATTTTACAGCAAACAGAGTCTATTTTACAGCAAACAGAGTCTATTTTACAACAAACAGAGTCTATTTTACAACAAACAGAGTCTATTTTACAACAAACAGAGTCTATTTTACAGCAGAGTCTATTTTACAACAAACAGAGTCTATTTTACAACAAACAGAGTCTATTTTACAACAAGCAGAGTCTATTTTACAACAAACAGAGTCTATTTTACAACAAACAGAGTCTACTTTACAGCAAACTACTTTACCTGATGAAGGAGCAGCGCTCCGAAAGCTCGTGATTTCAAATAAAACTGTTGGACTATAACCTGGTGTTGTGCAACTTCTCATACTTTACAACAAACAGAGTCTATTTTACAACAAACAGAGTCTATTTTACAACAAACAGAGTCTATTTTACAACAAACAGTGTCTATTTTACAGCAAACAGAGTCTATTTTACAGCAAACAGAGTCTATTTTACAACAAACAGAGTCTATTTTACAACAAACAGAGTCTATTTTACAACAAACAGAGTCTATTTTACAGCAAACAGAGTCTATTTACTCAGCAAAGGTCAAACAGAGTCTCTACAAACTACAGCAAACAGAACTCATGACCAAAACTACAGCAAAATCTCCCGATAAAAGCAGGATTATTTCACCAGCAAAATGCAGTGCGTGGAGGATAGTTACATAATACAAAGTATGTGTGTAAAATCAATCCCAGTCACTTACAGCCGGCGTGATTGACGGGGAGAGTTACCCAATCATCTCCATTCTGGCCGGGACTTGTGGTGTCACTATATGCAGCCTATTAATAAAGCCTATGGTGGAAACATTGAAAGCTGATGCAGTGGGATCTGATGACATAGACCCAGTGGAACTTTCTTTGTTGCGGTCGAAATATGTACTTATCAAAGTAAACGTTGATGTGCTATGAGAGGAAAATCAAGAGCTCCTAGCACTAGTGTGGCACAGGTTAGATACAAGTAAATAAAAGTGACCTCACTCTGTCCCAACAGTGTCCCTTAACCACAATCTCTGAATTGGTTCCTCCTATGGCTTCAGTGTGAAGTTTTGCATTTCTCCACAATCTAAGTGAACACATTCAGACAGAGTGCAATTGCCAATTTAGTGTCCATTAGTATCAAGTTATACGACAATTTGCATTTATATAACACCTTTAACGTAGTAAAACATCCCAAGGCGCTGCACAGGAGCGTAATCAAACAAAATTTGACACCGAGCCACATAAGGAGATATTGAGACAGGGGTCCAAAAGCTTGGTCAAAGAGGTAGATTTTAAGGAGTGTCTTAAAGGAGGAGGGAGCTAGAGAGCCGAAGAGGTTTAGGGAGGTAATTCCAGAGTTTAGGACCCAGGCAGCTGAAGGCATGGCCGAAAATGGTGGAGCGATGTAAATCGGGGATGCGCAAGAGGCCAGAATTGGAGGAGCGCTGAGATCTCGGAGGCTTGTAGGGCTGGAAGAGGTTAGAGATAGGGAGGGGGGCGAGACCATAGATGATATATAAATTATAGCCAGTTTTGCCATGGACCACTAGGAAGTGAAAGCCAACATGGATCTACAAGCAGGAGATGAGGTCTATGTAGTTATCTCTACCTCTCTTTCCTCCTTTAAGGTGCTATATAAATGCAAGTTGTCGGTGTGGTTGTTGTTGTAATTCCGACAGACCGCCCCCCCCCTCCCCCCATTCCCTGTACTCCAACATAACACATGCTTTTCATGTCTGTCTCATTAATAAACAATATAAGGCAGCCTGCGAAACACACACCTCTTTGTGTCTGCCTTTGTGTGTCTCCTTTCAACACTCCCATAGAGAGTGCCTTGTGCCTTTGCAAAATATTTCAGGTCTGTGGTCTTTCATTAAATTGTACGAGGCTTCTTTAAAGCGTTCCTTAAATTTGTTTATTTCAAAAATATGCGGCCGATGTCAAAACCTGCTGCGAGGACACAAACTACCGTAACCGATTTAGAAATGACCAGTTGAAGCGGAGTAGCATTAAATCAATGGAAACTGAGTGTGTTTGAGACGGGTTTCTGGACAATATATTCTGGAACCAACAGCCAGGAGGACCGTCTTTACCCAGAGAGTGGTGAGAATGGAACTCGCCGCCACAGGGGAGTGGTCGAGGAGAATAATAGATGCATTTAAGGGGAAGCTGGATAAGCACATGAGGGAGAAAGGAATAGAAGGTTGTGCTGATAGGGTGAGATGAAGAAAGGTGGGAGGAGGCTGGTGTGGAGCATAAACACCGGCACGGACCAGTTGGGCCGAATGGCCTGTTTCTGTGCTTGTAAATTCGATGTCATTCTATGTCTCGGTTACTGTCTCACATAGAGGGGAGAGTAAAATGCTGTGTTCATTCATACAGTGCGATTTTTTTTGTGTGGATTTTTTATGTTCATCAAGTTGAGGGAGGTTGAACGCTGAGGATTGAAACTCTCCAATTCAGGCACCTACAGTTCAACGTTACAAATTGAGAAAATTGTGAAAGACACGAGTCGGGCATTTACTGGCTTTTACATTCACAACTTCAAGAAAGTGAAATCTTGGAGCATCCGCGCCAACCCCTCCATCTTCTTCAAGTTCATGTCTCTCAGCTGGACTTCGAAGTTCTGGCTCCTTTGGTGACCCATGCCTCCATCTCTCAGTTTTGAAAATTCCTCAGGGATTAGTGCTGACTGCTCCCAGCCTTGTCTCTTGTTTATTTAAGTTGTATTGTTCAGTGATGTGACTGGGATGGTTTCGAATTAGGACTGGAATGAAGGTTCGTTGATCGAACGTCTGTGGCGAAGAATGAAAAGCTTTTAAACCCGATGTCCTTCTTTAGCAGGTCTTTTACTTGTCACTGTTTTTTTTCAGAAGCTATTGGTATCGTTTAGTTCTTAGCCATTCCAAACACTCGTAAGATGGCAGAGAATTCGTCTAATCTTTCAACAGACCATCATGTTTCTTCCCTCATCTCCTAATGATGCTTGCTGCATTATGGTTTATTGAGGCACCCTCTAGCATCTGACTCAAATGGGTCATTCTTCATGTGTGAATCCAAAACAGGCTATGGTGAGCCCATTATGCACGCTGGCAATGTCACTCCCAGGGTGTATTTTACTTTGAAGAAAAAAGAAAGACTTGCATTTCTATAGCGCCTTTCACGGCCACCGGACGTCCCAAAGTGCTTTACAGCCAATGAAGTACTTTTTTGAAGTGCAGTCACTGTTGTGATGTGGGAAACGCGGCAGCCAATTTGCGCACAGCAAGCTCCCACAAACACCGACGTGATAATGACCAGATAATCTGTTTTTTAAATGATCTTGATTGAGGGATAAATATTGGCCCAGGACACCGGGGATAACTCCCCCTGCTCTTCTTCAAAATAGTGGCCACAGGATCCTTTACATCCACCTGAGAGAGCAGACGGGGCCTCGGTTTTAACGTCTCATCCGAAACACGGCACCTCCGACAGTGCAGCACTCCCTCAGCACTTGCACTGGAGTGTCAGACCTAGATTTTCGTGCTCAAGTCTCACTAGGAGGGGGATTTGAACCCACAATCTCTTCTGACTTGAGGTGAGTGTGCTACCAGCTGAGCCACTGGCTGACACTAAGAAGATTAAGTGATGTCCTCACACTAAACAAGCCATCAAAACGTTCACCGCTTTTAATACTTAGATGATCGGAATATGAATTGAAGCTTCTCGGCAGCCTGATGGTCTGTTTCTGGCATCTGACAGCAATTGGAAATAGAAACAATACGTAAAATAACCCTTCAAAGAGCCTAGCATTTGATAAACTTGGTATCAAAGCTTTACTGGAGCTGTGGGCCAGGCACACATGGTCTGCAACAGATGTTACAATGTTCACGAGATGTACCTAGATGTCATCTCAAGCTGGCACAACGTTAAATTGATATGTATACATATAAATATGCTTGTTCCAGGAACAAGACCTCTGTCCAAGTACTTTTTAAATGCGATGAGGGTTTCTGCCTCTACCACCCTTTCAGGCAGTGAGTTCCAGACCCCCACCACCCTCTGGGTGAAAAAAGTTCTCCTCAACTCCCCTCTAATCCTTCGACCAACTACTTTAAATCTATGCCCCCTGGTTATTAACCTATCTGCTAAGGGAAATAGGTCCTTCCTATCCACTCTATCTCGGCCCCTCATAATTTTATACACCTCAATTAAATCTCCCCTCAGCCTCCTCTGTTACAAAGAAAACAACCCCAGCCTATCCAATCTTTCCTCATAGCTAAAATTCCCCAGTCCTGGCAACATCCTTAAACTGATAAACTGAGGCCCCGTCTGCTCTCTCAGGTGGACATAAAATATCCTACAGCACTATTTCAAAGAAGAGCAGGGGAGTTATCCCCGGTGTCCTGGGGCCAATATTTATCCCTCAACCAACATCACTAACACAGATGATCTGATGCGGAGATGCCGGTGTTGGACTGGGTGGACAAAAGTGAGAAGTCGCACAACACCAGGTTATAGTCCAACAGCTTTATTTGAAATCACAAGCTTTCGGAGCGGCTGCTCCTTCGTCAGGTCATTAATCACATTGCTGTCTGTGGGAGCTTGCTGTGCGCAAACTGGCTGCCGCGTTTCCCACATCACAACAGCGGCTACACTTCAAAAAGTACTTCGTTGCTTGTAGCTTTGGAATGTCCGGTGGTCGTGAAAGGCGCTGTAGAAATGGTGGAGGGCAGGAGTGATTAAATGGCAAAAGGGATGATGGAGCAAGGAAAACTGGGGTGTGAGTGGGAGAAGTGAAGAAACAAAAGATGTGATCCAGAGAAGCTGTAAACGTTCCCATTATTGTGAGGATTTGTAAACAAGGACGAGGGTTTTGATATCAATGTGTTGGGAGGGACACAGGCCCCTTTGGAGGTTCAAACTTAACCAAGTAAATTTGTAGCATGGGATTTATTTAAACGCTTTAGCTCGTCAGTCCTAGCGCCCACTTCTAAGTTTGAATTTAGCAGTGGTTGCAGAGTGACAGATTGCGGGAATCCCGGAGGCTCTAAAATCGAGGGGAGGAAACACAACAAAAGATTCCATTCTTCTATTAATTTTTGCGCGGTATTTCAATTTATTCAAATACATTGGAAAAGGAGCTTGTCGTTCAAATTAACTTTCAATCAAAAAAAAAATCCAGGGACTGCTGGCATCTCACAGGGCTACTAATGAATAACCACTGTGCTGTTTTAAAGCAAAATATTGTACGAGTTAAAGCGACTGAGCTGTGAAAGGCAAGGTCACATCGGAGAGCCGCTGCCCCCCTGTGTTATAGCTGGTTCTTCCCCTCTAAATAAATTACCTTGCAATAGACAGGGGCCTGGGAAAGTGCTTTAAGGAGCGAAGTGCTGTTAGTTTTTACTTAAAGAATTCCTTTAATTTGCAAGTTGTTTGGCTCCCGTCTAAAAGCAAAGAAAGACTTTGAATGCCACGAAGGGGGGGGGGGGGGGGGGCGGGCGGTGGTGTGGGGGGAAAGCTCGTGTTAATAATACTTGGCATCTGCTGTCAACTGCACTGTGATAGGGCAACCGAATGATTGTTCAACATTTCGCTGAAAATTAAGGAGCAGGTGGGAACTGAGAGAAAATAAAATGGCCAATAAAGTGGCTTCTATTTAGAAAACCCTTCGCGTGCATGTCTGGGGGGGGTTTTTTTTTTGAGTTGTAGATTCCAAGCTAGGCTGTTGACGTGAAAGGTTCGACAATGACAGAATGTGTCACGCCACCTCCTGACTCATACTGATCTCCTTGGGTTTTGCTTTAACTGGGGATTTCCGTGGCTTGGTGCGAAAGCAGAGGAACATCTCCAGGCACTGCAGAACGTCTTGCTAAGAGAAGCCACAGCTATGTACCACATACTCAGAGAGTGAGACTTGGACAGCCAATACAGGTACTAAGCATTAAGTGGACATTTTCCGACTGGACCGATACTGACTGGATAAACCAAGAGGCTGCCCAATGCGGGTTTAGAGGGAAACTATGTTGAGTATTTTTGCATCTAGTCCAATCCTTACCTAGACATAGAACATAGAAGATAGGAGCAGGAGCAGGCCATTCGGCCCCTCGAGCCTGCTCCGCCATTCGATGAGATCATGGCTGATCATCCAAACTCAGTACCCTGTACCTGCCTTCTCCCCATATCCCTTGATACCTTTAGCTTTAAGAAATATATCTAACTCATTCTTGAATATATTTAATGACTTCGCCTCAACTACCTTCTGTGGTAGAGAATTCCACAGGTTCACCACTCTCTGGGTGAAGAAATTCTTCCTCATTTCTGTCCTAAATGGCTTACCCCTTATCCTTAGATTATGACCCCTGGTTCTGGACTCTCCGACCATCGAGAACATTCTTCCTGCATCTAGTTTGTCCAGACCTGTCAGAATTTTATATGTTTCGATGAGATCCCCTCTCATTCTTCTATACTCCAGCAAGTATAAGCCCAATCGACCCAATCTCTCCTCATATGTCATTCCTGCCATCCCAGGTATCAGCCTTGTGAATCTTCGCTGAACTCCTTCCATGGCAAGAACATCCTTCCTCAGATAAGGCGACCAAAACTGCACACAGTACTCAAGATGTGGTCTCACCAAGGCCCTGTACAACTGCAGCAAGACATCCCTGTTCCTATACTCAAACCCTTTCGCTATGAAGGCCAACATACCATTTGCCTTCTTCACCGCCTGCTGCACCTGCATGCTTACCTTCAGCGACTGGTGCACAAGGACACCCAGGTCTCGTTGCACTTCCCCTTCTCCCAATCTATTGCCATTCAGATAATAATCTGCCTTTCTGTTTTTGACACCAAAGTGGATAACCTCGCATTTATCTACATTATATTGCATCTGCCACGCTACTAAACCTACTACCTACTAAAACATGAATCTCTCTCGCGCTCTCTCGGCCTCCGTACTATTCCTTTCTTTCTTTTATCCTTTTCTCCAGCTCTTTTTCTTTCTTACTGCCCCCCACTCCTGCCACCCTCCCCCTGAAGATTTTGACTGATTCTTGGGCCACAGTTGCCCAAGTGGCCTTTCCTTGTGCCTGACCTTTGTCAGGGGGAAGAGACAGCAGGCTGTTCGGGCTTAAGCGGCATCATGGCCAAGCCCAATGCTATCATAGAATCATACCGCGCAGGAGGAGGCCATTCGGCCCGTCGTGCCTGTGCCCGCTCTCTGAAAGAGACACCCATTAGTCCCACTCCACCCACGTCCCTCTTTGAATCTCCACACATGAGCACTTCCAGCAGGGATTTCTGGATAGTCGTCAGGCCCAGAGAGCTGAGAAGCCGTACTGCCACCCCTCCCCCATTTGAATTCAGCTAACTCAGCCGATGCCAGAGATTGAGTGTGGGATCTTGCTGGTTTGTATTGCTCCACTACCCACTAGATAAAGCCACTGGGGTGGATTTTGATATTCAGCGTACATCAGGGCAAATTATGTTACAGGTATATAAAGCTCTGGTTAGACTCCATCTGGAGTCACTGCGTTCCGTTCTGGGCCCCGCACCTCTGGAAGGATAGACTGGCCTTGGAGGGGGTGCAGCGCAGATTCACCAGAATGATACCGGGGCTAAAAGGGTTAAATTATGGGGACCGGTTGTATAGACTAGTCTTGTATTCCCTTGAGTACAGAAGATTAAGGGGTGATCTAATTGAGTTGTTTAAGATGATTAAAGGAGTTGATAGGGTAGATAGAGAGAAACTATTTCCTCTGGTGGGGGGAGTTCAGAACAAGGG
This sequence comes from Squalus acanthias, assembly GCA_030390025.1. NCBI lineage: Eukaryota > Metazoa > Chordata > Chondrichthyes > Squaliformes > Squalidae > Squalus > Squalus acanthias. The sequence goes on from CM059444.1 coordinate 58,009,820, forward strand.
GGCAGAACCTTAGAATTAGAGCCAGGCCGTTCAGGGGTGATGTCAGGAGCACTTCTTCACACAAAGGGTGGTGGAAATCTGGAACTCTCTCCCCCAAAAAGCTGTTGAGGCTGGGGGGGGGTGGGTCAATTGAAAATTTCAAGACTGAGATTGATGGGTTTTTGTTAGGCGAGGGTATTGAGGTTTATGGAACCAAGGGTGGATGGAGTCGAGGTACAGATCAGCCATGATCTCATTGAATGGCGGAGCAGGCTCGAGGGGCTGAATGGCCTTCTCCTGATCCTATGTTCCTAGATGGGCAATGGGCGGAGGCCCATCTGCTTTTGTGGAAGGGGCTCATTGTAATAGAATCTGGGAGCTGCCAGTGCTGGGGGTGGGGGCTGGGGTGGGGGCCGGGTTGGGGGTGGGGGTCGGGTTGGAGGCCGGGTTGGGGGCCGGGTTGGGGGTGGGTGTCGGGTTGGGGCTGGGGTCGGGTTGGGGGTGGGGTTGGGGGTGGGGGTGGGGTTGGGGGTGCGGTTGGGGGTGGGGGTGGGGGTGCGGTTGGGGCTGGGGTCGGGTTGGGGGTCGGGTTGGGGGTGGGGTCGGGTTGGGGGTGGGGTTGGGGGTGGGGGTGGGGTTGGGGGTGCGGTTGGGGGTGGAGGTGGGGGTGCGGTTGGGGCTGCGGTCGGGTTGGGGGTGGGGTCGGGTAGGGGGTGGGGTTGGGGTGGGGGTGGGGTTGGGGGTGCGGTTGGGGGTGGGGGTGGGGGTGCGGTTGGGGCTGGGGTCGGGTTGGGGGTCGGGTTGGGGGTGGGGTCGGGTTGGGGGCAGGTGTCGGGTTGGGGGTCGGGTTGGGGATGGGTCGGGTTGGGGGTTGGGTGGGGTTGGGGATGGGTCGGGTTGTGGGTGGGGTTGGGGGTGGGGGTCCGGTTGGGGGTGGGGATCGGGTTCGGGGTGGGGGTGGGGTTCGGGGTGGGGGTGGGGTTGGGGTTGGGAGTGGGGGTGGGGTTGGGGGTGGGGGTCGGGTTGGGGGTCGGGTTGGGGGACGGGTGGGGGTCAGGTTGGGGGCGGGGGTCCGATTGGGGGTGGGGGTCCGGTTGGGGGTGGGGTTGGGGATGGGGTGGGTTTGGGGGTGGGGTGGGGGTCGGGTTGGGGTGGGGTTGGGGGTGGGGTGCGGGTGGGGTTGGGTGGGGTTGGGGATGGGGTGGGGGTCGGGTTGGGGTGGGGTTGGGGGTCGGGTGGGGGTCGGGTTGGGTTGGGGTTGGGGGTGGGGTGGGGGTCAGGTTGGGGTGGGGTTGGGGGTGGGATGGGGGTGGGGTTGGGTGGGGGTTGGGGGTGGGGTGGGGGTCGGGTTGGGTTGGGGTTGGGGGTGGGGTGGGGGTCGGGTTGGGGTGGGGGTTGGGGGTCGGGTGGGAGTCGGGTTGGGGTGGGGTTAGGGGTGGGGTTGGGGGTGGGGTGGGGGTGGGGGTCAGTTTGGGGGACAGGTTGGGGTGGGGGCTGGGTTGGGGGTGGGGTTGGGGGTGGGAGTCGGGTTGGGGTTGGGGGTGGGGGTGGGGGTGGGGGTGGGGTTGGGGGTGGGGGTCGGGTTGGGGGACGGGTTGGGGTGGGGGCTGGGTTGGGGGTGGGGGTCGGGTTGGGGTTGGGGGTGGGGGTGGGGTTGGGGGTGGGGGTCGGGTTGGGGGACGGGTTGGGGTGGGGGCTGGGTTGGGGGTGGGGTTGGGGGTGGGGGTCGGGTTGGGGTTCGGGGTGGGGGTCGGGTGGGGGTCAGGTTGGGGGCGGGGTTCCGATTGGGGGTGGGGGTCCGGTTGGGGGTGGGGAACGGGTTCGGGGTGGGGGTCTGGTTGGGGGTGGGGGTCGGGTTGGGGGTGGGGGTCGGGTTGGGGGTGGGGTTGGGGGTCAGGTTGGGGGTGGGGTGGGGGTGGGGTTGGGAATGGGGTCGGGTTGGGGGCGGGGGACAGGTTGGGGAATGGGTTGAGGGTGGGGTCATGTTGGGGGTGGGGTTCGGGTTGGGGGTGGGGGTGGGGTTCGGGGGTGGGGTGGGGGTCGGGTTGGGGGTGGGGTTCGGGTTGGGAGTGGGGGTGGGGTTGGGGGTGGGGGTGGGGTTCGGGTTGGGGGTGGGGTGGGGGTCGGGTTGGGGGTGGGGGTGGGGTTCGGGTTGGGGTTGGGGTGGGGGTCGGGTTGGGGGTGGGGTGGGGGTCGGGTTGGGGGTGGGGTGGGGGTCGGGTTGGGGGTGGGGGTCAGGTTGGGGTTGGGGGTGGGGTGGGGGTCAGGTTGGGAACGGGGGTCGGGTTGGGGTTGGGGGTGGGGTTGGGGTGGGGATGGGGGTGGGGGTGGGAGTGGGGGTGGGGTTGGGGTTGGGGGTGGGGTTGGGGTTGGGGTTGGGGGTGGGGTTGGGGGTCGGGTTGGGGGTGGGGTTCGGGTTGGGAGTGGGGGTGGGGTTGGGGTTGGGGTTGGGGTTGGGGGTGGGGTTGGGGTTGGGGTTGGGGGTGGGGTTGGGGGTCGGGTTGGGGGTGGGGTTCGGGTTGGGAGTGGGGGTGGGGGTGGGGTTGGGGGTGGGGTTGGGGGTGGGGTTGGGGTTGGGGGTGGGGATGGGGGTGGGGTTGGGGGTGGGGTTGGGGTTGGGGTTGGGGGTGGGGTTGGGGGTGGGGTTGGGGTTGGGGTTGGGGGTGGGGTTGGGGTTGGGGTTGGGAATGGGGTCAGGTTGGGGAATGGGTTGAGGGTGGGGTCATGTTGGGGGACGGGTTGGGGTTGGAGATGGGGGGCCGGGTTGGGGGTGGGGTTCGGGTTCGGGTTGGGGGTCAGGTTGGGGGTGGGGGTGGGGTTCGGGTTGGGGGGCCGGGTTGGGGGTGGGGGATGAGGAGGGGAGAGCAGGAAATCCAGCAGCTCCTTCACGGCCGGTATAACTCAACATGGACGCCAATTGCCTGGGCAATGAAGGCAGAACGTTGGTTGGTCGATGCACCATATTTATATCTGCCCATGAAGTGATGGTACCATGCATTTGTTCCTTCATGATCGCTGGGTCAAAATCCTCGAAATATCGAGGACACCAGGGAGAACCCCCCACCCCCTCACCCCCGCTCTTCTCTGAAATACTGGCATGGGATCTTCGACATCCACCTGAGCGGGTCCTCAGTTTAACATCTCCTCTAAAGGACAACACCTCCGACAGAGCACCTTCACCACACGGACTGCAATGGTTCAAGAAGAAGGCCCACCGCCACCTTCTCAGGGGCAACTAGGGATGGGCAACAAAAGCTTGCCTTGCCAGCGAAGCCCACATCCCCTGAATGAAAACAAAATGACTGGGCACTGTGGGAATTATGATTCATTCATTCGCTTGCATCGCAACATGTCCTTTCACCTCAAAGTAACTGTATGTGGAGTATCTTGAGTCACTTCTGAGAATGTGTTATATGAATGCAAGCCTTTCTTACAATTCATTCAAGTAGATCTAGTGTAGCTGATAATGGATTTACCCGATGCTACAGACACAGCCGCCAACGAATTTGTTGAATGACCTTGAAGAACAATTGTGAAGCTAAATAGTACAGGCTTTGAGTCTTTCTTTTCATGTTATTCTCAATAGTGCTGCAAAAACCACATAGACCTGTATAAATATCTCATTATGTTCTAACTGTGTAAAGCAAACTGAGAGAAAATCTTTACAGACACTCTCCATGGACTTTCGATTCAGGGGATCCTGGTTTCCTTAAGCTTGCTGCCTGTGCGTTGACATTCAAGAATAAAACTGATTCTGTAAAAAAAAAGTTTGCTCACATCTGAGGTTTAGGCCACAGGAGGAAAACAGGGTTAGCAGATCAATGGTTGATGAAATCCCGCTAACTCCTGTGTCAGCCGTGGTTGCGCTCTTGCCTCTGGAGGCAGAGGGCTGTGGGTTCGAAATCCCACATCAGTGACTTGAGCACATAATCTAGGCTGACACTCCCAGCGCAGTGTCGAGGGAGGTGCTGCACCATCGGACGTGTTGTTTATCGATGAGATGTTAAACCGAGGCCCCGTCTGCTCGCTCGGGTCGATGTAAAAGATCCCACGGCCACTCTATTGAAGAGCAGCCCCGGTATCCTGGCCAATATTTATCCCTAAAATCAGCAGATGATCCGGTCATTTATCACATTGCTGTTTGTGGGAGCTTGCTGTGCACGTTGGCTGCCGCGTTTCCCACATCACAACAGTGACAACACTTCAAAAGTACCTCATTGGCTGTAAAGCGCTTTGGGACGTCCTGAGGTTGTGAAAAGCGTCACATTATTACAAGTCTTTCTTTTTAATGTGATATAAAATATTTTTAAAAGACTCCAGTGAAACACAATAAAAACCACCCCACAAATTCCATCATCCGGAATAACTCTGGTCAGAGGGTGGTCAAAGGCAGAATGGGGGGGAGGAATGTTTCTCGGGCGGTATCGCATCAGACGTCCGTTATACGGTCCCGTCCCCCGCACCCTGATAATCGGTTCGATTCACTTCAATAGTACTGTGAATGTTGACTGCTCTAATACAGGTGCTGTGGGCTCTTTCCCCAGTTAGTCCATGGTAATAGAGGGACTTCACACGATTCGGGGAGCTCCCCGCTATAGTTACACCACACAGTTGGGTATTTTTGTTAAAAAATTCATTCTCAGGAGGTGGCCTAAGGCCAGCATTCATTGTCCTGAGAAGGTGGTGGTGGGCCTTCTTCTTCAACCAATAATAGCGGTTTGGTACAACTGAGTGGCTCGCTAGGCCACTTCAGAGGGTAGTTAAGAGTCAACCACATTGGTGTGAGATTGGAGTCACCACTAGGACGGAAACGACGCTCCCTTTTAAAAAAAAATGTTTTCGGGCGCTGCGCGGCCCATTCAAATTCCCGCGCGCGCGAGGTTCTCCCTGCCGTAAAGCCGGCAAGCGGCTTGCGCGGGAGCTCCAGACAGCTGCGCGGCTGCGCGGCCTCGCAGCTTAACGGGAACATTGGGACGGAAGGTTTCCTTCCCTGAAGGACAGCAGCGAACCGGTGGACAAAGCGAGAGCTCCGTGATCACTCTTACCTCCCGTTCTGTGGGTCATTAGTCCGGGCCTCTGGATTACTCGTCCAATAACGTAACCGCTATGTTACCGCACCCCTTTCCAACCAGTCAGATTGATGGAAAAGGTGGCCCATAAGGGGAGACTTTCCCCTCCAGGTGCTCCTGGTGCAGAATATCGGGGGACATTGCATGCTCAAGAGCCTGGTAATCCTCATGGCTGCACGGGGTGTGGAATTTCCTGATACTTACCCCCCCCCCCCACCCCACCCCCCGCCTCCACCCCCCCCCCCCCACCCCCAGAGAGGGCACTAGTGCACCAAAAGTGAATCTTAAAAAAAAAACAAGCTCCCTTATAATTGAAATAAATATACTCGTCTGAACACGTGAGAAACAGTAACTCAGAGCAGCGAAGAAAGAAAACAGTAGCTCAAATATCGTAATTTATTCACCTCCCAGCTTTGTGAAGTTTATTTTATGGTCAAGCTATCAGTCCGAGAGAAAACTACAAACCGCCGCATTCCAGTGAGAAAGTGTGAACCGGGAGCAAGCATTCAAACTCAGTCCCTATTTCTGCCCCAGTGCTCCTGCAATTTCCCCTCTTTCCAAATTCCTCCAAATTTATGTGACAGTTTAACAGAAAGTGGTGATTACCTTACAATAATACAGTGGCAGGTCAGACTGGAATTCCGGAGTGTGGGCCTTTCCTTGGCAGGAATGCTTTCATCCTTTGTCCTGGTACCTACAGCGGCATTAATGAGCTTGAACGAGTTCAGCACTTCATTTAATCCATTATTCACCACGGAGCCAGGGGCAGGCTGCCGAACAAGCTCGTACAATCCAATTGCTTCCCCCCCCGCCCCCCCACCCCACCCCCACCCCCAGCCCCTCCCAACACCACCACCCACCCAAAAAAAAAATCCCAAGGGAAGGATGCGCCATCGGTCCGTTAGCATCCGCACAGAGAAGAGTCAAGTTATCGATCCGGGTGTAGGCCCTTCAACAACAACAACTTGTATTTCTATAGCGCCTTTAGCGTAGTAAAACATCCCAAGGTGCTTCACAGGAGTGTTATAAAACAAAAAAATTTGACACCGAGCCACATAAGGAGAAATTAGGGCAGGTGACCAAAAGCTTGGTCAAAGAGGTAGGTTTTAAGGAGCGTCTTAAAGGAGGAAAGAGAGGTAGCGAGGCGGAGAGGTTTAGGCAGGGAATTCCAGAGCTTAGGGCCCAGGCAACAGAAGGCACAGCCACCAATGTTTGAGCGATTATAATCAGGGATGCTCAAGAGGCCAGTATTAGAGGAGCGCAGATATCTTGGGGGTGGGGGGGGTTGTGGAGCTGGAGGAGATTACAGAGATAGGGAGGGGCGAGGCCATAGAGGGATTTGAAAACAAGGATGAGAATTTTGAAATCGAGGCGCTGCTTAACCGGGAGCCAATGTAGGTCAGCGAGCACAGGGGTGATGGGTCAACAGGACTTGGTGCGAGTTAGGACACGGGCAGCCGAGTTTTGGATGACCTCAAGTTTACTTAGGGTAGAACGTGGGAGGCCAGCCAGGAGTGCCTTGGAATAGTCAAGTCTACAGGTAACAAAGGCATGGATGAGGGTTTCAGCAGCGGATGAGCTGAGGCAAGGGCGGAGACGGGCGATGTTACGGAGGTGAAAATAGGTGGTCTTTGTTATGCTGCGGATATGTGGTCAGAAGCTCATTTCAGGGTCAAATATGACACCAAGGTTGCGAACAGTGTGGTTCAGCCTCAGACAGATGTGAGGGAGAGGGATGGAGTCAGTGGCTAGGGAATGGAGTTTGTGGCGGGGACTGAAAATAATGGCTTCGGTCTTCCCAATATTTAATTGGAGGAAATTTCTGCTCATCCAGTACTGGATGTCGGACAAGCAGTCTGACAATTTAGAGACCGTGGAGGGGTTAAGAGAAGTGGTAGTGAGGTAGAGCTGGGTGTCGTCAGCATACATGTGGAAACTGAGGCTGTGTTTTCGGATGATGTCGCCAAGGGACAGCATGTAGATGAGAAATAGGAGGGGGGCCAAGGATAGATCCTTGGGGGACACCAGAGGGACACCAGAGGTAACGATGCGGGAGTGGGAAGAGAAGCCACTGCAGGTGATTCTCTGGCTATGATTAGGTAGATAAGAATGGAACCAGGAGAGTGCAGTCCCACCCAGCTGGACGACGGTGGAGAGGCGTTGGAGGAGGATGGAGTGGTCAACCGTGTCAAAGGCTGCAGACAGGTCGAGAAGGACGAGGAGGGATAGTTTACCTTTGTCACAGTCACAAAGGGTGTCATTTGTGACTCTGATGAGAGCCGTCCCGCAACTCCATGCTTATTGTTTGTGGGAGCTTGCTGTGCGCAAATTGGTTGTTGTGTTTCCCACATTACAACAGTGTCTACACTTCAAAAGTACTTAAAATGCTGTGAAGCACTTTGGGACGTCCTGAGGTTGTGACAAGCGCTACAGGAATGCAAGTCTTTCTTTCTTTCCTGAGTCATGCAGCAGGGTTACAGTCCCATTAAGACCAACAGACCTCTCGTACCTGGTCCAGCTGGTCATTCATCGAGTGTGAGCCCAGTCAAGGGCTGCAGGCTACTTGACTGAAGAGGTACAAGAGCCTAACCTGGTCCTGCCCTCATTGAAGTCCACAAACGTACGTGTTTCCCAGTGAGACTGGCTGGATGGGGATCAGGAGTGGGAATGCCAGCTGGTTGTTATGCACAGGATCCAGGGCACTGAGGCCAATTGCGTCCCCACAACTGACGCACCAGCCAAGAACGGAGCACAGACTAGACACTGAGTCTGGAACCTTCTGGTCTGTCTAGCTCAGCTTCAGACTGGGCAGTGCATTAACCCACTGATCCATGGGGAGGGGCTAAAGTCATTTTTAACAATTAACATTTGTCATTTTATTTATTTATAAATACGTTACAAAGAAAGAAAGACTTGCATTTCTATAGCGCCATTCACAACCTCAGAACGTCGCCAAGCACTTTACAGCCAATGAAGCAGTTTTGAAGTGTGGTCACTGCTGTAATGTGGGAAACGTGGCAGCCAATTTGCGCACAGCAAGCTCCCACAAACAGCAATGTGATAATGACCAGATAATCTGTTTTAGTGATGCTGATTGAGGGATAAATATCGGCCAGGGGAGAACTCCCCTGCTCTTCTTCGAAATAGTGCCATGGGATCTTTTACACCCACCTGAGAGGGCAGACGGGGCCTCGGTTTAACGTCTCATCCGAAAGACGGCCCCTCCGACACTGCAGCACTCCCTCAGCACCGCACTGGGAGTGTCAGCCTAGATTTTTGTGCTCAAGTGTTTGGAGTGGGACTTGAACCCACAACCTTCTGACTCAGAGGAGAGAGTGCTACCTTACCATCCATACCCCGAACTAGAACGGTGGTGGGGGGGGGGGGGCGGTGATTGGCGGGGGATGGGGGGGGGGGGGGAGCGGGGTGCAGCTCCAGAGACTCTTGACAAATACTTTTACTATAAGTTCAAAAATCCCGTCCATCACTGGCTGCACTGCTCCTGTTGTTGCGGACGTGAAAACGTTGTGGTTGGATCACCAGCTGAACCTGAGAGCTGGAAACGTCTCTGTTCGTGGTTCGTTAGAGAAACAGGAGGCGTATTCAGCGTAAGCGCCACTCGAGCTTAACCCTTGCACTGCTGGATGGTCCAACGGCAGTGACGGTCTGCCCAGGCCAGCTGCTTTGCAAAAAAAGAAACATTTTTAGTCCCCTACACCATAACATTCAAACAAACTAACCTCCAGATCTAATCTGGATCCGGGTTCCCCTACCAGAGGAAATAGCTTCTCTGTATCTACCCTTTCTAATCCCTTTTATCATTTTCAAGACCTCGATTAGATCACCCCTCAACCATCGAAACTCAAGGGAATACAAGCCAAGTTTATGGAGCCTGGCCTCATAATTTAACCTTTCAAGCCCTGGTATCATTCTGCGCTGCACCCCTTCCAAAGGCCAATTTATCTTTCTTGAGGTTCGGTGCCCCAGAACCGAACGCTGTCCTCCAGATGGGGTCCAGCCAAGCACAGGCAAGCCTTATACAAGAGGCAGCTTTGTGCCGTTTCTCTGTGACCTCCAAAGTCACCCCGCTAACTAGCTGCCAGGTTATCAATCCAATATTAGATTAGCCTGTACACCTCACCGCTGACATTTCCATGATTCGCTACCGTAAGACTCCCTCGGGTATTCGGTGATTTGTGCCCAGACTTATTCCTGTAGCCTTCATGCCGAGAAATTGCTTTTGGTGCTGTTCAGGGGTTAGCTCAGGGTTACTGAAAGTTATTACAGAATGAAAGAAAGAAAGAACTTGCATTTGTACAGCGCCTTTCAGGACCTCAGGACGTCCTAAAGCGCATTACAGCCAATGAAGTACTTTTTGAAGTGTAGTCACTGTTGTAATGTAGGAAATGTGGCAGTCAATTTTGCGCACAGCAAGCTCCCACAAACAGCCATGTGCTTTGTGACCAGATAATGGGGGAGAAATTCGGTAACGCCCCGTTTGGGGGCGCTAAATTTTGAAAGCTGGAAAAATTAGCGGCAGGCTCTGATCATTCTCAGCTATTGGTAAATTCAGTGTTAGCGCTCCACAGAATCACAGAATCCCCACAGTGCAGATAGAGGCCATTTCGGCCCATCGAGCCTGCACCGACACATATCCCACCCTATTCCCGTAACCCCACCTATTTAATCCCCCCTAGCACTAAGGGTCAATTTATCATAGCCAAATCAACCTAACCCACACATCTTTGGACTGTGGGAGGAAACCGGAGCACCCGGAGGAAACCCATGCAGACACGGGGAGAATGTGCAAACTCCACACAGACAATCACCCGAGGCCGGATTCGAACCCGGGTCCCTGGCGCTGTGAGGCAACAGTGCTAACCACTATGCCACCGTGTTGCCCCTCCAGGAAGGAAGTGGAGCGCTAAATCAAGCAGGGGTGGGGTGGGGTGAGGCGGGGGGCGGTAGACGTGCAGCACTGCACAATGACCACTACAGCGCTGCCGGGATCCGAGGGCTCCTTCCCTCCCTTAAAGGGAAGGGCCATTGTTGCAGGCTCTGCATTTGAACGATCTCCCTCGTCGTCGACGGCAGCCGGGATCCTCGACGATCAGCCCCGAGCACTCTAACAGAGCGCAGGGCTGGTCAATCGCGCCATTTAAAACATTTTCAAACTGCGCCCTAAAGGAAGGAAACACATTTCTACTGAAGACCAGCGGCCTTAACTTTAACTAGCGCTCCCAAAGCGCCCGGCCTCCCGAACAACGCCTCCTGCAGCTGTCGGTGTTATCGCCCGGCGATGCTGCAGAGGGCGAAACCGAATTTCGGGTCCGGGGCGCTAACGGGGCGCCGCGCAGCCGGATGACGTCACGATCTCCAGGCGCAACAGTGACTACACTTCAAAAAGTACTTCACTGGCTGTAAAGTGCTTTTCATGTAATATCTGCCAATTTGTGTGAAAGCACTGATGATTTCTAGTGAAACCATCGAGACTTCTAAATCATCAGACTTGGGAAAGGCTTTGTTACTTGAGAGAGAGTAAGTAGTCGAAGGGGAGAGGGATGGCACTGTCGGCATTAGACAAAGAGTGGAGGACTTCTTCATTAAAACAAATCTTCAGGACAATAAAAAGTGACTCCCCATGACTAACCTGACCAAAAGAATCAGTCCGTTACAAACAGTCCTGGTTAATTTTAAAGTCCCTTTTTGGGCTCCCCCTCTATCAATTTCCGTTCTTTGGTGTGAATATGTCAATGTGGTCGGGACGACTCGGAGGAGTTGCTGAGCCTGACTGTGTCACTCAGCTTAAAGTTTGGAAATTACAAGATCAGTGAAGCACCGTCGGGTTAATGATTGTCCTCAGGTACTCCATCGGGAGCAGCAATGTCCCTAGACTAGTTCCCCTGATGGTGTCATCGGCACTTGACGTAAGAAAACTACTAGGCACTTGGTCTAAGCGTTAAACAAAGCTTTAATCAACTGTTTTTCAACATGGAGGTCTAGTTGTGTCCTTTTCTAGTTCCTGTTAAGAATGTCCTGCGCAAGCTGGGCCCGTGCCCGAGTATTTATACTCTCCTTGGACAGCGCCACCCGCAGGCCGCTCAGTATTATTTCATAAGTCATGAATGACAGATTCATGTCAGCACTCTCTGCTTAAATTTTTGCATCCCTTCCAGTTTTCTCCCCTCCTCTCTCCTCACCTGAAGACACCAGGGAAGGAATAGCAAGGCTCCACAGCTGGCGCAAGGTGTCTCTCGACTTGCATACAAGGGGCTTTAAAAAAAATTCATTTATGGGATGTGGGCGTCGCTGACCAGGCCAGCGTTTATTGCCCATCCCTAGTTGCCCTTGAGAAGGTGGTGGTGAGCCGCCTTCTTGAACCACTGCAGTCCGTGTGGTGAAGGTACTCCCACAGTGCTTTTAGGGAGGGAGTTCCAGGATTTTGACCCAGCGACGATGAAGGATCGGCGATATATTCTCAAGTCAGGATGGTGTGTGACTTGGAGGGGAACTTGGAGGTGGTGGTGTTCCCATGCGCCTGCTGCCCTTGTCCTTCTAGGTGGAAGAGGTTACGGGTTTGGGAGGTGCTGCCGAAGAAGCCTTGGCGAGTTGCTGCAGGGCATCTTGTAGATGGTACACACTGCAGCCACGGTACGCCGGTGGTGGAGGGAGTGAAAG